>OW240913.1:92330023-92368983 GCA_933207985.1 Pelobates cultripes
CTGTTAAACATTTCAATGCCATTGAATAATGAATTTATATTACTTTTCTAAAAACTTTGTTTTTCCAAATTTTTTGGTAGGATAGGAAGAAATGGAAGGAGCAATAGCTTCTCTTATCACATTCAGAGTTATTCACTAAACAGAGTTATTCACTAAACAAGTCTAAACTGTACGGAGTTGAAATTGGAATAACCAAATTCAGACTTAAATTGATGATTGGTTAAAATTATCCAACGCAGCTATAGTCACAGATTTCAGCATATTTAAGTTTGAAATTTGTATTTCAATGCGGTATAATTGGTACTTTTCTGACTAAGAAAGTTCCCCAATACCTTGATTGCTTCCATCATTGGTAAGGGACCTTTTTTAAAAAAAAAACAAAATACCTATAAAGATTAGTAATGTTTTTATGTAAGAAAATGTGATAATAATATAGAAGTGCAGTATAAAAAAGGAATAGAAGCATTGTGTATTATGGAAACGGCTTTCTAGTCTCTCTTGTTATTTTTCAGTTTTCAATGTTCTCTTTGACCAGGAATTTTTTGACCTGGAAGCTTACCAACACTGGAGTACAAAAATAATATACTGACATTTGAACTGAAAAAAAAAAATCCAATACTACATATCTTTCAAATACTTTTTGCATTGTATATCATTTTATGATTTGCTATATTGGAATTCAGAAGAAAGGCATTTTTTTCTCAGTATAAGCTATTTGGATGGAAAATACATATAAGAAAGGACCAAGCTATTGGTTTGGGAATGATTCTTTTCTGTTCCATATAATCTATTTGAACGGCCCTTTCCTACACAGATCAAACGGGGGCAGATCAGCTAAGCCGTCAAAAACAAGATTGACAATAACGTACAGAATAAATAAATAAACCCACTTTAAAACATATCATAAATAGGGTAATTAATAAAGTCAAATAAATAAAATATGTAAAAAATCCATACAGAGTAAACACTCACAGCACCTTCACACCGAATTCCAAAAAAGATTCTGGCTATCTGATCACACTTGGAAGTGTGGCAGTGAAAATCCAAATATACTGATGGACAGAGAGCTCAAACCCACAGTCTGAAGTTAGGATAGCTAAGGGATAGCTAAGGGCACTATTATAGAGACAGAAACTGAAACAAAGAGTTCACTGAAAGGATGGACCTAATGTCTATGAATTTCGTCTCGTAATTGGACTTTATCAAGACTAAGGTCTTTAAGCAATAAGCTTAGTATATATACCCTTCAGAGGGGCATTAATAAAAATAAAAACCTGGAAAAAACCCAAAAGGAAATGGCATGACAGGTATGAACCCATAATAAATCTGCCTGCGGCTTGAAGTTGGAGTGCCTGTGAGTTTTTTCCCCTAGGTATGAACCCAAAGTCAAATATATCATTTAAACATAGAACACAAAGAGAATAACCATAAATAAACTTTATTCCTACATACACACACAAAAAAAAGAAATTAGCCATATGTCAATTTAAAAGCTCAATATGAAGAATTACCTGTATATAGATAAAATCATACACTTAATAGATAAAAACCATTTCAAATATTATAATGTGCGTTAGCATATAAATAATCTCCATTATAGTACATGATAAATTATAAGTAAAAAATGTGTAAGTAAAAAATGTTTCTATCATAGAACAAATACTAAAGTAAAATCAAGAAATACTCCTCTAATAATGATCTTACCAAACCAGAAGTTTGGGCCCTAAAAACTCTTAAGAACAACACTGATATTATCATTAAGGGGGCTGATAAAGGTGGATGAATCGTGATTTTAGATAGAGGTGACTATTTAAAGAGAGCAAACAGAATCTTGAAAGATAAGGATTATTATAGAGTGTTAACCTTTAATCCCATGGTACAGTGAGTTACATGCACTCGTTGAAATTATGTATTATAGATGGGCTTTCGAGAAAAAAGAAAGCGGTTACCTCCTCTGGAGTTCAGGGGATGTACCTATTTTTTACTACCTTCCCAAAATACATGAGAACTTAGAAAATCTCCACAGGACGGCCCATCATATCCCTGGTGGGTTCTTTAACAGCTCCACTTTGTAAGTCGGTTGATATCCATGTTCAAAAATTCATAGTGAATCTGCCTTGCTATATTAGAGATAAAGTGATGTTCTTTTGTTAAAGCAGGAGGTTGAGTGGCAAGAGAGCTACTGTTGGTTGACAATAGATGTAACAGCTTTTTATTCTAATATTGATCATTGTTTGGGCTTACAAGCCTTAAAACATTTTCTATTTTCAAATTGTTTCAAGAAGCACAATATGATAGCTGAACAAAAATGTGCTGCTTGGTTGAGTTGCCAGAAAGAAGCCTCTACTCCACCAATACCACAAAAAAGCCAGATTACAATATGCCTTGACACGTCTCACAGCTTCTGGCACACTGTAATTTGGAGTGACGAGACCAAAATAGAGCTTTATGGTCACAACCATAAGCGCTATGTTTGGAGAAGGGTCAAAAAGGCCTATAGTGAAAAGAATTCCATCCCCACTGTGAAGCATGGTGGTGGCTACTGATGTTTTGGGGGAGGGGGAGCTCTAAAGGCACAGGGAATCTTGTAAAAATGAATGGCAAGATTAATGCATCATGTTAGAAAATACTGGCAGACAATTTGCATTCTTCTGCACAAAGGCTGTGCATGGGATGCTCTTGGACTTCCCAGCACGACAATGACCCTATGCACAAGGCCAAGTTGACCCTCCAGTGCTTACAGCAGAAAAAAGGTGAAGGTTCACAGTCTCCTGACCTTAATATCATGTAGCCACTCTGGGGAGATTTGAAACATGCAGCTCATGCAAGACAACCAAAGACTTTGCATGACCTGGCGGCATTTTGCCAAAACGAATGAGCAGCTATACCACCTGCAAGAGTTAGGGGCCTCATAGACAACTATTACAAAAGACTGCATGCTGTTATTGATGCTAAAGTAAGGGTATGCAGACGTTTGAACAGGGGTCATTTCGTTTTTTTCTTTGTTGCCATATTTTGTTTTATGATTGTACCATTCTATTGTAACCTACAGTTGAATATGAATGTCACAAGAAATAAAAGAAATTTGTTTTGCCTGCTCACTCATGTTTTCTTTAAAAATTGTACATATATTACCAATTCTCCAAGGTTATGCAAACTTTTTAGCACATCTTGTTTGGCTTGCAGGCTGTCTTCGGAGCATAAAACTCCAGTGTATAGTTTATCTTGACTTAAATGTTAGGTTAGCATAATACTGGTAAAAAACAAACAATCAAAAACACATCGAAGAAGTGGTGTATTCCAGCTGCAAATGACAAATTAGTGATAAATATATAATGTGAGAGGTCCATTCCAATGATCCCCTCTGATGCATGGGGAGACGGTAGATTTAAAAAAAACTAATCTTTGTAGAAACACTAAGATTAATCAGAGGAATTGGTGATTATCCCTCTCTTATGCTGCATATATATGAGGCATGTGAAAGAGAGACAATATCAACCAGCAAATTTAATTTAAAAATTATCCATACAAATCTCTCTAAATTTGGAAAGCAATGATAGTATATGAATGCTGTGTTGTAGCAGCTTTGGATGCCCGTGCAAAATACTTTTTTACAAAAGTCAGAGGGATTGCACCCAACTTGTACCATACTAAACTATAGTAATCATGGTACTAAAAGTGTCACTACTTAAAGGCTACACATCCAACAGAATGCTATGAATCTTCACAGAATATAATTAAAGGCTCACAATAGTGTTGGGAATATGAAGCTATATTCCTAACACTTTAGGAACTCTCTTCCTCACCTCCCTTGCACCCCTCCCCCACAGCGATGCAAATGGTAAAAAAATAATAATATTTTTTTCACTTACCTGTCTCAAGTGCAGATGTCCCTCGGTGCTAGGTTGAACTCTTCCGCTAATGTCATCTGATGTTGGGAACCTGTAGGCCTATAGGAGAGCATTGAATCAATGCTTTCCTATGGGGCTTTAGAAGAAGCTGGGCGTCCTCCTGCAAAGCTCATGAAACAACAGGACGTTCCTCTAATGGCTGTCTGGTAGACAACCACTAGAGGCAGTCTTAACACTGCAATGTAAACATTACAGTATCTCGAAAGCTGTAGTGTTTTACATTGCAGGGTTAAACTTATTTTATTTATTTATATTATTTATAAAATTATTTTACCAGGAAGGATAAATTGAGATTTCTCTCGTTTTCAAGTATGTCCTGGGTCCACAAAACATAAACATGAACATGGACACTGGACCTTGACCATTTCATTGAGATGACGTGGTCTGGCTGCCTATAGTGTCTAAAGTTTTGAGCATGGAAGTAACTAGTGTAAATGAAGACATAAGAAGGTAAATTAAACCATTGAAGCCACTACATTTATGGATGGCACTTTCATCCAAAAAGTATTACATTATTTTTTTTTGGAGCAACCGTTTAAAAAAAGCAAATAAAAATAAAACCAAGGAAAAACAATGAACAATAATAAGAACAGCCTGCTCTTGTTAATGTGAAAAAGTCCCCTTGAAAAAAATAAATCACAAGTCACGAATAGAGTGACATCCCGAGATATGAGTAAACCTTACTTCTGGCAAGGCATAATGATAGTTGGAGTTCCACAACAGCTGGAGGGCTACCAGTTGGCTCCCCCTGTCCTAAACTCTTCCAATTAAATTACAATTAACACATTCAATAAACCTTGCAGTAGCCTCTTTTACTGACAAGTGAAAGTACAGACGAGGAAGCCAGAATTATAAAACCATTTCTGCTAAAACACTTTATTCCCCAAACTCTGATAATAAATGGTTTTGTCATTTACTGGAAATGTGAGCACATCTGGAAGTGCTTTATTCACTGGCATATCCAGACCTACAGACGTTTTCTTCCCAATGCCTTCTCTATGGCAGAATCAGTCTGCACTCCCAATTCTGCGAGGCATACTGCTGAGTGCGCCGTGCCAAAGTACAATATTAAATGGACCGACGTGCCAGCTGATACGTTCAAACACAACAGGGATTGGGGGTTTGGAAAGACTTCAGAAATAAATTACAACAATTTAGACTTTATAAGAAAGAAAATCAAGATTTAGCTAGCTATATCTAGCTTTCCTTTTCATGGTCATTTTTCTCTGACAAGAAGATCTGTGATCCTGAAAAGTTGCCATATTGTTGGAGGTTGTGTCACATCCTTAAGAATTGATAGTTGTCACAAATGTTTAATTTATACGGAACTGTATTCAAATTAAGCTGCTGCTCATGGTACGATGAACACATAGACAATTTACTCAAACTGTGTCGAGCTACTTGTCCTTATGGCTTCATGTTCTATTTAGACACCAAATTCCACACCTTTCCAGTTTTTTTCTAGATAGACACACGGACACACGCTATATTTATATAATATTTAACTAGTCTTATATTGTGTTATCATCAGTATTATTACAGATATAGATATTGATAAGTAGATATTATGGATTGTAGAAGTAGAGATCCCTGATTTTGGACTTAAGCGCAATATTTAGAGCACTTTTATAAAAAGCACAATGTGAGCCATCCCATTAACTTACAGTTTAAAGGTAGAACCACACTAGTACACATACACACATACATAATAAACACAGCCACACAATCGTACACATACAAAGACACACTAGCACACATAGATACAAACTAACACACTGCCATAAACACATTTTAACATACATACAGATTATCACACAAATAAACACATAATCACAGGCGTTTACAGACACAGGCTTGACACTTCCAAACATATAAACCAGACAATAACATACATCATTAGACATATATTAATACACATTACTAGACAAATCTAAACACACATGAATATACATATAATAAACAGTACTTTAGTGATGGTGAGGCAGAGGTTTCAGCAACATAGCAGCATTCAGTATATACACTATAACAGCACATCTATTATACTTTCTTCCCAACGTTTACTTATTGTAATGTCCCTATTCTCTAAAATTCACGAGATAATATGTAGGCAAACAGGACACGCAAAACAGCACATAGATGTGTGACCTTTAAACTCGTGTTCATATCCTCTAACAAGCCGAATGGAATTCAGCCCCATTTATTCAATATATCTCTCTACAGGGAGTGCAGAATTATTAGGCAAATTAGTATTTTGACCACATCATCCTCTTTGTGCATGTTGTCTTACTCCAAGCTGTATAGGCTCGAAAGCCTACTACCAATTAAGCATATTAGGTGATGTGCATCTCTGTAATGAGAAGGGGTGTGGTCTAATGACATCAACACCCTATATCAGGTGTGCATAATTATTAGGCAACTTCCTTTCCTTTGGCAAAATGGGTCAAAAGAAGGACTTGACAGGCTCATAAAAGTCAAAAATAGTGAGATATCTTGCAGAGGGATGCAGCCCTCTTAAAATTGCAAAGCTTCTGAAGCGTGATCATCGAACAATCAAGCGTTTCATTCAAAATAGTCAACAGGGTCGCAAGAAGCGTGTGGAAAAACCAAGGCGCAAAATAACTGCCTATGAACTGAGAAAAGTCAAGCGTGCAGCTGCCACGATGCCACTTGCCACCAGTTTGGCCATATTTCAGAAAAAAAAAAGGGGGTTAGGATCAGCGCTTGGTGCTATACAGGGCGGTAAGTGAAGCTGCAACCTATGGGTATGAGGTTCCCTCCAACGTCCTCAAGAAAGAAATGGCAAAAAACACAATGATAGGTCGCGCTATACAAAAAGTGAAAGGATAAATATAAATATAAATAAATACATAAATAATAGAAAAATTATATAAATATATATATATATACATTTACTCACATATAAAAAAGGCAAACAGAGAATAAAAGATAAAAATGTACATAAAAGTCCCGATATATGGTAAAATACTTGTAAGTTCCAATGTATGGTAAAATTCTTGTAAGTTCCAATAGAATAATGCAGGCTTGATGATGAAATCAATGGGAAGTTTAGATCTTCTATAGCTGGGGGAATCTTGACTCAATGTCGAACATATAAGTAGAAGAAAAAGAGAACTCCAATAGTGTAATTCTGTGATGGAATTGATAAAATAAGGAGTAAGGGAGGTATTTCACTCACCTATCCAAGAGCGTGTACTCGCTCTAGTGTAGTTGGCATTCAGTGGCGTTGACCCCCCACTGTCGGGATATAGGTGTGAATGATTCCTCGATATGAAAAGAGAGGTAGAAACCAAATATAGTGCTCACTGTATAATAACAAGTAAGTCAGAGAAGTAAAAGGCGTACTTACATTTATCTGAGCAGGGTATACTGCTCAGTTTAATGGCGTAGGTGGTACAATCCCCACTTAGGATTCTTTGAACGATGGTCTGCTCCAAAGTAACGTGTAACCAGGTTAAAAAATAAATAGATAAAAATGAAATAAAAGGTATATGGCAAATAAATAGTAAAAAGGCCAATATTCCTTTATTAATACAGTAAAAATATATAGCAATAGCCAAAACGCGTTTCGCCACACAGGGCTTTATCAATTGGCAATAATGGGTGTTAACCTGGTACATAGAAGTTTATATAAACTTAGGAGATACATGGTTATTTGAATTTTGGCGCCAAAATGACGTCATCATTACAATGAGAATATAATAAAAATATTAAGAAACATAAATATAATAAGAACATGGATATATGATTAAAAGTACAACTCAAAACTTTATAAATTTTTCAAAAACGAGTGTTTATGGTAGTACTTGAAGATAGAATAGATTGTCATGTGATCGCGAGCTGCCGCGATCACATGGTGTATCCCAATGCTTGTTGGGAAATATAGTTTTCTACTGAGCGTACAGGGAGACCGGAAAGAGGAAGAAGGGTGAGGAGCACGTGATCGCGATCACTCGCGGTCACGTGGTTGGGAATAGGGTTAATGAGGAATGGCGCGTGACCCTACGCGGTCACGTGGTGGAGAGGAGGCTTATGGGGAATGTAGTAGCAGGACGGAGGTCGGCTACAGAAGGCACGTCTCCGTCCTGTGCCGGCAAGTGTATGTATGAGGCACGTGATCGCCGACGCGATCACGTGTCTAGGCGCCGAACACCATGGGAAATGTAGTGCCTAACGGGGCACAACCCAGATTAGGGGAAAATAAAGAAAAAAACAAAAAAAACATGGTATAAAAGCAGAGAATATGTATAAAGAGAGTCTAGATATCAGCAGGAAAAGTTGAAGTATGACTGCAGAAAAAGAAGAAGAGGAAATAAAAGACTAAAAGAGACTAATAAAATGTATAAACAATATAGGAGTAAAATGTATATAGAAGTGAATAAAAATAAATATAAAGGGGGAAAAAAGAAAAGAAGAGAAGAAAATAGAGATATAAAACAAAGAGATGTATGGATATGCAAAGCATACTATGTGGAAAAGAAATAAAATGGAAAGAATGGAAAATAAAAGATTTAAATGAATAGAAGATGTGTTAATACATAGAAGGAGGGTGAATAAAGGGCTAATTAAAAGAAAATACATAAATAGTCAGACATGTAAATCAAAAAGGAAAAGTAGAGATATTAAAATGACTGAAGTATTGAAAAGTATTTAATGGTGGAAGAAAATAATAAAAATAGTTATTATAAGAAGTTAAAAAGGTCGAATTCGGCGTTAAGTCCTTCTGGAGCAAGAGTTTTCAATTGGAAAACCCAGTACATTTCCCTTTTTCCTAAAATGTTTGTGATGTCTCCACCTCTCCAAGGAAGGGTAACTTGTTCTATCCCTGTTGCTTTTAAAAGAGTCGGGTCTTTATTGTGGCTGATAAAATGTTTGGAGACTGAGTGTTTATCATAGCCTCTCTTAATGTTACGGCAGTGTTCTGCCAGTCTCACTTTAAGGCATCTTTTGGTCATGCCCACGTATTGTAATCCACATGGGCATTCTAAAAGGTATATAACGCCTTTAGTGTTACATCCAATGAAATCTTTAATGGGGTAGGAGATTTTAGTTCTAGTGGAAGAGAAGTGAGTAGTTTTTGAGTTTTTAGTACCTTTTGTGGTTCTACACACGATACATTTATTACACTTAAAGAACCCTTTAGGTTTAGATAAAAAATGTTCATTGTGATGAACGTTTTTTTTAGTGTAATTTCTAGTTAAAATTGATCTAAAATTAGGGGCTCCTCTAAAAATAACATTGGGTTTGTCTGGAACTTGATCCTTTAAAAGGTGCCAGTGTTTGTTTATGATTTTTTTTTAAATTTTATTTTTATTATTAAAATCTAAAATAATAGGGAGTTGTGGAGGGTCTCCTTTTTTAGCTTTGTATTTTAAAAGCTCCTTTCTTTCCTTCTCTTTTACCACCTCTAACGCTTTGTTTAATTTACTTACTTCATAATTTTTTTCTAAAAACATATTTTTTAGTGAGGTAGACTGAGCATCAAAATCGGCAGTTGTTGAACAATTACGGTGGAGGCGGAGAAATTGGCTTTTTGGGATGCCATCCAACCAAGGTTTATAATGACAGCTTGTTTGGTCTATTATTGTATTGGTGCAGACCTCTTTAAAAAAAGTTTTAGTTCGAATGCTTCCATCTTGAATAAAAATATTTAAATCTAGAAAGTTGACTGACACATTACTAAAATCTGATGTTAAAACAATACCTCTATCGTTGGTGTTTAAGTGATCTAAAAACAATTTAAGAGACGTATCGGAACCTTGCCAAATAAAAAACAAATCATCGATGTAGCGAAAGTATGAGACCAGGTTTGCCCGCCAGCCGTGATCACCCCAGACGGCAGAAGACTCCCAGTCTGCCATGAAGAGGTTGGCATAGCTGGGGGCAAACCTGGTTCCCATAGCTGTACCCTTCTTTTGTATATAAAATGAATCAAAGAACCAGAAGTAGTTGTTGGTGAGTATGATGTTGATACCTTGTATAATAAAATCTATTTGAGAATTTGGTATTAAACCACTTTGTCTTAGAATCCTTTCAACTGCTTGGCAACCAATATTGTGGGGAATTATGGTGTACAATGATTGCACATCACAAGTTACTAACATGTAATCATGGCACCAATTAAAATCACTTAAAAAAGATAAAAGGGTAAGAGAGTCTTTCAAATATGACTTAGTTTCTTTGACAAAAGGTTGTAATAAAATATCAATATATTCGGAAAGATTAGATAAAACAGAATTGATACCAGATACTATGGGTCTTCCAGGGGGTTCTGTTGCATTTTTATGTATTTTGGGGAGAAAATAAATTACTGGAATTTTGGGATAAAGGATATTAAGGTAGTCAAATTCTTGTTTGGTTAAAATACCCTTATCCAGTCCTTTTTGTAGGAATTCATTTAAAGTCTCTTTAATGTTGGAGGTGGGGTCGGAGGATAATTTATTATATATCTCCGGGCCGTTAAGTTGACGATTGGCTTCTTTTATGTACATGGATTTGGATAAAATGACTAAGCCTCCACCTTTGTCGGCGGGTTTGATAACAATTTCATCGTCTTTTTGGAGTTCCTTTAGGGCTCTCCATTCCTTCTGAGTAAGGTTCTGTGAGTCATACTTCTTGTGTTTGATCTTTTCGAAGTCATTTAGGACCAATTTTTCAAAGACTTCTATGGGCCCTGATTTGAAATTAGAAGGATAAAATTTAGAGGGATTTTTTAAAACAGTATGTGTGGGGGGACATTCGGTAGAGGTATCTGAATTCTGAATTTGCGGGACTGGATTTGGTACAGTGGAGACATTATTATGTTGAGTGAAAAATCTTTTTATAGTGGCTTTCCTAACGAATTTGTTTATGTCCAGAAATGCTTGAAAGGGTTTGAAAGAGTTAGTGGGAGCATATTTTAGACCTTTACTTAAAACTAGAATCTGGGTAGAGGTTAAAACTTTTTGAGAGAGGTTAAAAATTCCGAATTTTTTCTCATCTATCGTACTTATTGTCTTTCCTTCCTTTCTCTTTTGTAGTCTTCTGCCACTTCTCCCTCCTCTATACTTAGACTTCTTTTCCTTGCTCTGGGTAGGTATGGAGTTTGTGTATGAGGTAGATTCTGTGTGCGTATGTCTAAAAAATTCTCCTCAATCTCTGAATCAATAGACAGTAATTGATATCTGTTGTTGTGAGTGTAATTTGGTGGAGACTTAGGAATATCTGAGTATTTGTGACCAAATCTGGGCCTCTGCGGTCTGGGTGTAGGTGTGGAAGGTTGGGTATAGCTAAATTTATTTGCAGTAGTACGGTGAGGAAAATTTTGGTAATCAGGTGAATCGTGATGTTTGTGAGTGTGATAATTGGATGACTTGTAATTGTGTGATACTTTCTGTCTATTCGGTGAAAAGTGTCTTCTGTCATTATTTTTTTGAAAATACATAGAGGGTCTTTGTCTGTTGTGAGGATAATAATTTACTTGACGGTGACGGTGTGGTGGCGGTGGGGAAAAGTGATGTTGTGATTTGTTGTAACGGTGAGAGTTGACGTGACGAGTTTGTTCAAAGTCTTGGTTCTTATTTCTTATAGTGTACGTGTCAGTAGTGTATTTTCTGTTAAAATTATATGTCCTCACTTGGTCATTACTGTAATCTTGTTTGTCTCTGACATATTTTTTTATTTTAATATGTTTTGTGTCAGTTTCCACTTTTTCAATTTTGCTTTGTATTAGGACTGTGTTTTGTTTATAAGAGTGAGTGTCTGTGAAAGGTAATAACTTATCTTTGAGGTTATTTATCTCAGTATCTAAGATAGAAAGTTTCTTACTTTTCTTTATGATTAGAGTTTCCATGAGGCCAAAAGTGCATACCTCAAGTTTATTGAACCATTCGTTCATAAACTCCTCATCATCTTGGTCTGTAGTAGGTAATTTATGCAGTCTTAGGCCTCTTGGGGTAATTTTTTCATCGATATACTTCTTTAGAGTCGCTATTTCCCATTTTAGTTTAATCTCTGAAGTTAGAGATTTCTCTAGTTGCCTAAATAAATCTTGTTGGTTACAGGTAGAGTGATCATTATAAATTAGTTCGCTTGGATTTGTGTCAAAGACATGGTTTATATCTATAGTGTAGTTTCGTCTATAATTCCCCACAATATTGGTTGCCAAGCAGTTGAAAGGATTCTAAGACAAAGTGGTTTAATACCAAATTCTCAAATAGATTTTATTATACAAGGTATCAACATCATACTCACCAACAACTACTTCTGGTTCTTTGATTCATTTTATATACAAAAGAAGGGTACAGCTATGGGAACCAGGTTTGCCCCCAGCTATGCCAACCTCTTCATGGCAGACTGGGAGTCTTCTGCCGTCTGGGGTGATCACGGCTGGCGGGCAAACCTGGTCTCATACTTTCGCTACATCGATGATTTGTTTTTTATTTGGCAAGGTTCCGATACGTCTCTTAAATTGTTTTTAGATCACTTAAACACCAACGATAGAGGTATTGTTTTAACATCAGATTTTAGTAATGTGTCAGTCAACTTTCTAGATTTAAATATTTTTATTCAAGATGGAAGCATTCGAACTAAAACTTTTTTTAAAGAGGTCTGCACCAATACAATAATAGACCAAACAAGCTGTCATTATAAACCTTGGTTGGATGGCATCCCAAAAAGCCAATTTCTCCGCCTCCACCGTAATTGTTCAACAACTGCCGATTTTGATGCTCAGTCTACCTCACTAAAAAATATGTTTTTAGAAAAAAATTATGAAGTAAGTAAATTAAACAAAGCGTTAGAGGTGGTAAAAGAGAAGGAAAGAAAGGAGCTTTTAAAATACAAAGCTAAAAAAGGAGACCCTCCACAACTCCCTATTATTTTAGATTTTAATAATAAAAATAAAATTTAAAAAAAAATCATAAACAAACACTGGCACATTCTGAAACAGGACGACCTTTTAAAGGATCAAGTTCCAGACAAACCCAATGTTATTTTTAGAGGAGCCCCTAATTTTAGATCAATTTTAACTAGAAATTACACTAAAAAAAACGTTCATCACAATGAACATTTTTTATCTAAACCTAAAGGGTTCTTTAAGTGTAATAAATGTATCGTGTGTAGAACCACAAAAGGTACTACAAACTCAAAAACTACTCACTTCTCTTCCACTAGAACTAAAATCTCCTACCCCATTAAAGATTTCATTGGATGTAACACTAAAGGCGTTATATACCTTTTAGAATGCCCATGTGGATTACAATACGTGGGCATGACCAAAAGATGCCTTAAAGTGAGACTGGCAGAACACTGCCGTAACATTAAGAGAGGCTATGATAAACACTCAGTCTCCAAACATTTTATCAGCCACAATAAAGACCCGACTCTTTTAAAAGCAACAGGGATAGAACAAGTTACCCTTCCTTGGAGAGGTGGAGACATCACAAACATTTTAGGAAAAAGGGAAATGTACTGGGTTTTCCAATTGAAAACTCTTGCTCCAGAAGGACTTAACGCCGAATTCGACCTTTTTAACTTCTTATAATAACTATTTTTATTATTTTCTTCCACCATTAAATACTTTTCAATACTTCAGTCATTTTAATATCTCTACTTTTCCTTTTTGATTTACATGTCCGACTATTTATGTATTTTCTTTTAATTAGCCCTTTATTCACCCTCCTTCTATGTATTAACACATCTTCTATTCATTTAAATCTTTTATTTTCCATTCTTTCCATTTTATTTCTTTTCCACATAGTATGCTTTGCATATCCATACATCTCTTTGTTTTATATCTCTATTTTCTTCTCTTCTTTTCTTTTTTCCCCCTTTATATTTATTTTTATTCACTTCTATATACATTTTACTCCTATATTGTTTATACATTTTATTAGTCTCTTTTAGTCTTTTATTTCCTCTTCTTCTTTTTCTGCAGTCATACTTCAACTTTTCCTGCTGATATCTAGACTCTCTTTATACATATTCTCTGCTTTTATACCACGTTTTTTTCTTTATTTTCCCCTAATCTGGGTTGTGCCCCGTTAGGCACTACATTTCCCATGGTGTTCGGCGCCTAGACACGTGATCGCGTCGGCGATCACGTGCCTCATACATACACTTGCCGGCACAGGACAGAGACGTGTCTTCTGTAGCCGACCTCCGTCCTGCTACTACATTCCCCATAAGCCTCCTCTCCACCACGTGACCGCGTAGGGTCACGCGCCATTCCTCATTAACCCTATTCCCAACCACGTGACCGCGAGTGATCGCGATCACGTGCTCCTCACCCTTCTTCCTCTTTCCAGTCTCCCTGTACGCTCAGTAGAAAACTATATTTCCCAACAAGCATTGGGATACACCATGTGATCGCGGCAGCTCGCGATCACATGACAATCTATTCTATCTTCAAGTACTACCATAAACACTCGTTTTTGAAAAATTTATAAAGTTTTGAGTTGTACTTTTAATCATATATCCATGTTCTTATTATATTTATGTTTCTTAATATTTTTATTATATTCTCATTGTAATGATGACGTCATTTTGGCGCCAAAATTCAAATAACCATGTATCTCCTAAGTTTATATAAACTTCTATGTACCAGGTTAACACCCATTATTGCCAATTGATAAAGCCCTGTGTGGCGAAACGCGTTTTGGCTATTGCTATATATTTTTACTGTATTAATAAAGGAATATTGGCCTTTTTACTATTTATTTGCCATATACCTTTTATTTCATTTTTATCTATTTATTTTTTAACCTGGTTACACGTTACTTTGGAGCAGACCATCGTTCAAAGAATCCTAAGTGGGGATTGTACCACCTACGCCATTAAACTGAGCAGTATACCCTGCTCAGATAAATGTAAGTACGCCTTTTACTTCTCTGACTTACTTGTTATTATACAGTGAGCACTATATTTGGTTTCTACCTCTCTTTTCATATCGAGGAATCATTCACACCTATATCCCGACAGTGGGGGGTCAACGCCACTGAATGCCAACTACACTAGAGCGAGTACACGCTCTTGGATAGGTGAGTGAAATACCTCCCTTACTCCTTATTTTATCAATTCCATCACAGAATTACACTATTGGAGTTCTCTTTTTCTTCTACTTATATGTTCGACATTGAGTCAAGATTCCCCCAGCTATAGAAGATCTAAACTTCCCATTGATTTCATCATCAAGCCTGCATTATTCTATTGGAACTTACAAGAATTTTACCATACATTGGAACTTACAAGTATTTTACCATATATCGGGACTTTTATGTACATTTTTATCTTTTATTCTCTGTTTGCCTTTTTTATATGTGAGTAAATGTATATATATATATTTATATAATTTTTCTATTATTTATGTATTTATTTATATTTATCCTTTCACTTTTTGTATAGCGCGACCTATCATTGTGTTTTTGGCCATATTTCAGAGCTGCAACATCACTGGAGTGCCCAAAAGCACAAGGCGTGCAATACTCAGAGACATGGCCAAGGTAAGAAAGGCTGAAAGACGACCACCACTGAACAAGACACACAAGCTGAAACGTCAAGACTGGGCCAAGAAATATCTCAAGACTGATTTTTCTAAGGTTTTATGGACTGATGAAATGAGAGTGAGTCTTGATGGGCCAGATGGATGGGCCCGTGGCTGGATTGGTAAAGGGCAGAGAGCTCCAGTCCGACTCAGACGCCAGCAAGGTGGAGGTGGAGTACTGGTTTGGGCTGGTATCATCAAAGATGAGCTTGTGGGGCCTTTTCGGGTTGAGGATGGAGTCAAGCTCAACTCCCAGTCCTACTGCCAGTTCCTGGAAGACACCTTCTTCAAGCAGTGGTACAGGAAGAAGTCTGCATCCTTCAAGAAAAACATGATTTTCATGCAGGACAATGCTCCATCACACGCGTCCAAGTACTCCACAGCGTGGCTGGCAAGAAAGGGTATAAAAGAAGAAAATCTAATGACATGGCCTCCTTGTTCACCTGATCTGAACCCCATTGAGAACCTGTGGTCCATCATCAAATGTGAGATTTACAAGGAGGGAAAACAGTACACCTCTCTGAACAGTGTCTGGGAGGCTGTGGTTGCTGCTGCACGCAATGTTGATGGTGAACAGATCAAAACACTGACAGAATCCATGGATGGCAGGCTTTTGAGTGTCCTTGCAAAGAAAGGTGGCTATATTGGTCACTGATTTGTTTTTGTTTTGTTTTTGAATGTCAGAAATGTATATTTGTGAATGTTGAGATGTTATATTGGTTTCACTGGTAATAATAAATAATTGAAATGGGTATATATTTGTTTTTTGTTAAGTTGCCTAATAATTATGCACAGTAATAGTCACCTGCACACACAGATATCCCCCTAACATAGCTATAACTAAAAACAAACTAAAAACTACTTCCAAAAATATTCAGCTTTGATATTAATGAGTTTTTTGGGTTCGTTGAGAACATGGTTGTTGTTCAATAATAAAATTAATCCTCAAAAATACAACTTGCCTAATAATTCTGCACTCCCTGTATGTTTGTCAACTTGTCGGTGTGCTTCAAACTGTGTGTTTGTCATCCTGTCACTCTCCACAGGCATAGCAGTGTTTTTCTGTCAATGAATTTTTCATGTTTCTGTGTGGGAGTTCTAGAAGGATGGAGTTGCCAAAGATTTATTCCCAGAAGAACCAGGAACCCTGGGTATTTATTCAAAAACCCAGATGTTAAGACAACCAGACTTTGGCACAGCTTTGATTTATTTATATTTATGTACCCAGTTCTGAGAACAAAACTATGGGTCAAGTTTTATAGTTGAGGTGGGAATATGACTTGCCAAAGCTGAGAGATGTTTATTCTTTCATTTTACATGGGGGTTGTTTGTATGGGACCAATTTATAAGCAGCAGCTGCCCATTTTTTCAAAGTTAAATGTTTTGATATATGATGTACCTTAAAGTAGTATTTTTTAAAAATGTTTAATATTTACTGGCATACTAAAAGAAGCTATTTAAAAACATACAGAGCATATATTTACACACGTATAATATACATACTGTATGTATATCCAAGATCGAAATAAGTTAGATTGCTAATTATAGTAATAATAACCATCATAGTTTTCAAGTATTGAACCAGAAGTAGTACTCTGTGTATAAATTCTGTGTGCCTTGCCTGAATAAAGCAGTTTATTTTCACCCTTCACTAAGTGTTTGGGTGAGACAGCTACTCAGCTACACTTTCTGCAGAAGAGCTTGATCACTGGAGCTGCAACACAGGACCCTGTTCCAGGGTGGAGAATCCCGGAGAGATCCCAGCCAAGCTGCAGTGGCTAGGGGCTGAAGCACTATTGGTGTCCTGGAGCGAGCTATAAAGGGTGCTTGGCAGTCCTCCACAGGTATCTACAGAATTCATCATTATGGATTTTATTAGATCAATAACTTTAGGTTTTGTTACAATATTAAACCATTTGGCAGTTAGCTATCTGAGCCACAGTCCAGAAATGTTCAGAATTAACTGCATGATTTTAGAGTATTACTTAGTAGTTTAAAGGAATAGCAAATGTTTTTCATCATTTATCACATTAACTCCTTCCATGCCATCATGTAGATGTGATAGTCCTGTTATGGTTGCACCAGTGGTGCCTAGGGCGCAGCGTCATTACTGCTCCACAATCATTAAAGGAACACTATAGTGTCAGGAATACAAATCTGTATTTCTGACACTATTGGCGTAAAACCCCATTTTAGCTGGGGCTTATTTTCGGGAGATTTCTTATTTTCGGGGAAACACGGTAGTAAGTAGAAAATGAGGAGTAACTGTGATGATGCAGCCATATATGCTCCTAACATAAACAAAAGTATGGAAATAGAGGAAATAAACCAACCATTATTTTACTTACCATATACTATTTACTGACAATTTAAAACACCTTTTCTATTTCTGTTGTTTGTTTGCTTGTTTGTCTGTGTGTCCTTTTTGTGTATCCTTCTGTCTGTCCGATCTTTCTCTTTCTCTTCCTTTCTTCTTATTTCTAACTATCCTAATATATATACCTCAATACTCTATAAGGGTTACACATTTTTTTCTCATTGTTATCAATGGAATTTTATCAAATGTATAGAGTGCACATCCCATTATTGACTATTCCAAAATACACATATACCTGCTGTTTGATTTGTGCAGCTGTCCAAAAGTATGACATAATTGGGATCAAACACTTGATTGGGATATTAATTTAAATACATCTGCATTATTTAGGAAGAATAGACAAAACAGAAAATGGGGTGGGGTATGTCTATATATCAAACCTGATTTGAAACCAAGTATTAAAGAAATGGCATGTGTTGATGATGCAGGTGTTGATGTAAAATCCTAACAGGTAGAAATTTGCAAAGGAGGGGGCATTCATTAATGGTATGAAGATGTTATAATCCCCAAACATTAATATTGATGGGAAAGAGAAACTGCTATCTTAAATTAATAAGGCTGTATCTGCATAATTTCTTAAATGTGTCAGGAAACTGACAGGGATCCAATACGCAGAGTGCGCACAGAAGGAGGTACGTATACCGGACCTTAGAATGGCCGGACTAACGTAAGGACAAGCAAGAATAGTCAAAAGGTAAGCCGAGGTCAAGGGAGCCGGAGGACAGGTAAGCGAGATACAAGCCGAGTCAAAGGAGAGGAGAGGACAACAGGACAAAAGACAAGCAAGGGTCAAAACCGGAAACACAAGATAAAGAACGCGCTGAGTGACTAGCAAGCTAGAACCACGACAGGGCAATGAGCAGTAGTAAAGGTTTCCTTTAAATACCCTGTTACCTAAATAGAGACCACGCCCCCAAAAGGTCCGGAATAGCGGTTCCCGGCACTTTATGCAAATGCCGACGTCATGACGTCGACGCTAGCCGTCGCGTCATAAAAGGGGGAGGAGCTAGCGCGGCCGGCGCGAAAACGGCCGGAATATGCCGAAATGCTAAGGGAAGGGAGCCCCTAAGCAGAGAGGATGTCCTCCCTGGATACATCACCCACAGGTACCCTGACAGTACCCCCCCTTCTAGAAACGCCCACCGGGCGGATGGGACCTGGCTTAGAAGGAAAACGAACGTGGAAGGCCCGAAGAAGACGAGGAGCATGCACGCCTATACCAGGAACCCAAGACCTCTCTTCAGGACCATAACCTTTCCAGTCTATGAGGTATTGCAGCTTCCCCCTAGAAATACGAGAATCAAGGATGGACTTGATGATATATTCCTCCTGACCATCCACACGGACCGAGGATGGAGGAGCAGAGCGGGAGGAAAATCTGTTACAAACAAGAGGTTTTAATAAAGACACATGAAAAGAGTTAGGGATGCGTAGAGTAGGAGGTAGATCCAGCAAATAAGAAACCGGGTTGATCCTCCTCAGCACCCTGTAAGGACCAATGTAACGAGGAGCAAACTTCAAGGAAGGAACTTTCAGGCGAATGTGTCTGGTACACAACCAGACCCTATCCCCCGGAGAAAAAACAGGAGCAGGACGTCTACGCCTATCAGCATGTGACTTAAACACCGCGGAACTATGTTCAAGAATTTGTCGAGTCTGATCCCACAACTTTCTCAGGTTGGCTATATGAATATCAACCGACGGTATACCCTGGGAAGGAGACACCGACGGAAGAACAGTAGGGTTAAAGCCATAGTTCAAGAAAAAGGGGCTATTACGAGTGGAACCACAAACAAGGTTGTTGTGAGCAAACTCCGCCCAAGGAATCAGACCGACCCAGTCATCCTGGTGTTCAGAAACAAAACAACGTAGATATTGCTCAATTTTTTGGTTAGTGCGTTCGGCTGCTCCGTTAGATTGAGGATGATAGGCCGAAGAAAAATTCAGTTTGATGCCCAACTGTGAACAGAAGGATCTCCAAAAACGGGAAATAAATTGGGAACCCCTGTCTGACACAATCTCATTGGGAATACCATGTAAACGGAAAATTTCTCTAGCAAATATCACGGCCAGTTCGGGGGAGGACGGAAGTTTAGGCAAGGGAACGAAATGAGCCATTTTAGTAAACCTGTCAAGGACCGTGAGGATAACTGTATGCCTATTGGAAGCTGGTAGATCAACAATAAAATCCATAGCCAAACAAGCCCAAGGTTTGTTGGGAACGACTAAGGGCTGCAATAAGCCACAAGGGAGATCCCGTGGAAGTTTATTCCTGACACAAACATTGCAAGCCTTGACAAAGTCTTCCACATCCCTACGTAAACCGGGCCACCAGAAGTCTTTGGAGATCAGGCAGTAAGTTTTGTGGATGCCGGGGTGACCAGCGATCTTGCTATCGTGGAAACAGCGAATAATGTCCACTTGGAATTTGGGAGACACGAACAAGCGGCCCACAGGAGTACGTTCGGGAGCAAGAGATTGTTCGTTCTGAATATCAGCGAGCAATGGAGAGTGTATTTTGACATTGGTGTTGGCGATAATATTGACTTCAGGAATAATAGGGAACAAAGTATCCTCTGTAGAGGTGGTAGGTTCGTGCTGACGTGACAAAGCGTCTGCCTTAGTGTTCTTAGAACCAGGCCTGTAAGTAAGCACATAATTAAAGTGTGTAAGGAACATAGACCAACGTGCCTGCCTGGCAGATAATCTTTTGGCCTCCCCCATATACGATAAATTCTTGTGGTCAGTCAAGATAGTAACTGGGAGGACGGTGCCCTCTAACAAATGTCTCCATTCCTTTAATGCCATAATGATAGCTAAAAGTTCTCTATCACCAATGTCATATCTCCTTTCAGTGTGTGATAGTTTCTTGGAAAAAAAAACCGCAAGGGTGCAGCGGCTTATCTAAACTTTGTCTTTGGGATAACACTGCGCCTATCCCTGTTTCAGATGCATCAACTTCAAGTAAAAAGGGTAGAGAGGTATCAGGATGAACTAATACAGGTGCTGAGGCAAAAGACTGTTTGAGCGTTTCGAAAGCAGATAAAGCCTCAGTAGACCAGGTTTTGGTATCGGCTCCTTGTTTGGTCATATTAGTGATAGGAGCGATAACAGAGGAGTACCCTTTAATAAAACGTCTGTAATAATTAGAAAATCCAAGAAATCTTTGTATGGCTTTGAGTCCCTTAGGTAAAGGCCAATCTAAAATCGATTTTAGTTTGGTCGGGTCCATCATAAACCCGTCTTTGGAAATTACGTAACCTAAGAAAGTTACCTGAGACTGGTCAAAGCTACATTTTTCCAAATTACAATACAATCCATGTTGTAAAAGTTTCTGTAATACCTTTCTGACTTGTCTATGATGTGAATTAATGTCTCTAGAATGGATTAATATATCATCCAAATATACAATTACACATTCATGTTGGAATTCTCTAAGAACTTCATTGATCAAGTCTTGGAAGACGGCCGGGGCGTTACAAAGCCCAAACGGCATTACGGTATACTCATAATGCTCGTAACGGGTATTAAATGCTGTCATCCATTCATCTCCTTGCTTAATTCGCACTAAGTTATATGCTCCTCTTAAGTCAAGTTTAGTAAAAATACTCGAGCCCTTTAGTCTGTCAAAGAGTTCAGTAATCAAAAGAATAGGGTAAGCATTTCTGATAGTAATTTTGTTCAATCCCCGATAGTCTATACAAGGACGTAAGGTACCGTCTTTCTTTTCTACAAAAAAGAAACCCGCCCCCGCCGGAGAAGAAGACTTTCTAATAAATCCCTTGTCTAAATTCTCCTTGATATATTCCTCTAAAACTAAGTTTTCCTTGGTGGATAGAGGGTATACCGTACCCCTGGGAGGCATAGTACCAGGGAAAAGTTTAATAGAACAGTCATAAGACCGGTGGGGAGGTAAAGTATCCGCCTTACCCTTGTCAAATACAGATTTGAGGTCTAGATATTGTAATGGTATCTGAACGTCTGTGGATTGAGAAGTGTTAGCATAAGAGTTTACGGGGCAAACAGAAGTAACTCTCTGCAGACATTCTTCCCTACAACCCATACCCCAAGAAACGATTTCTCCACCCTCCCAGTCAATCTGAGGGTTGTGTCTCTTGAGCCAAGAATATCCTAGAACCACTGGGACTGCCGGGGAGGAAATTAACAGAAGGGAAATCAACTCTTCGTGGAAAATACCAACAGTAAGCTTAACGGGTTCGGTCTCATGGAATATTACTGGTTCAGATAAAGGTCTACCATCTATGGCCTCAACGGCCAAGGGTGTATCTCTCAATTGGAATGGGATACAATGCTTATTAGCGAAAGTTTGGTCTATAAAGCTTTCTGCTGCTCCAGAATCTAATAATGCCATCGTAGCAATAAACCCCTTTTCCCAAGCTAGAGAGACAGGAATCAGAAGCCTATGGTCTTTTTTATTATGCATAGAGGACAGTAATGAAACACCCAAGGCCCGTCCTCTAAGGGAACTTAGGTGCGAGCGTTTCCCGGACGATTAGGGCAACTAAGACGTAAGTGACCTCTCAGCCCGCAGTATAAACAGAGACCCTCCCTTCTCCTGTACTGTCTCTCAGCCTCAGATAAGCGAGTATTACCTATTTGCATAGGTTCTGGTGGAGTAGGATTATAGGAGTCAGGGTTCTGAAATGAGGGAGCGAGTCTTACAGGAAGTTTAGTAACTCTTTCCCGAGTGTTCTGCCTCTGTCTCATGCGTTCATCTATTCTGGAAATGAAGGATATTAAATCCTCTAAATTTTCCGGAAGTTCTCTTGTGGCAATTTCATCTAAAATTTCATCAGACAACCCATTCAAGAAAACATCCATAAAAGCTTGTTCGTTCCATTTCACTTCTGCTGCCAATGATCTAAACTCTAAAGCATATTCTACAAGGGTCCTATCTTGTTGTTTAAGGCGTAACAGGGATCTGGCCGCATTAATCTTCCTCCCTGGGGGGTCAAAGGTTCTTCTAAAAGCCGTGACAAACGCAGTGTAGTTGTAGACTAAAGGATTGTCATTCTCCCAAAGGGGATTGGCCCATCTAAGTGCTTTATCTATTAGCAGGGTTATAATAAAGCCTACCTTAGCCCTGTCAGTGGGGTAAGCCCGGGGTTGTAGTTCGAAATGTATACTTATCTGGTTTAAAAAACCACGACAAGCATCAGGCGAACCCCCATATCGTAATGGTGACGTGACATGGGAAGATGCGCCTACAGTGGCTACTTCCAAACCAGTACTTAGCGAGTGGCTAGCAGTGGAACGTATTTCTTCAGACTGGGTACTGGAGCGTGTCAACAAAGTTTGGCTAAAGCCATTTGGTCCATTCTATGGTCCATGGCCTCAAATCTGGGGTCAGGAGGACTAGCACCTGCAGGATCCATCTGGCCCTGTCGTAATGTCAGGAAACTGACAGGGATCCAATACGCAGAGTGCGCACAGAAGGAGGTACGTATACCGGACCTTAGAATGGCCGGACTAACGTAAGGACAAAGCAAGAATAGTCAAAAGGTAAGCCGAGGTCAAGGGAGCCGGAGGACAGGTAAGCGAGATACAAGCCGAGTCAAAGGAGAGGAGAGGACAACAGGACAAAAGACAAGCAAGGGTCAAAACCGGAAACACAAGATAAAGAACGCGCTGAGTGACTAGCAAGCTAGAACCACGACAGGGCAATGAGCAGTAGTAAAGGTTTCCTTTAAATACCCTGTACCTAAATAGAGACCACGCCCCCAAAAGGTCCGGAATAGCGGTTCCCGGCACTTTATGCAAATGCCGACGTCATGACGTCGACGCTAGCCGTCGCGTCATAAAAGGGGGAGGAGCTAGCGCGGCCGGCGCGAAAACGGACGGAATATGCCGAAATGCTAAGGGAAGGGAGCCCCTAAGCAGAGAGGATGTCCTCCCTGGATACATCACCCACAGGTACCCTGACAAAATGGACTCTCCAGTGCCAAGAAAACAAACCCGTTTTCCTGGCACTAGAGAATCCTACAGTGCCCCCCTCCCTCTTGCCCTCCCATCCTATGTTGCTGAAGGGGTTAAAACCCCTTCAGACACTTACCTGAAGATGAGTCTACCTGGGCTGAAGACTACCAGGGAAACATTCCCAGAGCATAGGCCACCGGCGAGGTGGATCCAATGCCATGGATGGCAACTCCCCACCAGGATTCACTGCAGTCTCCTACAAGAGAATCCCAGTTCATGGTCCACGGATGCAGGCCTTCAAGATGGCCCAGTGTTTTGGAGAGGACTCACAGGAACTCTGCCTCCTGATCAGCCCCTACCACCTAAGCCTACCACCAAGCCGAGGAATCGGCTGACCAGGGACTTGCACCCCAACTTGATGTGCTGGACTATTCCCCAAATCCTAGACTTAGCTGCCAACACACACAGCTCCACACCTGGCATTCCCACTTGCTTTAACATAACCGACATGAAGCAGCACATGGCAGGCACACGCCAAAACATGCCCCTGGCACAATCACACACCGGCTCTGACAGAACCCACACATGAGTAACATCCGAGCTCACATCTGACTTGGGGAACAACAGCCGACTGGTACCACTCATTAAAACACACTGGGCCCTGAAACCTGTGGTAACCTTAGTTTCTAGACCAAACATGGCACTCAAACATTCACAAAGTGACCTTACATGCATGCATCTATAGCCTGTAACACTAAGCACCATGATACATATGCTCCTTAAATCTACTTGTTTAATTTAAAAAAAATTATGTTTTTCTACTGCTTCTACTGTTACATAAGGATAAGCACTTGAGGACTGCTGTTGGAGCACCACAAGCTTAGATGTTATAATCAATATGCACAACAAAAATATTAAATAAAAAATAAATAAAAAAAACTCACAAAAAATCTGTATATGATCTTACAGTGGATATTTTTGTTCTGAAAAACAGAGATAAAATATAGTGCACATTGTATAGTGCACATGTTTTTTCTCAATCCTCAAAGCACAGATGGTATGTTCACCACCAACAAAATTGATGTCCAGATATCAGGAACAGAACAGGATTGCCCTGGATTATTGAAAAATCACATAAAACACAATAAAATATGGGAGCCGGGGTCTGAGCTTTTCTGGCGGCCAGACGCATCTCGAGAGTGCTCTTCAGCTACCGATTGAATCCTGAGTGATTGTCCTTAGGCACTCTCGGCTAGCACCTCTTGCAACTTACCTGTTTTAGGGAGTCCCAGACAAACCCACAAAGTGTCACCTGCTTGTTTTGGCCAGGATTTCCAGGAGCGGTTGAAAACATAGAGTGGGGGAGGCGACCACTCTCCTGTTCCCGAACTGAGTTCCTTTGGTGTCTGGACCGACTGGGGATATCCTATGTCTCTCCTGGCTACACTAAACAATTTTCAGCCAAATCAAATATGACGTTGTTTTCTGTTTTTACGTCTTAATTGAGTGTTTGCCTCAGCTCAAACCTTAGACCCAGTGATATATATATATATATCTTGCAATCTCTATGCAGTTCTGTCTCAGCATGTTATTGGTTTCGCTTTCCTCTTCACTTACATAGAGCTATGTTCTTGTGACTCTTTATTTAATACTAAAAATTCTGTATTCTTGACATTGTATTTGTCTATACCAATTCCAGTTGTTTATGCCTAATACAATGCACTACAAAAAAAACTAAAAAAAAAAAACTCAATAAAGTACAACAGTAATGCTTTTCACCATATACAATTGGCCTTCTCAAAGTTTGATGAAGAGATGTTCCTTTAAGGCGATTCAGTAAACTATTTGACCAAACATAATTGGTTTCTAACTTCACATATAACAAACTATTAGGGATACAGTATATATTCAATGATGACATTTCCATATTTATTGGAGAAGAGAAATCTCTAATTTTATGTAATGAATATACAGGTTTGGAATTACATGAATGTTCCAGTGTTGTGTTTAAAATATATAACCACAACATTATGAAATTACCAAAAGCGAATTGACTGAGTTAAGTTCAATTTTTACATTACTTTTGATATCACTAATAACTAGACATTCCATAGCAGCCATAGATAGCAGGAGATAAACATGAGTTTCGAGCACTCTAACTGACAAATTAAATCTACTTTACTAAAGGCAACATTGGGGCATAGTAAGGAGAAGAGGGGGTGTGGGCGGTCCACCCTTGGTGCCACTCATTAGGGCGGTGCCCTTCAGAGGTGGACTGAGTGACACTGTGGCCTGAGGAGCACAATCTCCGGGTGACAGACAGAACGGAAGTGCATTACACAGCACTACCTTCCTGCCGGCCACTGCGTGTAGCGTGTAGCGTGTAGCATGGCTGAGCAGGTGGACTACGGTAGAGAAGCTTCTGTATTCTCTACTCGGTCTGGCAGGAAGTGCTCACTGAAAGCTTCCTGTCAGACCGGGTACAGCCACGTTACATGTAGGGAGGTAAGGCTGAGCAGGCACAGGAGCGGAGGGGACAGAAGGGCATAGGAGGAAGGGGGACAAAAGAAAAGGTGCAGGAAGAGAGGGGGCAAAAGAAGGGTACAGGACAGGTAGGGGGGGAAGCCAACCTGCCAGACGGTCAGCCACAGCAACCAGCCACAGCAGCCAGCCAGCATATCCAAAAATCACCCAGATCAGTTCAGGGGTTAAGGAATTTCCTGGAAGTCACATTTTGACCGACCGTATGCATGGTCCCATGTCCAAAACAGTTCTAGAGAATTAGCCTGTGCAGTCGGTCTACTTCGGAAATTCAAAGTAAAACACAAATTATTGAACATACACCTTAGGAAGTAGTCTTAGGTTATGTCCCTCGTTTGGGAGTTTATTTTCACCGAACGCCGTTCGACTCCCATTCGAATAGTCGAACATCTATGGAAGGTGATTGAGTGTCCGATTTGAGTTCCATGCACTCAACAACCAAACACCGCTTATGGTGCTTGCGGCTTAAGATGGCCACCGCCACGTGTTCGACAGTCGAAAGGTGACCACTTCGACTCATTTCGAACTGTTTCGACTGTTCGGAAGTTCGAAGGGTACTGAGTACATAATGTTAATAGGTGACACACTTCTTGTTCGGTAAGGTAATGGCAGGGAGAAACAAAATAAAGGGGAATACAATGTCCTGAGCACATAGTTGAATGCAGAAAAGATTATGGTAATCCATGGTTATAGTGATCCGTCACACGGGGGAAGGGGTGTCAAATACAGGATCCGCTCCAGGTGCCAAATGCTCTAGGTATGCCTCAATACCTAAATATTTGCCAACCTGTAGATTTAACAAAAAATGAGCCTACACCTGGATATAAGCAATATAACTGACAAATTCTTTCTAAAATGTACACAAACTGCTCACATGAAACTTTACAGAAAAATCCCCTAATCCTGGGGATAGGCATTCTGGTGTAATCCATGTTTGTTCAGTTTTCTTTTCAAAGCTCTACAGCTAGACAATCATAGTTACATAGTTATATAGCTGAAAAGAGAGCCCACCAAGTACAGCCTTCCTCACATATGTTTTTGCTGTTGATCCAAAAGAAGGCAAAAAACCTAGTCTGAAGCGCTTCCAATTTTGCAACAAACACTTTTCTTTGCCTTCTGAAATCTGCTTTCTTCCAGCTTAAATGCGTGACGTTGTGTTCTATGTATAGCCCTGTTTATGAATAGATATCCAGATAATGGTTTGTATTGGTCCTAAATATATTTGTATAATGTTATCATATCCCCTCTCAGGCGCCGTTTTTCCAAACTAAAGAGATTTACAATTTTTAACCTTTCTTTGTAACTAAAATGTTCCATTCCTTTTATCAATTTTGTAGCTCGTCTCTGCACTTTTTCTAGTGCCATGATATCCTTCTTTAGAACAGGTGCCCAAAATTGCACAGCATATTCAAGGTGTGGTCTTACCAGCGATTTATAAAGAGGCAAAATTATATTTTCATCATGAGAATTTAAGCCCCTATTTATACATGACAAAACCTTACTGGCCTTAGCAACTGCAGATTGACATTGCATATTGCTGCCTAATTTGTTGTCTATACAATTCCCAAATCCTTCTTGTGTGTGGTTATCCATAATTTACTAACATTTAGGGTGTAAGTTGCTTGTGCATTCTTGATCCCGAAGTGGATAACTTTGCATTTCTCTACATTAAATTTCATCTGCCATTTTTCAAAGCAAATCCTACTCACATTTTATTACTTTACAAAAGTTTTGTCTTTTGCAAACACTGAAACATGGCTTTCAATGCCTATTGCAAGATCATTTATAAATATGTTAAATAGAAGCGGTCCCAAAACAGAACCCTGAGGGACACCACTTACCACTTTTGTCCAGCCTTAAAATGTATCAATAATGACAACTCGTTGTACTGTATCCTTAAGCCAATGTTCTACCCAAGAACAAGAATATTCATCTAGACTATTTTCTTTTAGTTTGAAGACTAACCTATTGTGAGGAACTGTATCAAATGTCTTGTCAAAATCCAAGTAGATCACATCAACTGCAAACCCTGATCTGTACTTCTACTTATTTCTTCGTAGAATGCAATTAGGTTTGTTTGACATGACCTATGTTTCATAAAACCATGTTGATTATTGCTAATAACAAAGTTCTTCTCAATGAATTCCTGAATATTATCCCTTAATAGCTCTTCAAATATTTTCCCAGTCACAGAAGTTAAGCTCACAGGTCTATAATTTCCAGGCAAGGATTTTGAACCCTTTTTAAATATAGGAACAACATCTGCCTCTGGTACAATATCTGAAATAAAAGAATCTTGAAAGATTAAATACAGAGGTTCACTTATTTCCCCACTTAGCTCCTTTACATAAATCTTCTTTAACTGCTGTAGCACCTTGACTCGAGTCATCCAGTCACAAGTTATCTGTAAGTTTTTTGCAGCAATCATTTGCATATATCTTGCCATAGGACCATAATTAATATATACTGAAGAAAAATAGTTATTTAAAATTTCTGCCTTTTCCTGGTCTTCATTAGCTAACAGACCAATCTCTGTTTTCAGTATACATACACTTTCATTTTTGTTTTTTTTAGAATTGATGTACTTGAAAAAAAGGGGTTGGTTTTGCATTCTTTGGCTATCAGTTTCTCATTTTCTAGTTTAGCCACTTTAATTGCCTTTTGCAAGCATTATTAGCTTCCTTATATCATATATCGGATGCCTCTGATTTGTCGTATTTAAATGCTTTAAATGCCCTTTTCTTATTTTTAATCTCTTGTTTTACTTCTTTACTAAGCCATATTGGTTTCAATTTGTTTCTTTTATATTTATTACCCAATGGTACATACTGAGAAATGTACCTTTCTAATATTTGTTTGAATAGTTTCCATTTATCCTCAGTGTTTTTTTCACTTAGGAGTTTATGCCAGTCGATATGTTGTAGAGTTTCCCTAATCTTATTGAAATTTGCTTTTTTTAAATTATATGTTTTAGTATACCCCACGAGTTTTTGCTTTTTTGAGTTTATTTCAAAATTTACCATGTTGTGATCACTATTTCCCAAATGCTCCTCTACTTGAATGTTGGTTAAAAGATCAACATTGTTTGTCATAACGAGATCCAGACAAGCATCCTTTCTAGTTGGTGCTTGTACCAGTTGTGACATAAAGGTGTCATTTAACACATTCAAAAACCAGATTCCCTTTGCTAAAGTACTAGTCCCTCTATCCTAATTTATGTCCGGGTAATTAAAATCTCCAATAATTAACGTGTTACCCCGATTTGCAGCTTTCCCTATTTGCTCTAACAGCTGTTCTTCCTCATTAATACTTACATTAGGTGGTTATAACATATCCCAACCAATAATTGATTTATCTTCCTTTCCCCAAGCAGACATCTAACCATAAAGCTTCCACATTTTCGTTGTCACACTCCACATGTCTAAGCTTTGACTTTAACTCATGATTGACATACAAATATACCCCACCACCCTTCTTGTTTTTCCTATCCTTCCTAAATAACATGTACCCATTTAATTTAACTGCCCAGGGGTGGTCAAGTAGGACCTAATGGAGTTATTCAATAAAATGAGAATAGCCAGGAAATCAAAGTTAATTTCAAAGTTAATGTTAAAATAGCTAAACTGTAATCAAATTTTGGCTTGGAGAATATTTCTGATTTGGCTATTTTAAGCTAAATTTTGAAATCCACTTTGAATTCCTGGATATTTTCACTTCAGAAGTTTGATAGGAAACTACATTTCAGATACTTTTTGGAAACATATTTTTTCTTTCTGGAATCCAAACGGCTGTCAGTATAAGTATGCTGTACTATTGTATTGTAATTTGACTAGAATTTAATGAGCTCCATAAGGTCTCACATTCCAGGTGATTTGCACTAACCATGCCAATACTAGATCCATCACTGAGAAATGTCTCAAAATATCTAGCTGACTTATAATGAAACCACGTACCATTGATTTTATTTCCCAATTCCTGCACATACTTAAAAAAAAAAAAAGGCCATCTACCTTCGGCCACAGTAAAGTGGAGTCAGTAAGGGTTTACAAGGGTTTAGGTATAGTATTGTATGTTGTATATATTGCAGTATGGAATCTAATTACATAAAACTACAACCCCAAAAATAAGAATCCACAGAGGGGCTTGATATGCAATGTTAAGTCTCCCTGTAAATCATTACATTTGTGAGTAAGAATCTGTCTTAGCTTCAATTTCTGTGTAAAATCTGCAGAATTGCTATGTCTACATATTTTTACTTTCTTAATTCTCTCCTGTTCTGACCTCTATAATTTAAGCAGGATAGGATTTTATTCGGCATTATTGTTTATTTACAGTACATGGGCTATTCAAGAACCTCGATCCAACTAGCGTTTGCCAAGGCCCTGAAATAAATCTTCTAAAAACATCTTACTTAGTATCTGGATAGTATAAAAAATGCCCAAACCACTGGTTTTAACATTTTACAGAAATTCCGTTCTACTTAGCTACCACTCAATGTGAGTTGCTGTCAATGTTCAAAACATGCTTGGTACAAAACCAAAATAAATAGTTTAGTTCAATAACACAACATTTAATGAGACATTTCATCACACATATTAAATTAGTTGTTTTTTAAATTGATGCAAAAGATTTGTCTTGCCAATCTATTGTTAATTAGGTTTATATAAGATCTGGTTTCTCATTAACCCCATAGAGATCAATGAATCTCTATGCAATCAGAATAATCTTCTTCTTTAACGGAACACACTAAGTATCATAACCACTAAAGTCCACTGTAGTAGTTATGGTTCAGGAGGGCCTTGGTGCCCTGTTATAGTTATTTTTATAAAGGTTTAACATTTTACGTAGGTCCCCCTGGTTGCCCACGCTACGAGCAAGTTTTTTTTCCTGCAGGAGAAGCTGGATGTCTTCATTGAGATAAACAAGTCCAAGACAGGACCACACTCATTGGCTGAGATTACTCGGCTGGTGCCATTTAGCGCAGCCCTGGTCATCACTGCTTAGCTCAGATGAGCTAATTGGATTCTCCTGCAAGGACAATGCTCTATGCCATGTGAGTGCGTTACACATATATTTTCTAAATCACTCCAATTATACTGCAGCATATTTTGTCAATTTGTTTTTTCTTTTGGTTATTTCCCTTATAAACCATTATGGTTTATCAATATTAGCGCTCAACTGGGGTCTCTTTGAAGTGGTATATTTTTCCACTCAGAGCACTCAGAGCACTAACTATAACAGGGCACCAAGGCCCTCCTGAACCATAACTACTACAGTGGACTATATACTGGAAGATCTTCCTGTGATTGGTTCTTGTGGACAACATTGCAAACAATAGATATTGAAAATTAAGAAAATAGTTCTTAATTCCTCTTATTATAATTTGATAAAACTAGTGCAAGACTATCTAAAAATAGACCCATTGATTGGGCCATGTGATCATCTTGAGAGCAAACCACAGTAATGACATGCCTTATCTGACTGCATGGGCTGAAAGGCAGGAGAGAAACAAACTGTCAAAGCAAGGGAATGACAGGGCAGACTCACCAACACTATTGCTGTATGTCTTGTGTTTGATGATGCAATTGTAACGTATTCATCCACTTATAAAAATGTGGTTAATGGCATTTACTGTCCACACAGGAAAAGTTGTGCCGTGCAGCAACCAAATCCACAGAAGGGTTAATGCTGAGCAGCAATTATGCAAATGGGAACCTGGTAACTGCCTTTAGGGTCAAAGGCCGGTTACAGCCTATGAGACCTATAGGAGGGGTATTTAGGCCCAGTTCTCATCCTGCTCATCATTCTGGTTATTCTGGTTATTTGACTTTGGCATTATTTTTGACTTCCCTGTTTTCTGGCATCCCTGAACCCTGGCTTTTCCTTATAGTTGTGTCTCTTTCTGTATCCCTTGACCTCGGCTATTCCTGACTATTCTTTGGTATGTTAGTCCGGCCATTCTAAGGACCGGTATATGTTACCTATCAGTCCTCTGTGTTACACAATTCTACGTCTTGGATCATTCTGTAATCCTGACATTACGACAGGGCCATAGATCCTGTATAACTGTGTAAGCACATAGCTGCTTGTGAAAGGAAACTGGAGGATAATAATCACTGCATGGATCAATTTGCCCAGGCCTTCAGCACGCTTCTTACCCAAACAGCACATCTGCAACCTGCGGCCTCACCTCCACCTTGTGATTCCTCCAGCTATAGTACACAAGGCACCTACTATCTCCTCCCCTGCATTTTGATGGTAATATTTAAGAATGCCTAGGATTTATTAACCAAATGGAGTATCATTTTGAGGCCTCACCGAGATCTTTTCCCAAAGACAGAGCTAAAATTTGTTACCTAATGAATCAATTAAAAGGTAAAGCTTTAGCTTGGGCCAATCCATTATGGGAGTGTGGCACACAATTACCAGAGGTTCCTTACGGAATTCAAACTTACGTTTGAACCTTTAGGCAAAGAGGATGACGCCTCTACTGCCCTGATGCACATCAGACAAGGGAACTGGTCTATCTCGGAATATGCCATAGAATTTCGTACCCTAGCTTCCGAGGTAGACTGGACTAATAGTGGGTTAATTTCTGCATTTAAAAAGGGATTATCTGAACCTATGCTAGATGAGATTGCCGCCAAAGATTTACCCAAAAGCTTAATGAATTTATCACTTTTGTCATGCAGATTGATAATAGATTAAGAAGCTACTAGCAACAAGACCAGACACATGAGTATGCATTTAGCACCCCGTTTCTCCAGACCTATTGTCCCTGAAATTCATGTACAGTCCAAACCCAAACCCAAACCCATGTAGTTGGGGGTCACTAGACTGTCGGAAGCAGAAAGACAATATAGGAGAAAAGAAGGCCTATGTCTATACTGCGGTAGGAAGGGACATATGAGAAACAATTGTCCCATACGTGCGGAAAACTACCGCACCTAAGCACCTTAAGGGGACAGGTCTTAGGTGTAATGGAAACGTCCTCTGAAAAGAATAAAAATAGGTTTCTCCTTGACATTTCTATCGCCTTTGACAAAAATAACTTTTCATGCAAAGCCCTGATGGATTCAGGTGCTGCTGGAAACTTCATCGACATTCAATTTGTCAAAGGTAATACTATACCTATCAAAGAGAGACTATCACCCCTAGCTGTTGAAGCTATTGATGGGAGACCACTCTCACAACCATTGATAACGCATGAAACCTTACCCATTAATATTTCCATTTGTGCCTTACATAAGGAAGATATTACATTTCAGGTGATTGCATCTCCTTCTTGTCCTATCATATTAGGATTCCCATGGCTTAGCAAGCATAACCCTCATATTGAGGGCGCTAAAGTGTTTACTGAGCTTGACCTTAGAAGCACTTACAATTTAGTGAGAATCGAGGAAAACCACAAGTGGAATACTGCATTTAATACCAGAAGTGGACACTATGAAGTTGACAATATGAATATCTAGTGATGCCATACAATGCTCCAGCGGTTTTCCAAGATTTCATTAACGATGTACTCAGGGATTACATTTACTCATTTGTCTTGGTCTATCTGGATGATATCCTCATTTATTCTCCTGACCTCCAGTCTCACCACGATCACATTAAACAAGTTCTGCAAACCTTGTTAAAAAAACAACTTTATTGTAAATTGGAAAAATGTATCTTTGACCAGTCTGAAGTACAGTTTTTAGGATATAATATTTCTGCCTAGGGGTTTCAGATGGATCCTAAAAAACTAGAGTCTGTTCTATAGTGGCCTTTACCCACTGGGTTGAAAGCCATTCAAAGGTTCATTGGTTTCGCCAATTATTACAGAAGATTTATAAAGGGATTTTCTTCAGTAATAGCCCCCATCACCAATATGACACGCAAGGGGGATAGTAGTACGATATGGTCTAAGGAGGCAATTGAAGCCTTTGAAACTCTCAAACAGCGATTTGCCTCCCCCGACATATTGATACATCCTGACACAACTAAGCCTTTCATACTGGAGGTTGATGCTTCAGAGACAGGGGTAGTGGTAGTTCTCTCCCAAAGGGAGAGCCAGGAAACGCCATTACATCCTTGTGGATACTTTTCTAGAAAGTTGTCTCCTGCTGAGCGCAATTACGATATTGGCAATAGAGAATTGTTGGCTATTATTCTAGCTCTCAAGGAGTGGTGACATCTTCTATAGAGTTCCAAGGACCCCCTTTTGATCATTACTGATCACAAAAACCTGGCTTACATAGGAGATGCTAAGCGATTATCTTCTAGACAAGCTAGGTGGTTTCTATTTCTTTCTCGCTTTAATTTCCTTATCACCTACAGACCTAGTTCTAAAAATGTCAAGGTCGACGCCTTGTCCAGTCAGTTTGATACTGAGGATATACTATAGCAAAACACATCCCATATCATTCCCCCGGAATGTATCATTGCGTCCACTGTCCTTTCATTGTCCTCTCCACTGCTTGGCTCCATCATGGAGGCTCAGTCTCAGGTGCCCTGCGGTAAACCTCAGGACAAACTGTTCGTTCCATTGAGGGAAAGGGTTAATATCATGAAGGTGTTTCACGACAATGTGTCTGCTGGTCACCCAGGTATTAATAAATCCACTATCATGAGCTAATTCTGGTGGGATTCCCTCAGGAAGGATGTTAAGGAATATGTGCAGGCTTGTTCTGTTTGTGCGGTTTCCAAAGTGCCTCATAAACTCCCTTGTGGCTTGTTACAACCTCTTATTCCTGAGGTCCCATGGTCCCACTTGTCCATGGACTTCATTGTTGAACTTCCTAGTTCTAACATTCTCATGGTATTAGCCGCAAGGCAAACAAGGCATTTGCCTTGGGTGGCATTTTTCAGGGGACGGCAAAAAACGCCGCCCCCAAATGCCCAGGGCAAATGCCTAGTTAGCCTTGCGGCTAACAGACATGCCGGCCGGGCGGCGCTGGCAGGCGGCTGGCGAGGGAGCTCTTCCTCTGAGCGGTCTGCTCAGCTCCCTTGCGCACCGCAGAGTGAGGCTGGGAGCCGGAATATGACGTCATATTCCGGCTCCCAGCCTCACTCTGTGGCGCGCGAGGAAGCTGAGCAGACCGCTCAGAGGAAGAGCTCCATCGCCAGCTGCCCGCCCAGCAGCCACTGGACCCCAGGGAGAGAGGGAACCCCCCCCACCATTCCCAAAGGTAAGGAGGCTGGAGGGGTTAAACTGACTGTGTGTGTGTGTGTGTCTGACTGTGTGTGTGTGTCTGACTGTGTGTGTCTGACTGTGTGTCTGACTGTGTGTCTGACGGTGTGTGTCTGACTGTGTGTGTGTATGTCTGACTGTGTGTGTGTGTGTCTGACTGTGTGTGTGTCTGTCTGGCTGTGTGTGTGTTTGTGTCTGGCTGTGTGTGTGTTTGTGTCTGACTGTGCGTGTGTGTCTGACTGTGCGTGTGTGTCTGACTGTGTTTGTGTGTGTGTGACTGTTTGTGTGTCTGACTGTGTCTGACTGTGTGTGTGTGTGTGTGTGTGTGTGTGTGTGTGTGTGTCTGACTGTGCGTGTGTGTGTGACTGTGTGTGTGTTTGACTGTTTGTGTCTGACTGTGTGTGTGTTTGTGTCTGACCGCGGTGTGTGTCTGACTGTGTGTGTGTGTGTCTGACTGTGTGTTTGTGTGTCTGACTGTGTGTTTGTGTGTGTCTGGCTGTGTGTGTGTGTCTGACTGTGTGTTTGTGTGTGTGTCTGTGTTTCTGACTGTGTGTGTCTGACTGTGTGTGTGTTTCTGACTGTGTGTGTCTGACTGTGTGTGTGTGTCTGACTGTGTGTGTGTGTGTATTTAAAAGGTGGGGTGGGGGGAAGGGTTGGGTGGGGGTGGCGTGGGGGGAGTGAGGCGCTTGAGTTTTGTCCTGCCTAGGGCAGCACAAAACCAGGATACACCACTGGTTGTGGACCGTTTTTCCGAAAATGACCGAAATTGCCATCATCTCAATACCTGGTACTAATCTTTATACGAGAAATTGTCCATCTGCATGGCATTCCTCACAATATAGTATCTGACAGAGGTTCTCAGTTTGTGTCTCGGTTTTGGAGGGCCTTCAATAAACAATTAGGGATTGAATTGTCTTTTTCATCCTCTTACCACCCCAAGACCAATGGTACAGCTGAGAGGGCTAACCAGTCCTTGGAATTATATTTGCATTGTTTCGTTAATAGCACTCAAGACAATTGGTCCAAATTACTACCATGGGCCGAGTTTGCTAGGAACAATGCTAACCATGACTCCTCTGGGCATAGTTCATTGTTTGTTAATAATGGCTGGCATCCTACTGTCCTACCGGCTGTTTTTTCTGATATGGCTATTCCTGCTTTGGATGACCGTCTGGCTTCCATCCGTGATACCTGGGTTAAAGTTCAATCTGCTCTGGGTGCTGCTGCTGACCGTTTCAAGCATTATGCTGATACACGGCGAGGTGCCAACCCTGTTTACCAAGTGGGTGAGAGGGTTTGGTTATCTTCTCGTAACATCAGGCTCAAAGTCCCTAGCATTAAATGTGCTCCTAGGTTCCTTGGACCTTTCCGTGTCCTTTGTAGGATCAATCCTGTTGCGTACTCTTTGGCCCTTCCGGCCTCCTTGAAAATTCCTAATACCTTTCATGTGTCCTTGCTCAAACCTCTTGTTTGCCGTGGTTTCCCTTGTAGTTGCCCGAGAGCGCGTTATTGATTCTTGCTCTTGGTTATTTGACTTTGGCATTGTTTTTGACTTCCCTGTTTTCTGGCATCCCTGACTCCTGGCTTTTCCTTATCATTGTGTCTCTTCCTGTATCCCTTGACCGCGGCTATTCCTGACTATTCTTTGGTACGTTAGTCCGGCCATTCTAAGGTCCAGTATACGTTACCTATCAGTCCTCTGTGTTACAAAATTCTACGTGCTTGATCATTCTGTAATCCTGACAGCAATCAGCATGTACCAGGACACTACCACTGTTATTTGATGACATGCAGCATATGATCACCTGATTTCCCAGCAGCTTCCCCTGCACACAGGCTCCAGGCTCCTCCCACACAATGGAAGCTCCACCCAGGTTGGCAAGCCACGTCTCATGCCACTAAGCTCTGCCCCCACTGTTAAGCAGGAGACCTTGCTGCAGTTGGAAGAGGCAAGAAGACCTCCCAGCAACAGCCTCCAGTGCCAGGTAGGCTTGATATATTCAGGTGTGTGTGTGTGTGTATGTGTGTGTGTGCTAGTGAGAAAGCTTGTTTGTGTGTGTCAGTGAGCTTGTGTGTGTGTCAGTGAGCTTGTCTGTAGACCACCAGGGCACAGCACCCCTCATACACAAACAGCACTCCTGACACAAAGCACCCCAGCACACACACATCACCCTCACACACACAGCACCCCTCACACACTTAGCCCCCTTAACACACACACACAGCACCTTTTACACACACTTAGCACCCCTCACGCACACACACAACACCTGTCACACACTGCACCCCTCTCTCACACACACATCACCTCTCTCAAACACACAGCACCCCTCACACACAAATCAACCCTAACACACAAAGCACCCCCCCACACACACAGCACCCTTGACACAAAGCCCCCTCACACACACAGCACCCCTCATGCACAGCACCCTGACACACATACACAGCACCCTTCACACACACCTCAGCACCCCTCACACACAAAGCAACCCCTAACACACACAAAGCACCCTCCCCCACACACAGCACCCTTTGACACAAAGCCCCCCTCACACACACACAGCACCCTCACACACACAGCACCCCTCACGCACAGCACCTCTGACACACATACACAGCACCCTTCACACACACTCAGCACCCCTCACACACAAAGCAACCCTAACACACAAAGCACCCTCCCCACACACACAGCACCCTTGACACAAAGCCCCCCTCACACACACAGCACCCTCACACACACACATACCACCCATCACAAACTGCCCTTGTCACAAACTGCATCCCCCCCACACACACTGCACACCACACACACAGCACCAATCACAAACTGCACCCCTCACACACACACAGAGCACTTGTCACACACATCACTCTTCACACACCACACTCCTCACACACACACTGCACCCCTACACACACAACACATACACTGCACCCCTCTTTGCAGTCTGCGTGTATTCAGCAGTCTCTGTTTGTGTATTCAACAGTGTGTGTTCAGCAGTCTGTAGGTTTTCAGCACTCTGTGTGTGTATAAAGTAGCCTGTGTGCATTCAGCAGTCTCTCTGTGTGTATTCAGCAGTGTGTGTATTCTGCAGTCTGTGTGTGTGTATTCAGCAGTCTGTATGTGTGTGTATTCAGCAGCCTTTGTGCATTCAGCAGTCTGTGTATGTATCCAGCAGTCTGTGTGTGTGTGTGTGTTTGTGTGTGTATTCAGTGTACCGTGTGTATGCACTCTGTATGTGTTTGTGTGTATTCAGCAGTCTGTCTCTGTGTACTCACCAGTCTGTCTGTCTGTACTCCGCAGTCTGTAATACAATAGTGCTGCTCTCTGTATAATACAGGTCTGTCTGTATAGTATTCTGGGACAGGTCTGTGTGTGTATAATATGCCAGGACAGTCAGTGCTCCCTGTATAGTGCTGCACTAGGTATAATACAAGTCTGTGTACATATTATCCTGGGACAATCAGCGCTCCCTG
>OW240913.1:92369083-92452178 GCA_933207985.1 Pelobates cultripes
TTGTTTAATTTAATATATTTTTTATAACAGCATGCATAGGTAGTATTACTTTTAAAAATATAAATAACATATGAGCATGTGATTACCAACAGTTTTTAGAATACACACACACACACTCAACACACACATTAGTCATAAGTAATTACCTAAGTCAATAATTCAACACAATCATCGAGACACAAATCAATAAACCTATTTCTGAATAATCTATGGGTAGTGTACATATTGTGTTTGCAATATAGAAGGAAAATTAAGCTTTGATACATTTTAAATTCCATCCACTTTCAAAGTGGGATTGTGCACAATATATTAGAGCATCTATCTCAAAATGAAGTCTGCAGGGTAATCTCCGAGGTTATGTCATGTAACAAGGGTAAGACAATGGCTCTATCAATAAAATGAAGTATGATTTGAAAAGGCTCTGTGATAAGATATCCATGCAGAGTTACAGTCTATTCAGAAGCCCTGTTAGGACATTTATATAGATATAACAACTCAATGTGTAATATAATTTGGCTGTCTTTATGCTGGGTTGTATTACATTTGATAAATGTATCTCATTTTTTTTGTGTTTTTTTTTTAATCTCCGTAAACCACAAGTCATAGAAGAAAGCAATGGGATAATAATAGGAATATATTTTTCTGAAGAAATACACTGAATAGCCATGTGTCTCAGTACAAATAACCAATAGCGCTTATTATTTTTGGACTTATAAAAGTGTCCAAATGATACAGGCGCCATTATACACTTTGCGTGATAAATTATAAATGGGAGTAGTCTATTATAACATGAGGGGGAAAAGTGTCACGTATTAATCCGCTTATAAAAATGTGGTCAATGACATTTACTGTCCACACAGGAAAAGTTGTGCCGAGCAGCAACCTAATCCACAGAAGGGTTAATGCTGAGCAGCAATTATGCAAATGGGAACCTGGTAACTGCCTTTGGGGTCAAAGGCCGACTACAGCCTATCAGATCTAGAGGAGGGGTATTTAGGCCCAGTTCTCATCCTCCTCAGTGCCCTGTCGTGGTTAGGAAACTAGAGGAGAATGATCACCGCATGGATCAACTTGCCCAGTCCTTCAGTACGCTTCTTACCCGTACAGCGCATCTGCAACCTGCGGCTGCTCCTACTGTCTCACCTCCACCTTGTGTACCTCCTCCTATAGTATACAAAGCACCAACTATCTCTCTATCTCCTCCTCTGCATTTTGATGGTAATTTCCAAGAATGCCAGGGATTCCTTAACCAAATAGAGTATCATTTTGAGGCCTCACCGGGATCTTTTCCCACAGACAGAGCTCAAATTCTATCTTTCTATCTTGGAGTATGCCATAGAATTTCGTACCCTAGCTTCCGAGGTAGACTGGACTAATAGTGGGTTAATCTCTGCATTTAAAAAGGGACTATCTGAAACTATGCTAGATGAGATTGCCGCCAAAAACTTACCCAAAAAGCTTAATGAATTTATCACTTTTGTCATGCAAATTGATAATAGATTGAGAACCAGAGAAGCTACCAGAAACAAGACCAGACACATGAATATGCCTTTAGCACCCCACCTCTCCAAACCTATTGTCCCTGAATTTCCTGTACAGTCCGAACCCAAACCCATGCAGTTGGGGGTCACTAGACTGTCGGAAGCAGAAAGACAATATAGGAGAAAAGAAGGCCTATGTCTCTTCTGCGGTAGAAAAGGACATATGAGAAACAGTTGTCCCATAAGTCTGGAAAACTACCACACCTAAGCACCTTAAGGGGACAGGTCGTAGGTGTAAAAGAAACGTCCTCTGGAATGGATAAAAATAGGCTTCTCCTTGATATTTCTATTGCCTTTGAAAAGAAGAACTTTTAATGGAAAGCCCTGATGGATTCAGGTGCCGCTGGAAACTTCATCGACGTTCAGTTTGTTAAAGGTAATACTATACCTATCAAGGAGAGACTATCACCCCTAGCTTTTGAAGCTATTGATGGGAGACCAATCTCACAACCATTGATAATGCATGAAACCTTACACATTAATTTGTCCATTGGTGCCTTGCATAAGGAAGAGATTACATTTCAGGTTATTGCATCCCCTTCCTGTCCGATCATATTAGGCTTTCCATGGCTTAACAAGCATAACCCTCCTATTGACTGAGCTAATGGGGAAATATTAGAATGGGGTAAGGATTGTTATGAAAGGTGTATATTGAATGTTGCCAAAAGAGTGGGCACTATTGTATTACCCACTAGTACACCTCAAAACCCGGAAATCCCTATACAGTACCAAGACATTAAAGAAGTATTCAGCAAAACTCAGTCGAATACTCTACCTCCTCACAGACCTTATGACTGTTCCAATAACTTACTACCTGCCACGTAAGGGAGCAGTCTATGCTCTGTCACCTCAGGAGAGTAGAGTGATGGAGGAATATATTAAGGATTCATTGAATAAAGGTCGCATATGAAAATCATCCTCGCCTGTTGGGGCAGGATTCTTTTTTGTATCTAAAAAGGACGGTGAGTTGCGCCCCTGTATCGATTACAAAGCATTGAACAAAATCCCCATTAAGAACGCCTACCCCATTCTTCTTATTGCTGAATTATTTGATAGACTCCAAGGCACTAAAGTATTTACTAAGCTTGATCTTAGAAGTGCTTACAATTTAGTGAGAATCAAGGAAAACCACGAGTGGAAGACTGCATTTAATACCAGAAGTGGACACTATGAATAGTGATGCCATTCGGGTTGTGCAATGCTCCAGCAGTTTTCCAAGATTTCATAAATTATGTACTCAGGGATTACATTTACTCGTTTGTTTTGGTCTATCTGGATGATATCCTTATTTATTCTCCTGACATTCAGACTCACCACGATAACGTTAGACAAGTTCTGCAGACCTTGTTAAAGAATCAACTTTATTGTAAATTAGAAAAATGCATCTTTGACCAATCTGAACTACAGTTCTTGGGATATAATATCTCTGCCTCAGGGTTTCAGATGGATCCTAAAAAGCTGGAATTGGTTCTACAATGGCCTTTACCCACTGGGTTGAAAGCCATTCAAAGGTTCATTGGTTTTGCCAATTATTACAGAAAGTTTATAAAGGGATTTTCTTCAGTAATAGCCCCCATCACCAATATGACACGCAAGGGGGTTAGCAGTACTATGTGGTCTTAGGAGGCTATAGAAGCCTTTGAAACTCTCAAACAGCGGTTTGCCTCCGCCAACATATTGATACATCCTGACACCAGTAAACCTTTCATACTGGAAGTTGATGCATCAGAGACAGGGGTAGGAGTAGTTCTCTCCCAGAGGGAGAGTCAGGATACTCCATTGTATCCTTGTGGTTACTTCTCTAGAAAGTTGTCTCCTGCCGAGCGCAATTATGATATTGGCAATAGGGAATTGATGGCCATTATTCTAGCTCTCAAGGAGTGGTGACATCTTTTAGAGGGTTCCAAGGACCCCCTTTTGATAATTACTGATCACAAAAACCTGGTTTACATAGGAGATGCTAAATGATTGTCTTCTAGACAAGCTAGGTGATCTCTGTTCCTTTCTCGCTTTAATTTTCTTATTACTTATAGACTTGGTTCTAAAAATGTCAAGGCCGACGCCTTATCCAGAAAGTTTGATACTGAGTCTATACAAGAGCAAGAAAAGTCCCATATCATTCCTCCAGAATGTATCATTTCTTCCACTATCCTTTCATTGTCCTCTCCGCTGCTTGGCTCCATCATGGAGGCTCAGTCTCAGGCGCCCTGCGGTAAACCTCAGGACAAATTGTTCGTTCCATTGGGGGAAAGGGTTAATATCATGAAGGTGTTTCACGACAATGTGTCTGCTGGTCACCCAGGTATTAATAAATCCACTTCTGCTATCATGAGGTCATTCTGGTGGGATTGCCTCAGGAAGGATGTTATGGAGTATGTGCAGGCTTGTTCTGTTTGTGCGGTTTCCAAAGTACCTCATAAACTCCCTTGTGGCTTGTTACAACCTCTTCCTGTTCCTGAGGTCCCATGGTTGTTGACCGTTTTTCTAAAATGGCTCACTTCACCCCTCTCAAGAAATTACCGTCATCTAAAGACCTGGTACTGATCTTTATACGTGAGATTGTCCGTCTGCATGGCATTCCTCACAATATTGTATCTGATAGAGGTTCTCAGTTTGTATCCCAGTTTTGGAGGGCTTTCAATAAGCAATTGGGGATTGAATTGTCTTTTTCATCCTCTTACCACCCCCAGACTAATGGTACAGCTGAGAGGGCTAAGCAGTCTTTGGAGTTATACTTGCGTTGTTTCGTTAATAGCACTCAAGACAATTGGTCCAAATTATTACCATGGGCCAAGTTTGCAAGGAACAATGCTGACCATGACTCCTCTGGGCATAGTCCATTTTTTGTTAATAATGGCCGGCATCCTACTGTCCTACCGGCTGTTTTTTCTGATACGGCTATTCCTGCTTTGGATGACCATCTGGCTTCCATCCGTGATACCTGGGTTAAAGTTCAATCTGCTCTGGGTGCTGCTGCTGACCGTTTCAAGCATTATGCTGATACACGTCGAGGTGCCAACCCTGTTTACCAAGTGGGTGAGAGGGTTTGGTTATCTTCTCGTAACATCAGGCTCAAAGTCCCTAGCATTAAATGTGCTCCTAGGTTCCTTGGACCTTTCCGTGTCCTTTGTATTATCAATCCTGTTGCGTACTCTTTGGCCCTTCCGGCCTCCTTGAAAATTCCTAATACCTTTCATGTGTCCTTGCTCAAACCTCTTGTTTGCCGTGGTTTCCCTTGTAGTTGCCCGAGAGCGCGTTATTGATTCTTGCTCTTGGTTATTTGACTTTGGCATTGTTTTTGACTTCCCTGTTTTCTGGCATCCCTGACTCCTGGCTTTTCCTTATCATTGTGTCTCTTCCTGTATCCCTTGACCGCGGCTATTCCTGACTATTCTTTGGTACGTTAGTCCGGCCATTCTAAGGTCCAGTATACGTTACCTATCAGTCCTCTGTGTTACAAAATTCTACGTGCTTGATCATTCTGTAATCCTGACAGCAATCAGCATGTACCAGGACACTACCACTGTTATTTGATGACATGCAGCATATGATCACCTGATTTCCCAGCAGCTTCCCCTGCACACAGGCTCCAGGCTCCTCCCACACAATGGAAGCTCCACCCAGGTTGGCAAGCCACGTCTCATGCCACTAAGCTCTGCCCCCACTGTTAAGCAGGAGACCTTGCTGCAGTTGGAAGAGGCAAGAAGACCTCCCAGCAACAGCCTCCAGTGCCAGGTAGGCTTGATATATTCAGGTGTGTGTGTGTGTGTATGTGTGTGTGTGCTAGTGAGAAAGCTTGTTTGTGTGTGTCAGTGAGCTTGTGTGTGTGTCAGTGAGCTTGTCTGTAGACCACCAGGGCACAGCACCCCTCATACACAAACAGCACTCCTGACACAAAGCACCCCAGCACACACACATCACCCTCACACACACAGCACCCCTCACACACTTAGCCCCCTTAACACACACACACAGCACCTTTTACACACACTTAGCACCCCTCACGCACACACACAACACCTGTCACACACTGCACCCCTCTCTCACACACACATCACCTCTCTCAAACACACAGCACCCCTCACACACAAATCAACCCTAACACACAAAGCACCCCCCCACACACACAGCACCCTTGACACAAAGCCCCCCTCACACACACAGCACCCCTCATGCACAGCACCTCTGACACACATACACAGCACCCTTCACACACACTCAGCACCCCTCACACACAAAGCAACCCTAACACACAAAGCACCCTCCCCCCACACACAGCACCCTTGACACAAAGCCCCCTCACACACACAGCACCCTCACACACACAGCACCCCTCACGCACAGCACCTCTGACACACATACACAGCACCCTTCACACACACTCAGCACCCCTCACACACAAAGCAACCCTAACACACAAAGCACCCCCACACACACACAGCACCCTTGACACAAAGCCCCCCTCACACACACAGCACCCTCACACACACACATACCACCCATCACAAACTGCCCTTGTCACAAACTGCATCCCCCCCACACACACTGCACACCACACACACAGCACCAATCACAAACTGCACCCCTCACACACACACAGGGCACTTGTCACACACCACACTCCTCACACACACACTGCACCCCTACACACACAACACATACACTGCACCCCTCTTTGCAGTCTGCGTGTATTCAGCAGTCTCTGTTTGTGTATTCAACAGTGTGTGTTCAGCAGTCTGTAGGTTTTCAGCAGTCTGTGTGTGTATAAAGTAGCCTGTGCGCATTCAGCAGTCTCTCTGTGTGTATTCAGCAGTGTGTGTATTCTGCAGTCTGTGTGTGTGTATTCAGCAGTCTGTATGTGTGTGTATTCAGCAGCCTTTGTGCATTCAGCAGTCTGTGTATGTATCCAGCAGTCTGTGTGTGTGTGTTTGTGTGTGTATTCAGTGTACCGTGTGTATGCACTCTGTATGTGTTTGTGTGTATTCAGCAGTCTGTCTCTGTGTACTCACCAGTCTGTCTGTCTGTACTCCGCAGTCTGTAATACAATAGTGCTGCTCTCTGTATAATACAGGTCTGTCTGTATAGTATTCTGGGACAGGTCTGTGTGTGTATAATATGCCAGGACAGTCAGTGCTCCCTGTATAGTGCTGCACTAGGTATAATACAAGTCTGTGTACATATTATCCTGGGACAATCAGCGCTCCCTGAATAGTGCTGCTCTCTGTATATTACAGGTCTGTCTGCATAATATCCTGCACAATCAGGGCTCCCTGAATATTGCTGATCTCTGTATAATACAGGTCTGTGTGCATAATATCCTGTACAGTCAATGCTCCCTGTATAGTGCTGCTTTCTGTATAATACAGATCTGTGTATAATATCCAGGGACAGTCAGTGCTCCCTGTATAGTGCTGCTCTCTGTATAATACAGGTCTGTGTGTATAATATCCCAGAATAGTCAGTGCTCCCCATATAGTGCTGCTCTCTGTATAATACAGGTCTGTGTATAATATACTGGTACAGTCAGTGCTCCCTGTATAGTGCTGCTATCTGTATAATACAGGTCTGTGTTTATAATTTCCTGGAACAGTCAGTGCTCCCTGAATAGTGCGCTGCTCTCTGTATAAAACAGGTCTGTGTACATATTATCCTGGGACAATCAGCGCTCCCTGAATAGTGCTGCTCTCTGTATATTACAGGTCTGTCTGCATAATATCCTGCACAATCAGGGCTCCCTGAATATTGCTGATCTCTGTATAATACAGGTCTGTGTGTATAATATCCCAGAATAGTCAGTGCTCCCCATATAGTGCTGCTCTCTGTATAATACAGGTCTGTGTATAATATACTGGTACAGTCAGTGCTCCCTGTATAGTGCTGCTATCTGTATAATACAGGTCTGTGTTTATAATTTCCTGGAACAGTCAGTGCTCCCTGAATAGTGCGCTGCTCTCTGTATAAAACAGGTCTGTGTGTATAATATCTTGGGACAGTCAGTGCTCCCTGTATAGTGCTGATCTCTGTATAGTACAGGTCGGTGTGTATAATATCCTGGGACAGTCAGTGCTCCCTGTATAGTGCTGCTCATTGTATAATACAGGTCGGTGTGTATAATTTCCTGGGACAGTCAGTGCTCCCTGTATAGTGCTGCTCTCTGTATAATACAGGTCTGCGTCTGTAAAATATCACAGAATAGTCAGTGCTCCCTGTATAGAGCTGTTCTCTGTATAATACAGGCCTGTGTCTGTATAATATCCCGTGACAGTCAGTGCTCCCTGTATAGTGCTGCTCTCTGTATAGTACAGGCCTGTGTATAATATATCGGGACAGTCAGTGCTCCCTGTATAGTGCTACTCTTTGTATAATACACGTATAATACCCACAGGAACTAGAAGAATCAGAAGCAGTGGAGTAGTGACTGAAGCCTCAATCTGAGACACTGAAAATGTTGAATTGGGGGCATGAAAAGGGGCTAATGGAATATGTGCATATGTTTTCCTTTTGCTCCCATTTCTCTCTTTAATTCTTTTCTGTAAATTATCCTTTAATATCTTTCATTTCCTATTTTCAGATTTTTTAATACATATATATATATATATATATATATATATATATATTCACTCCCCAATATAATTATTATTGTGAACTAATGTATGTTCTATGGTATAGACACAACTCTCTGACTGAAGCACATCTGCACAAGGTCTTTCTATATTTGTACTGACAGTGTCACTACTGATACCCAACTCACCTAAAAGTGATAAAATGTACCTGTCTGATATAGATGCTGTGCTGCAAATGTATCTATCACACACCAAGTATGCATAGTACTGTTGGTGGGAACTTGGTGTTACAAAGGTCTACTCAATAAAGGGAGAATTGCAGGTAACTGTGTTGGGAATTTCAAACTTTAGGTCGAAATAGTGCAGCTGAATGGGCGAATTTTTCCAACTCAGTTGGCAGTGGCAGTGGGCGTGGTACATTTGCAAGGTAATAATTGATAGCTGTGCGGCAAAGTGTCCCTGGAATTTTTTTCAAATGTTGGCAACTATGTAAGAGCATTATGGGAGATGTATTCCACAATGTCTGGAGTGCCAAAGGCTGCCTAACCCCCCACAGGGTACAGCATCCACATAAAATAAACAACGTCACATTTTTAATGTACATTTATGAAAGCGTATTACAAGTCGGGCTAATTGTCACAGAGTCTTGAGTAATCTTTGTTTGTTATTTTGGTTGGCATTGTGCCTCAATCTTCTTAACCTCTAGCATACTTGGGATTTTGCAACCTGGGGCTGTACAAAGTTAAAGCACTTACACTGTCTTGGTTTAACACAAATTGAAAGCATAAACAACAGAAATACATTTAATCTACAGTGGATCGGAAAAAAAAAAAATCTAACCAATGGGGTTTTACAGTTTGTCTACACTCCCCTTCCGATTTCTATTCAGGAGAATTATGTGTTGCAAGTGACTCATTAAAACAGTAAGAGGTATACTGATTCTCTCTCTGTTATTAATTACGGAGGAAATGTACAATTTTTAAATAACAAACATTGTCTCTGTCTTTTTCAAGTCTCTTTTCCATTGTAAATACTGGAACTGTATTCTTAGATTATAATTACTAACGTTCACAATAATTTACTGGTACTGTTTAATCTGACAATTATTATATTTCTTCTGAAATGTTAATGTACAGAACAGGATTGATTACAGTTTATTCTTTGTAAGCCTATGTGGCTTAAGCTGCATACATCTATAGCTACCTAGCAACATTTATCAATACCCGAATCAATGAGTCAATTTACAAATAAAATAAATATTTAAAGGGAACTTTTAGTTCCCAAAATTAACAATAGTTTTTCAGGAATATAGCTTCCCTACTATCGCTGTCAGCACTGTCCACCTCCCTTTGCTGCTTAGGCATGTGCATGGGGAAAACTTTCGGTTCGGCATTCCGAAATTCGGGACTTTCGCAATTCGGAACTTCGGCACTTCAACACTTCGGAACTTCAAGCGGGGGGTTTTAAACTAAAGGGGGGACCTATTGCCCCCACCGGCCCCCACCTCTGAGTGGCGGGTGGGGGCCCTAAAGTAAAATGATGGGGGGGACCTATTGTCATCCCCCTCGGCCCCCACCAGTGAGCGGTGGGTGGGGGCCCTAAATACTAATAAGGGGGGGGACCTAATGTCCTCCCACCTGGCCCCCACCCCTGAGTGGCGGGTGGGGGCCTTAAATTGGAATAAGGGGGGGACCTAATGTCCTCCCTCCTGGCCCCCACACCTGAGCGGTGGGTGGGGGCCCTAAATACTAATAAGGGGGGACCTAATGTCCTCCGCCCTAGCCCCCACCCCTGAGTGGTGGGTGGGGGCCCTAAATACTAATAAGGGGGGGACCTAATGTCCTCCGCCCTGGCCCCCACCCCTGAGTGGTGGGTGGGGGCCTGAAATACTAATAAGGGGGGACCTAAGGTCCTCCCCGCTAGCCCCCACCCCTGAGCTGCAGGTGGGGGCCCTAAAAAAATGTTACCCACCAGGTGACAAGGGGTCCCCAAACCCCTAGTCACCCCCCCAAAAAATGTAACCCCCTACCTACCCCCCTTACCCTAAAAATAATGAGGGGGGACCTTTAACTAAGTACCTGTAAAAAAATTTAACTTTTTGATGTTTTCTTTCTTCTAAAATCTTATTTTTTCAGCCCCAAAAAGGCAAATTAAAAAATTCATAATAACCAATGCAATTAAAAAAAAAAAAACCAGTGCAAAAAAAAATAATCCATGTTCACCCAGCGAGGGCTCTGCGCAGACTGAGCTTTGCAGGGGACGGGGGAAGGCTTACAAACTCTGATTGGTGGGTTTAAGCCATCCAATCAGAGTGCTCTGACAGGTAAATGAAGAAACTGACAGGTAAGTCTCTACATATACCTGTCACAGCACTATGATTGGTTGGCTTGAAATCCAACAATCAGAGTGCTCTGTGTCATTTTACACAGCGTGGGAAAGTTCTTTGGAATTTTCCCACGCTGTGTAATTTGACGCATAACTCTCTGATTGATGGATTAAGTAACCAATCAGAGAGTTATGAGTCAAATTAAACCGCGTTAGGTCCCCCCCTTATTAGTATTTAGGGGTGGGGGCCATGGGGGAGGACATTAGGTCCCCCCCTTATTAGTATTTAGGGCCCCCACCCGCCGCTCAGGGGTGGGGGCCCGGGGGGAGGACAATAGGTTTCCCCTCATTATTTTACATTAGGGGCCCCACCCGCCGCTCAGGGGTGGGGGCAATAGGTTTTTTTGGGGTTTTTTTTTAACAGTGAGCAGTATAGCGAGTAGGGGCACAATTTGCTAATACTAAGTATTCTTTACTTAGTATTAGTAAATTTGGCTGAAAGACCAATTAAGGTCTTTCAGCTTTTTAGTAGATAGCTTCCTAATACCGTGGGAATTAGGGAGTTATCTCCGTATTCATTCCTGTCTTTACATTGAATGTATGCTACTTGATTGTTGTAAATGCTTACAGCTGAATCCTGGCTATGTTTGTATACTTTTTATTTAAAATTGTATACAATGTAACAGTCTTCTTCTTTCACTGGGTAAGTATATTAGTAGTATTGAATCAATGCATCTCTATAAAGAAAGTCCAGTGTCTCCATGCACAGGGTGGAGGCACTGAATGTCAGTGCTGCATAGTGTGGAAGCACCTCTAGTAGCCATCTGAGGAGTGGCCAGTGGAGGTGTTCCTAGGCTGTAATGTAAAACTGTATTTTCTCTGTAAAATACAGTGTTTACTGCAAAAAGCCTGCATGGTATGATTCTACTCACCAGAACAAATGCAATAAGATGTAGTTGTTCTGGTGACTATAGTGTCTCTTTAACCATGAAGTTGCTTATACTCAATCTGTCTCAAAAACCTAGCAAGTTTACACGTTATCACCTATGACTTCTATTGCAGTGAACAGAATGAAGGTTAAGATTCATTTCTGGGGTTTTTGCTGGTCAGACCATAGACATGATCTTACAAAGGGGTTTAAAGAGTCTCTCAATTTAAAAAGACCTTGATTATAAATGTGATAATTCATTAAGCACAAAGTAAAGGAAATATATGAATATTTTGAAGAAACAGCAGATTCCTTAATTTACCAAAATATGATCAACTATATCTTTGCTATATTATCATTCATAAACCCATCCAATAATTATTAAGAAACATTTGGTCTTATGATCCGTTATAGTTGGACTAGTGACCCCTATCACAGAATATCATTCCTAATTTTTTGATAATGATTTCTTAGTAAGAGCCACTGAGATGCATACCTTTCTACATGTTTCATCTAGAGCAGTGGTAGTCAACCTTTTTCTACCTACCGCCCACTAATGCATCTTTCTTTTTTTTCCAATCGTCTGTTTATTAAACATTTTCTTGTTGGGATACAAAAGAGAAAGGGATATAGGGGTAGTGGACAAGTTCACAAGTATCACATGCAATATTTCTTGGATATATTCCCCTGTTCAGGGGGTTACAGTATGCAGTGTTGCAGTGCGTCTGTTGTAATATCGGTGCTGTAGGGTACATCACTATTGCTCAAGGAGGGTGATTCCCCCTGTTTGATCCCAACCTTGCGCCCCCGTGTTTCTGGCTTCTCTGCCCTGGTTTTAGCGCGTTGCTGGGTGTATCCCTCTGTCGTTGTTGGTGTGGTGCCCTGTGTGCGTTGTCCTAACTATATACATATAAATGGTCCTGTACTTCATTACTGTATATACATTGGAGCTGTTATTGCCTCCGGTGCCATCCTCTCCCTTCGGCCTCCTCCACTCTTTTAGTGGGGGTACCCATCATCTCCCATATGTTTCCCCCTTCCCCACTCGTCCTTTCCCCTGCTGTGGATCATTTATTAATTTTGTTGTTGCTGTCTCTCCATGTCTTCCTCTATTGTGTGTTCCCACCATTCTTTAGCTTGGAGTATCTGGTGAGATGCCCCGTACTGTGTGGTGAGCTTTGTTTCGTATAACAAGTTGGTGGAGGTTTGCCTAAGTAGTTCCTCTAAGCTGGGTCTTTGAGTTTGTTTCCATGCCCTCGCTATCAGTGTGTTCGCTGCAATGAGAATGTGGAACAGTAATGCTGCTTGCGGCTTGTTGTAGGTCTCTAGTGACATGAATAGTAATCCGTTTTCCGGTTGCAATGTTATGTCAGAGTGTAAAGCTTTCTTGATGATCTCCTCTACCTCTTGCCAATATGGTTTTATCCGATTGCATGTCCACCATATGTGGAGCATCGTGCCCCTCTCTTGGCCACACCTCCAGCACACCTCGGAGGCGCTCGGGTACATTGCAGCTAACCGTGTTGGTACCATGTACCACCTATATTGCAATTTCCTCATGAGCTCTAGATGTGATGTGCACCTGGACCTCCCCCTATGGGCTGTAAAGGCTTTCTGCCATTGAGTGTCTGTAAACTGGGTGTTTAGGTCTGCGTGCCATTGTGCTCTGAAGGTGTCAGCTTTTCGTATCGCGGGATTGTCAGTTAGTAAGGCGTATAGGTATGATATGGTTTTGTGTGGTACCTTCCCTGTTTCACATATGTTGTGAACACATTCTAGGGGTGCCGGGGCTGCAATATTCGTTTCTTTTAATATTAGTGATTTTATTTGTAGGTATGAGAACATCGTATTGCTAGGTAGCAAATATTTATGACTTAGGGTTGGGTATTGTTCTAGTTTGCCCTCGTGATAGAGATGTTTAATTAGTGTGCATCCCTTTTGGATCCATGGTCTGTGGTCCAGCGTGGGGTTTGCTATGTGCAGGCTCTGTAATGGGGTCGACATTCCCCAGTGCAGTGTTTGGCCCAGGGTTTTCGTTGTGGAGTCCCATGTATTCAATAAGAGTGAGGTGGTGGGTAGCATCTTGTGGGGGCTGGGTCTCAGTTTGTGGGGTACCCAAAACATGTATTTTAAATTACTCTGTCCTATTTCTGCCGCCTCCATCTCGGCCCATTGAGGCTTGTCCCCGTCTGCGTGTAAGAGGAGGCAAGTTGACATGAGTGTTGCTTTGTAATAAACTCGCACATCTGGCATGCCCAGTCCTCCTGTAGTCAGGGGTCTGTTTAGTATTGCCGATGCTACTCGGATCTTTTTGCCTGCCCATATAAAGCGTGTGATTGTGCGTTATAATTTGTTCAAATATGTGTTTTGGAGGAATATTTGTAGTGTCCTTGTCAGGTACAGGAATTTGGGCAATAGTATCATTTTAAAGGCTGTCAGTCTGCCTACCCACGACAGGTATTTGTTTTCCCATGTTTTCAACGTGTCACTCGTCTCCGTCAGCAGTCTGCTATAGTTCAGTTCTAGGAGTTTGCCTGGGTGTTTGGGGATTTTTAACCCTAGGAAGGTGAGGTAGTCGTCCCTCCAGTCAAATTGGAAGGTTTCCTTTAAGGCGTGTACCGTGGCTTGTGGTATCCCGATCCCCATGGCCTGCGTTTTAGTGACGTTCAATCTGTAGTATGACTGGGCTCCATATTCCCTAATTTCCTCTATGAGGTTTGGCAGTGAGATCTGTGGTTGTGTGATTGTCAACATAACGTCATCTGCGAACAGTCCCGCTTTGTATTCTCTTTTCCCCATCTCCACCCCATGGATGCTCGTGTTGTTTCTCACTCGGGTAGCTAGTGGTTCTAGGGCCATGATGTATAACAATGGTGACAAGGGGCATCCCTGTCGAGTACCGTTCGATAGTCTAAACGGTGCCGAAAGGAACCCCGAGTTCAATACTCGTGCCTCGGGCTCACTGTACAGTGCTTCCACCGCCGCAATAAACTGGTCGGGCATCTCGAATTTTGACAGAACTGCCCTGAGAAAGCCCCAGTGCAGCCTGTCAAAGGCCTTTTCGGCATCCAGTGACAGGAATATTCCCCCTTTATCTCGCGTCTGGAGCTTATGCAGCAGGTTTATAACTTTCCGTGTATTGTCTGCCCCCTGCCTCCCCCTTACAAAGCCCACTTGGTCAGTGTGTATTATGTGTGGGATTATAGCCCCTAATCTTGTGGCGTATATTTTAGCGAACAGCTTCGCGTCGGTGTTCAGTAGCGATATGGGTCTAAAATTTGGCGGGGTTGTTGGGGGTTTGTTGGGTTTCGGCAGTGTGACGATGTGGGCCTGTAACATCTCTTTCGGTAGGGATTTTTTGTCTATTGCGTTATTGAAGGTTGTTGCCAGATATGGTGCTAATATTTGATTGAACTTCTTGTAGTAGAGGTTCGTGAACCCATCCGGGCCCGGCGATTTGCCCATTGGTAGGGAGTGGATGGTTTTCATGACTTCTTGGGGTTCTATTCTCCTAGTTAGGTCTGTTTTCTGTTGTGTAGTAAGCGTAGGCATCTGTATCTTATCTAAATATGTTGCTATGTTACTGTCATCAGGTTGTATCGTGTCTTTGTCCTCTCGTAGGTTATACAGGTCATGATAGTATTTGGCAAACACTTCACTAATTTCTATGGGTGTAGTGCGTTTTCGACCCTTATCTAGTACGTATGCGATTTTTTGATTAGTCTGTTTTTGTTTAAGGTGTTGTGCTACTAATTTACTCGCCTTGTTTCCCTGCATATAGTTGTTTATCTTAAGTTTGGTCATTTGGGTTTGTGTTTGTTCTAGTGCTTGTTGTCGTATTAATCCTGTTATGTGTAGGATGTGGTGTTTCTTGTCCACTGTTGGGTGAATCTGATTTTGTGTGTTCAGGTCATATAGTTCTTGTTGCCATTGTTTTAGCTTGGCTTGCGATAGTTTTTTGAGGTATGTTGCCCTTCTGATCAGCAATCCTCTTGCTACTGTTTTATGTGCCTGCCAAACTGTCTCTGGGGCTACCTCACCGTTGTCGTTTAGGGTAAAATAGGATTGTAGGTCTTTCCGGAGTTCCTCCGTGTAGGCTTTGTTGAGTAGCAGTGTATTGTTTAGCTTCCAGGGGCTTCGGTTTTTAAAATCGTATATGTTTTTCATGTCGAGGGTCACTGGCGCGTGGTCTGACCATGTGATTTGCTTTATGTCACAAAGTTGGAGTTGGTTTAAGTGTGCGCCGGAGATGAGGAAGCCATCTATTCTGGAATATGTGTTGTGGACGTTGGAGAAGTGCGTGTATGCTCTTTCCCCTGGGTGCGTTATTCGCCATGCATCATAGAAATGGTGTTCATGCATTAGTTTTTGTATGGCTTTGCATTGTCGTGTCAGTAGTCTCTGTCTATGGCTGTTTTGGGATAGGGTAGTGTCTAGCGTGGGGTCCCATATGTGGTTGAAATCTCCACATAGAATGGTAATACCCAGTTGTATTTGGCTCACTTTGTTGAGGATGCCCTGGAGGAAGCGTTTTTGGTTCCTGTTTGGTGTATAGAGGCTGACTAACGTGTAGTCCATGTCATTTATCTTGCCCTGTAGTATGATATACCTGCCATTCGTGTCAATCTCTTGGTGCTGTAAGTCGAAGGTCAGGTGTCTACTCAGGAGAATGGAGGTGCCTCTAGTTTTGTGTGGGGATGTGGCGTGGTATTGGTGTGGGAAGTTGATGGTATGTAGGTTGGGATGGTCGTTGTGCCTGAAGTGCGTCTCCTGTAGGCACACTATGTCAGCGTCAAGGGTTTTGAGTTCCCTAGTTAGCATATGCCTTTTCATGGGTATGTTCAGTCCCCTTACATTATATGTACAGATTCTCACGGTGGTTTCTCAGGGTATCTTTGTGAGTATCGTGTGTCGTGTTCTATCGGTTTAGGGCCCGCCACTTTTCCCAGCAGTATCAAGCCTAGTGGTGGTACTCCTTTGGTGTTGCGGATGTGGGGGGTTTGTAAAACCTTAATAGAGGTGGTGTCTAGCGAAGCCCGTGGGGGCCTATATTGTCTGTGCAAGAGAATTGGCACCAGGGGGCAGCTCCCATGCCCCTTTGCTTTGTGTATAAAGCAGTGTACAGAATCATAAACAGTAAACAGAAAATTAACCATGAACATAAACATAACAACAAAGGTATTTACAAACAGTATATCTGCCGTAAGTGCGGCCGGGCACTGCGTGTACGTGCCTTGGGGGTTGAAGCTAAGCTTCTTAATTTGGCCTGTCTCCTCTCCTGCGGCTATTTCTGGTTTAATTAGATGTGTGTTGCCCTTTATTAGGGTCCTGTCGAGCATGTCGGTGCTCAGATATATTTAGGTTGGCGTGTCGGGTGATTAGGGTGTGTTCTATGGTCACATTACCGGGGGGGGGGTGAATTGTCTCTGCTTATCTGCCTTGGCTGCAGAACTCCATATGCGCATTTCTGCTGTGCCCTTTGTCAAAATGTCGGTCCGGATCGTCAAAATGCTGTAGCTGTCTATAGATACGTTTTTTTTTTGTTTTGTTTGTTTTTTCCTTTCCTTATTCAGCTAAGTCTATTCTGGGCTAAAGTATTCGAACCTCTAATCAAGCAGCGCATGCATTATAAGACACTTGCAGCAGTATGTACATTACCCATCCCTTTTGCAGCCCGGTTTAAGTCTCTGTGGAATCTTGCACCCTATTGGTAACTGGGGTGTCATCGGACAGTTTATTGTCTTTTGTTCTTTCTCCAATCTGGAGATAGTCTGTTGGTGTTCTTCTCTCCGGCTGGCTGTGCGGGTACCTCAAGTCCCCACGCTGCGAGGATTTTCCGCCCTTCTTCTGGTGACTGCATTATTGTGATTTTTCCTTTCTTGTTCACCAATAATTTTGTGGGGTATCCCCAGCGGTATGGGAGGTGTTGGTCTCTCAGAGACTGTGTGATGTCTCTAAAATCTCTGCGGCGTTTCAGTGTATAAGCTGATATGTCGGCATAGATCGTTATGTTTTTGTATTTCTCTGGCGCGTTTACTTTCGTCCTGTTTGCATTTAGGACCGCTTCCTTGGCATGGAAGTAATGCATCCGCAACAACACGTCTCTCGGCGTGTCTTGGGGTAAAAAATTCGGCTTTGCTGTGCGGTGTATTCGATCAATGAGTAGCATTTCGAGCGGCCAGTCCGGCAGGAGGCTCCTCATGAGGCCAGTGACATGGGCTGTGAGGTCGGCTGTGCTCACCGTCTCCTCTATACCCCTTATGCGCAGATTGTTTCTGCGGGACCGATCCTCCATGTCTGCAATCTTCACGTCCTGTGTGTCAAGTCTGGCGAGAAGGGTGTCTACCTTGTCTGTCAGGGCATTGTGTGCCGTTTCATAATCCGCCATCTTGTTCTCCACTTGTGAGGTCCGGGTCCCCAGCTCATGTAAGTCTTGTTTGAGGCCTTTCATAGCTGAATCCAGCTTTAGCAGGATTTTTGTGGACATTTCGTCTAGTAAGGCTTTCAGTGTGGTGTGCGTTAATGCTGGTTCGCTTTCCGCCGTTTGTTCCATGCGGTCTGTGTCATCCTCAGCGCCATCTTGGGCCTGCTCCAGCGGTTGTTGATTCTTGGTTTGTCCGGTCCTGGAGGTGAAAAAGCTGCTTTTTTCTGTCTTCTCCATGCCCCTCTTTCCTTTATTGTGCGACATGCTGTTTTTGCCGTTTGTTTTCTGGGCTTAAATGTTCATTAAATGCCGTTCAGGAGCGGAGCTATTAAGCCATGCGACCGTTCCGGTATCCAGTCAGGCCACGCCCCCCTAATGCATCTTTCTTGATGGAAAAATGTCCTTACCGCGCACCAGGTTTCGCGCAAGTGCAGAATATTTTTTAGAAAGGAGGGTGTTTTTAAAAAAAATAAATAAATGTACGTACATTTATCTTTTTATTTCTACTTAATGCATGTTTATAATGTTTTTAACTTTATAAAGTTTAATTGGAAAACAATAAAGTAAATTGAAATTACCTTTACTAGTGATTAATGAGATCCTTGAGGCTGATGCTGCAAGACTAAATATTTGATATCTGGTTCGATTTTCGTAAGGAACAAACAAAGGTTTCCTCTTTCGGTGATATTCAGACGACCTCTCTGTTTGCGCATAATATGATTTCTCATCTGTGCGTTATCTCATCTCCCTCCTCAATTCCCCCCCCACCCCCCACCTTCCATCTCTTTTTTCTATTTTTTTACCTTCCTTATAGCAATGCCCAGTAGGAAGGCTTAGCTAGGTAGCCCACTTACTATAGTCCACTATAACAGACAGACACACATACATACATACACACACACATAAAAAGACACATACATACAAACAGACAGGCACACAGACAGGCATACATACATACAGAAAAACAGACAGGCACACATACAGACACATACACATACAGACAGGCACACATACATACAGACAGGCACACATACATACAAACAGACAGGTACACATACATACAGACAGGTACACATACAAAGACACACACATAAGACATACATAGACACATACACACATACAGACAGACACATTATTTTGATAATTATATTTTTGATCAAAAACATTATATAATAGCACACTTCTAATCTATGATGTCAGCACTGGGAACATGAGTTCACAAACCAAGCTCGCCTGCTAATGATCAGGGTGAAAATCTATTTACATGTGTTGTAGGCATGTGCAGTGAGCTCTTTTGATCTAAAATTCTTCTTTTTTTTTTTTTTTTACAGTTGAAGTAATTTGCATTTTATTTATTATTAAGGGACACTGGGTCATCTTTTTTTCAGATGCATTTTATAAATAGCTTTTGCTTTTTAAAAAAAAAAAAAGACAAGAAGTTTTGGAGTAGTAGAAAAGTGTGCAGACAAAGTGGCATGCCATTAAACTATTCTGCCCCCAAAAAAAAAAGTGTAATTTTTCACTATAGATAATGTTGGTGTTCGGTTCATTTCTATATTCAGTCTACAGTCGATGGATTTCTTTTTCAATGTTTTTTTAAGGAAGCATTTTTAAAATACAATTATGTCATGGTTCGATCAAGGATAAGTACTCTAAAATTAATTCACTGAGACAAAAACACAGATAAGCTGTAATGGCAGTCATTCATTGTACATTAATCATAATTAAGCAAATATACATTTGGAAAATGTCTTTTGATTTATTTTGCGGTCATACAAATCCTGTAATTTATAACATTTGTTACCATCTTTTTATACCCAGAATTCCTGAAATTTGCCATAGAGTCATTATCATCATTCTGATCTTTTATCAATCATTTCAGTGCCAAACCTTGAGTAAATCTAAACATTTTCTGTCTAGGCCAGATGCATCCAACATACCCTCCAATTTTCAGTGGATTATAATTCCTACAAATCTCTGACAGCTGTTGACTGGTTAAGAATTATATGAATCATAGTTCAATAATAAATTAACACTAAATTAGCTGCACATACCTAATCTAAATTATTATCCCACATATTTAGCAGATCTAGCCATTTATTTTGGTATGTTTTGCTCTAAATAAGATTTCATTCTATTATATTAGTATTATATTAGTAGTGTATGATACTACATGGTATGCTCTCCATTCAGCCATATAATTCTTAGACTGCAGGAATTCATACTGCCTGCTCATGTCATGGATGTCAGCATTCTGAACACTGTTCACTAGCTGAAACACAGAACTGGCAGTACCATATGGGACACATAGGGGCTAGGGAAGGGGAGAAAGAGACACACAAAAGGGCTGTGGGGGAGGGGAGGTAGACACACAGAGAGACTAAGGAACGGGAGAAAGAAACACAAAGGAGCTGAGGGAGAAAGGGACACACAAAGCAGCTGCGGTAGGAAAAGACACACAAATGGACTTGAGTAGATAAAGACACAGAGGGGCTGGGGTAGAAAAATACACACAATGGGGCTGGGTTAGAAAGAGACATCCAAAGGGGCAGTGGTAGAAAGAGACACACAGAGACTGGAGGGAAGTAAGAGATAAACAAAGAGGAGGTTGTAAGAGACACACAAAAGGGACAAATGGAGATAAGATACACTAAATGGGGTAAGACATTCAAATACTGGGGAAAAGAAACACAAAAGGGGGCAAGAAATGTAACGGGAGGCTAAAAGACACACAAGTGAAGTTGCATTTAACAAATTTAAAACAAGTTATAGACATAATAAGAGATTTTATAGGTGATTTCCAAAGGATTATTGAATGGTGTAATATCCAGATACGTGGCAGATCTTCTATAAGGAGATACTGTCAGTAATAATGAATCTGTCCTGACACATTAACTCTAATCATCCTTAACATTGCTGGTGAACTTATGTTTTGCTGCTGCACAAGCTTTCTGCCAGAAACTACTAAGCTACTAATCTAGCGTAGCCATGGCAACCATAAGCATACCCACGTCAACCACGCTTGCAGGACTTCTCGCGGGAGGCTCCCTTCCTATGAAATAGCCTGCCTCCCACCATCAGACTCTCCCCTAGTCGTGCATCTTTTAAGAAGTGCCTTAAAACCCATCTCTTCAGGAAAGCTTATGGCCTCCAAGACTAACCTCTACCTCACATACCTGTCTCTTGCTCTCTCCTAAAGGGCAGCCCACCTTATTTGACTGCAAATTCCTGTCCTAATGTGTTTTACACCCCAACTCTTATAGAATGTAAGCTCGACTGAGCAGGGTCCTCTTCCATGTTCCCAAGTTTTTTTTTGTAATTGTCCTATTTATAGTTAAATCCCCCTCTCATAATATTGTAAAGCGCTACGGAATCTGTTGGCGCTATATAAATGGCAATAATAATAATAATAATAATAATAATAATAATAATAATAACCACTATTTAAAATAATTATGTGTTCTAATTATTTGAAAACATAGTAATTTTAATATATTTTACATCATGACTCTTCTTTCATTAATTTACAATTTAGATATAGCGTCACCTTTTTGAGAGGGAACATTGACTGGACAATTGAAGCTTCAAAGCTGTGAGTTCCTTTCAGCTGTGTCTTCTCCCAAAGTGTCCTAAAAACTTGCATTGATGTGCTCTGCCCAGGCAATGGCTCAGAAAATAAACTCTACAAGAGGAAGACAAAGAATAAAGATGTCATAAAATAACACATATACTTCACACCACATATAGGCATTGATTTAATTGATTTAATATTTTTGGATATGCTTTTCAAATGATCACAATTTGTTAGAAATACTTTTCAAATGATTTATTTACAAAAGTCACTATTTAAAGTATACAGAATTATTTGTATATAAATTATTTACAAAAGTGTATCCAAAAATATTAAATCACTTGAAAGGATTACCTAAAAAAATGAATTAAGGACTAGTGCCTGCCAACTTAAAAAATATGCTTCTTTGATTTGTTTTTCTTTCGAGCAAAGCTTTTATTGAAGGAAATTGTAACATAACAGGATATTGCTAGAATAATGGGCAATGTATCAATTCACGAATAATCAATACATGTGGCAAGAAACAGAAAGGGAATTGAGAAGGAACTTTTTTAGAATTCCTAAAAGTGTCTTTGTTTTGGTCTTTGTTCTGATTTAAAATAATAAGATATAATTACTTGGGTCTACGAAAACCAAATAGGCCAAATGGAAAATATTAACCAATTGAGGACCACGTCGTTCTCTGCCGTCTTCAGTGCAGGGCTTTAATGCCCAGTGACAACATAAACCATCATGCAATAATGGTACCAGCAGGGACATATATACTGGTACCAAGGACCCCCAGCTATCTTTTGATACCTGAGGGTCCCCTCTGTCAGCTGGGGCCACAGATAAATAAATTGACCTAGGTTTGCGATAAAATGGCTAAATGAAGTGTGTCAAGATGCTCTTAGTTACTTAGCCTGGGGGGGTGCACTTTCTGCAAATATATACTTTTGTGTAGCGGTTTTGGATTTTGGTTTTAGCTTTCAAACTGTAATTCATTACTTGCAGTATTTGTTTTAGAACTTATAAAAAAAATGAAATCCTATACGTATTCGGCATTTTAACAATCAGGACTAATTAGTGAATCTAGTTTGAGTTAGTTTTCTTTATTTACACTTGTTGTGCAGAAATTATTAAATGTGAGAAAAAAAAAAGTTTTTTTAAATCTCCCCCTCCCCCCATTTTTAATATTTGATTCATATTTAATATTGTGTTAAAAGCCCTATTTCTCCTTTAAAAATGATATATAATATGTATGGATGCACTAAACAAAAAAGGGGAACTTATGGTAGAATGAACGCATGGGAAATGGCCTTGATCACAAACATGTCGCATCTCAGAAAAGCCTTGGTCCTTAAGGGGTTAAATGACTCAACAGAATATGAACAATAATCTTAAAATTTTCCTCTTGCTGACTTACCAAGTTTATAATCATGGTGGCTTATTCAAACTATACTGTTTCCGAAAATTCGAAATGTTTTTTTGTTATTGGACTGAACAAATCAGCCAGAATTATAATCATTAGAAGAAATAAGACCCATGTTCCATGTATACGTCTCGGTTTCTCCTTAGTTACCAGGTTTAGCAGGGATAATCTGTTGTTACTTGGCCTCCACTATTTAAAGTCTTTGTCCTAGCTCATGTCTGTTCTGAGTGGAGATATCAGATTATCATATTCATGGGTGAATAAGTAAACAGCTGCTTTAGATCACATCGTAATCCCCATTCAGTGATTAAGAGCACACACCTGCTGAAACAGGAACATTATATGGATCCATAGCTGCGGCTGTGGGCTGACGAGGGTGAAACTTGATTTACTGTAAAGGCAATAATGACCCTTCATTGGACAACTGAAGAACAACTTTGCTACACAACTTCTAACAGTATCTGAGAATAAAGATAGAGAGTATTAGTATTAGCCATATGTTGCTGATTGGAATTGTGATCACATAACATACATTGATACAAAGAAAATAATCACATTTCGTTTTACTGCTTAGTTGACCAATGTATCAATGCCTCTTAGAAGGAACCAAGAATAGTTATTAACTCAGAGATTTATACTTCAAGTCTTTAAAAATTAAACAAAAGTGAAAAAAATAAATAAAATGTGGAGAGAAGCTCTCAACGCGTGTTTTGGTGTGTCTACACGCCATCATCAGGAGCTACAAAAGTTAGTAGCTCCTACTTTAGTAGCTCCTGACGTTGGCGTGTAGACACGCCGAAACGCGCGTCGAGCGTTTCTCTCCACGTTTTTTTTTTTCCACTGGGTAGCACTTATGTAGTATTTATTTATTTACTTATTGGTCTCTGGGTTTAGCAACCTTTATTTAGCCAGGCTAAGGGTATTTATTGCTCTAGGGAGATTAGCCTAGACTTGTGTGGTACAGGAGTACCATTAGGGTTAGTTTCTTTTTTACCCTGGGTACTTCAGTGTTACCTTAGCTCTACATACGCCTAATACTGAGCATTTATATTGAGCATGTGTGTGTGTGACTTTTGGGGGGTTTATTTTTCGTTTTAAGGGCAGGAGAACGCAGCTCTCTCCTTTTTTGGGGTCTTAAAGAGGTTGGGGGAATTATATATACTCTATTATAGGCCCTGTTGTGAGCATTATTTGGAATATCCATTCCTTGTTACCAGGTTGCATAGCTCCTACTACTCTTCCCCTCTTCTCCTCCCCTTGCTCCCACTATACCTGGCTTTTTTACCCTATCCAGCTATTTTCTGGATTAGGGTAGCTCTGTGTTATCAGAGCTACACCTTGGGATCCACTTCTTTAATCAAACTCTAATTTTCTTTAGTGTCAAAACCAAATTAAAATGCATAAATACCGACGCAACTAATGAAAATAGAAAATAAACCTGATTCACAAAAAAATGCTGAAATTTAAAAAAAAAAGGCAACATACTAAAATGTAATATAAGTAAGAGTGCTCTGATTTGTTAACTTGTATTTCATTCACTTCTCTGGAGGGAGAGAAGGTAAGTAAATCTAGCCTTTTTACTTCTAAACTGTGACAAGGACACTATAGTGTCAAGGATACATGTGCGCATCCTGAACTGTAAACAGTATATGCAAGTTAGGCACAATGTTTACTTACTTTAATTATTTATATTTTGTGAATTTTTAAATCTTTTAAATAAGTCATAATATCATAATACATTGCATTGTAAGGCAATCTGCCCCTTCCTCGCTACCTCCTTACTGAAAAAAAAAAAATTGTGTACATTAGAGGGGGCTGCTAAGTGCTAGTGACACATGGGTACAGGATTTTTGGGCACCTCCTCTATTAGTGTAGCTAAAATAGTCCTTCCCTTTAACAGACTTGTTTAAGCTTATTTTATATGTACTATTCCCCGTTCTTCGAAAATCTAGCTGGTAACATCAGGAAATATACTGCAGTTCGCAAACAACACTGCAAAAGTGGTAACAATCCTTAACCATAGTACAGCACCATGCTAAATCATCAAAAAACATACAAAGACATGCACAGATAATGTGTAACCGTGGCACTGCAGAGGTTTATGGACCATGTTTTTCATAATGCTCTTCCAACCAAAGGATATATTCACATTTATAGATGCTGCAGTCTTATGAGTGCATTAAAGGCCAAAGTTCAGAAAGGTGCGCTATACAGTAATACATAATTGTCTCTAGCATTCTGATTTAAAAAAAAAATCCATACCTGTATTTAAAATATATCATGATAAGATTTTTAAAAACTACACTTTATAAACAAAGAAAACAGAATGTCTGCATTTAGCTCAAAATTATCAACCCCCTTCCCCCCCTCCAGACCTCTAATTTGATGCAATATCCTGATCCATTTATAAAACTGGAATATTTTACCTCTAACCTAGTGAGAGTGATTTGTCATTGACACCAGGATGGAATCTCAAGTAATTCAATGATTTCTGGAAAGTATTACTATTGCAGTTAGGGGATTAGTTAAAGTAATTTATTATTTGTGGTGGCTGCACTCCATGATTGAAACTGATATAGCTAATATAAATATGCGCAAAACACATTTCATATCAATTTCTATGTATTTCTTATATTCTGGAAAAATGCAATTTACCAAAATGCCAGATGCATTTGGTCAATTCTACAGAAAACAAAATGACTGTGACTAGGGTTCCTGTTTCTTGAATGACACAAAGATGCCAACATGGTGGTCTTTCACAAGCAAATACAAAATACAAACCCTGAACCTTTGCCCTAATATAAATCATTCTAGAACTTTGTTGCCCGAAAATGTTGGTAACTGGGTATTTCCTAGAAGGGTTGGGGTTTTTCACAATCCACATCCTCGAGAATAACATAATTCTTGAACCTTTTGCCCAGTTATCAGAGATCAGTTTCTTAATAAATTCCCAAATGCATACATCTGGAGTTCTAAACATTTTTAGAAACCATATGTCTTATGTAGAAAGTCCCAGCAGATTAATGAGTAGGAACAAAGGTCCATTTTATCCAAGTACTAGCATATGAACCCAAATGTGGTTCATTGACACTTCCATCCGGGAAACGTGTTATGATAAGTGACCAGAGTTAAAGTTAACATAATGCGGTAAAGTTACTTCAGGTGGTATGAAAATCTTAGTGTTCTTTGTTGGTTTAAGAGTCACATTAACACACATCATCTGAGACGCTGAAAGTGCTAAAAGGAGATGGTTTGTTGTGGGGAGGATATAAAAACTCACTGCTCCCCTACATGGAATAATTAAAGCATGTCTGGTTTCACAGATAACCAAAATGTCCCATGCAATTCTCAGACTCCACCCCTTGCGTCTCAGTGCTGGATATAGCTATTCCCTGCGGATGCTGGAATATATATCTACTATCTGCTTGGCCTACTCTTAATGGGGCTCCGTAAGTCCATGAATACAGGAATCCTGTTTTAATAGGTTTTAATTATACATAACTTAAAGTAAGGACTTCTATTGCATGGTCTTTGGCAATCTATGATAATGGGCAGAGCTTAGGCAAAGTTCCATTTCAGTTGGCAGGGTAATTTACCCACAATTAATCAGTCAAAAGATTCCTATAGAAGTTCAAACTGCAGACATCATGGACAGAGGAGAAAAACATTTCCTTGCTCATATATTGAGATCTGATGCAAGTAAGACAATAAATATAAATAAAGGCAAGAGGGGAGTATAATCATTAAAGGACACTCTAAGCACCATAACCACTATAGCACTCTGTATTGTTATCGTGCCAGGAGCACCGTGGCACTATCCAAATGTAAGTAGCCAGTCTGTTTGCTAATAGTTTGAATTCTTACCCAGGGTCTGCCGGGAGCCAGTCACTGCCACCAGTGAGCTTCTGTGAGCTCTACTGAGCTAAACCCTGCCAGGCAGAACTAGGTTGTTTTATCATGTGCAATGCCAAACCTTCCTCAATGCAGAGAGCTTTCGGATCTCATAAAAGCAGTGACTGCCACCTTATGGACCTCAAATAAGTTGTCAAACTATTAGCACATGGTTTTAATAATTACAGTGTGCTGTATTGGTTATAGTGCTAGTGGTTATAGTGTTCCTTTAAGATACAAGAGGAATATAGATAAAATTGGCTTTGCCTCTTTAATGTTGGTTTAGGATTAGGGTTCCCTGCCTTGAAGTTACCACAGAGCATCTCACAAAGTGTCCAAGTCAAAAGGGGAAACAGACAAGATTTGCCAATTTTTAGCTCCCCATGAACTACTCGTCAAACATGCTCCCTTTTTAAAATTTATTAAGAAATCACATCTGGGGAGCATATGGCTCTCATAGAATATGTAACTTGTGAACAGTAGTTACAACACAGTACACGTCTTTTTTTGGAGTACTCATAATTAACCACTTCACTTCACAGTGGCATCACTGGGGGGCTGAGGGGGCCATGTCCCCCCCACATCATGCAGTGCCCCCCTTGTGCACCCCCAATTGAAATTGAAGTTGGGAGCAGTGGCATATATACACAATCCATGCCCCCCCCAACCCCGACAGACACATACACACAGACACACATACATACTCACAGACACACACATACAGACAGGCACACATACATACCCACACACACAGACACATACATATAGACAGACACAACAATTTTTTTTTGCCTTCTTTTGGATCAACAGCAAAAAACTAATGTGAGGATGGCTGAAATGATGGACGCAAGTCTCTTTTCAGCTATGTAGCTATGTAACATACACACATACATACAGAGACATACAGACACACATACATAAAGACAGACACACACACATACACACACAAACATACAAACTAAAGCACAGATATACAAAATGTTTAAGTCACCCTCCTGTTTCCTACCTTTTAGGTGCAGGAGGGTGACTTTCCATGGGGTCCAGGGGTGGCTCAGGGAGGAGGAAGTCAGAGTTCCCACTCTGACTCCCTCTCCTTTCTCCCGTGCGGTCTCTCTCTCTGATCTCTCTGGGATCCAAGAGAGTGCGCTATCCATATTGATAATTATATTGACCCAGTCATCTAGCTATCAATATTTTTTGGTGTTTACAAGATTACGGCGTTTATGGTTAGAAAATGACTCATTTGGAAATATTTTGGGGGGTCACAGTCTGAGGTGAAGCAAAAGATTTGCACTAAATTGACCTCAACTTATGCATTCATAGAGGGTTCCATGGGATGGATTTTACAAATGTCTAAATGTTCATTTACACATAGTGTCAAATGGCATGCCTCCCAGTAATTTTGTTTTGACAACAGGCCACATCGAATCCGACTTGTGGTCTTTTTGCCATTAAGCAATCCATTTTTACCTAAACTTGTAGAAAATGGATACAACACATGTATTCAAGGCCAAACAAGATAAAAAAGTGTTCTACATTCAGTTAATAATTGTTTATTTAAACTGAAATAGATCTAGTATTTAAGCATAAATTATGTATTTTGTTTCCCTGTGGACCCTTGAAAGATGAAAGGACTTCCCTTTTAGAGGGGGATGGGTGAAAAAACTTCCTACAGGATATAATTAATTTTAATGCAGTCTTGCATTATGTACTTTGTATGGTCCTTTACCATTTAAAGGGTATCAAAGGTATGAGAAGACCTGTACAGTCATGTGAAATTTCCCCAATGATTTTTTTTAATTTTTCCTTATTTTTCTCTTCCTTTACATGTTTACCTTGTCTTGTGTTCTACAACGAATGTACAATTGCAATTTGCTTTACGTAATCTTTTTTTTTGTTTGGCTCCTTTAAATTGAAACCGTCTGGCAACATTGTCAGGTGATATACTACTAGAAAATACCCCAAACCAGCCTTGGATGGTCTGTGTTCGGGTCTGGTTGTTATTATGATTTATTGATGGTCTTGAGTCATGAGTCAGCCTAGTAATTGATTGCACATGTGGAAATAGATGTAGAAAAATTGAGGTCCCCTGCAGAGTATTCATGCGTATCTCTGTGCAAAATGTAAGCATACCAAAAGCCAGGAATTTATTCAGAACACATGGTGTTTTAGCTAATTCGGCATGATCACAGCTCAAATAGCAGCATACTATATGGTTTCCAAGAATTCTGCAACAATAGAAGCACTCTACATCTAATCTGAAAATGTGATTGGGTGCCGAAAACATACAGCTAGAACATCTTAAATTCAGAAAAACTGCATTAAAAACAACACAGTTGGCTTCCACATTATCAATATAAAATGTGACCGAGCAAACTGATGAGTCATTTGATGGAGTTTTACGTTTCCTACTCTAGCCCTGTGTAGGGAGCATGTCAGTTACAGCTGGCTGAAATCTGAGTGACTCACTACCACCTACTCAGTTACTTTTAGATAAGTGCTTACATGGGTTGCAAGCCAAGCCAAAGCCACCAAGTCAATGGACACACGGGAATTCACCGAGTTTGTAAACCACATGTAAACCACAGATCAATCTGATGAATATATTTTAAAGGGAAACTGTCATTTCTCAGTATTTTTAATATTATATTTATTTATCTCTATATTTAACAACAATGTATTTGCGGGGGTGTGAATAATAAAATGCAGAAAACAGGTCTTTATTCTGCAAATGGGTGCCCTAATCTTAGCTACCTGTTTATCATTATTATAAGCTCTGCCCTTTGAATCTTGTGGTCAGCACAGAAAAAGCATACCGAGAAGAGGTGAAAAGAGACATTGGGCTCATTTTAAATGTTGTCACTGCTTTTTACTGGCCAGCCGCTACTCTCAAAAGTGCTAATGTTCGCAAGTAACATCTGTTTACTGACTGCAAATTTCAGGGAGTTCAGGGAGTTACTGACTATTGCTAATTAACACTGTTTGCAAATTAGTGGCTTACAGTTTCCATTATTCCACATGGAAGCAGCTAACCACTAGTTGGCAGCTAGTGTCCAGCCCTTTTACTTCTGTTTAAAGGGTTACTCTAAGCACAGACAACCAATAGCAGCATACCCTACCATGTCGCTTGAGTCCTCACCTCAGTCTGTACTCTTATTTCTCTGCCCCTGCCCAGGGGGTCAGTGTCAGAGTTCTTCTCCGGCTGCTTCTAAACCTAGGCGCCTCCAGCAATACAATGCACCACTGGGAACATATAGTCTCAGGCCCTACTTTGGTCCATGACCAAGAACCTGAGTACTCAGTCTCCAGGCTTCAAAGTGAGAGGTCTCGATTTATTGTCTAGGCAGGGGAATGTTGGCTATGAATACACACAAGGCACATTCACTGCCGGCACACGTCCTAGCATCTAGATATCACTGATTGCAATGTGAAGTCTTTTAATTGCGCATGCCTGACCAAGTCACGCATGTGTAATACTATTTCCCACTATTCCCAGGGATATGACATTGATTGGTTGGATCAACGTCCTCTTAAGCTAGGCTTGTAAAACCCAGGAATGAAGAAGCAGGTAAAGATAAGTGCACATGCTCTAAGGGAAACTTTTTTAGCAGCAAGTTGTGGTTGACGTCTTACATAGCATGTTTTTTGTACTTTACTATTATTATTACTGCCAAACAGCATTTCGTTCTCATACCCTTCAGGATTATAATATCTAACACCTACTTCAATATGTCTGCAGAGATAAAAAAAAAATAAAAATATACATAAATGTGCATCATTTACATTTAAAAAAAAAAAAGGTTTAATATAGATCTGTACACAAAATTGCTAGCAACCTATATTTTAAGTAAATGTTATTTTTTTTTTTTAAATAGCTCTGTAGTAAAGGGGGTTAATAAAATTTAAGAAAACAAACAAAATTTAATTTAGTAATTGCATTTTTGCTATAAATTAGAGACAGATGTTTCGGTTTGCATGGGTTTAAATATCATATGTTGCAAAACACACATATACAGAGTAACATGCTGAGTAAGAAATGTATAGTATTTCAAAATCACTTCTACATATGGATAATTATATAAGTGTTATTTTTTTTACGTATCTAAGGGTTTCAATCTGAAAGGCCATTGGGGGAGGGATTCATCCCAGTTTTGCCCACTGTCCTGCTTACTTAAAGTCTTCTGTCCATTTCAGATTTTTTTAATAGCCCTCTGCCAACTACCTACCACAGAGCCCATTTCAAATCCTTTGGCCAACTTCAAAAGTGCCTTTTGTGTATGTATCACTCATGGCCCGTTTCAGAATTCTGCTAACTTCTGCCCTCTGTACTTGGTATTTTGAACTTTGAAAAGTCCCCCCTATCTTCTGACCAACAGCCCAATTTAAATACCACTGATAGTTTTGCTTTATGTTTCCTCCTGACTCCATAACCCATTTTGAATCCTCTTGCAAATCCCAAATTATCCTGCATACTGGCTAGAATGTTGCATATAGTTAATTTCCAAATACATCCAAACTAAATAATACAAGTTCATGAGTACTCTATACCCATTACTATGGAAGGGATGCTTTTACTACTGACAGTGATTCACAGTATCTGACAGGAAGAAAACAAACTTGTTTTCCTGGCACTATAGCTCCCCACTTTCTTACCCCAGTCCTCCCCACGTGGTTCAGAAGGGGTTAAAAACCACTTCTGTCACTTACATGGGTCCAGCGCCAATATCTCTCTGTCCACTTTCGCTTGTTCGCTGGCGACATCAGCCGACAAGGCATTAGCCGTGCTCGCCGCGATGATTTTCCAATAGGAAAGCATTATACAGTGCTTTCCTATGGGGATTCGGTGACGCTAAAAGTCCTCATGCATGCATGCCTAGCATTAGTTAGGTATCCAAACATTGCCTCTCAGCCAATAAGTTAAACCCTGCACCACCACACTTATCTCAGGTAGAGAGTTCCCTAATAAGGGGCTCTTTAACAGTGCAACTGGGCCCCTATTAGACCAGCAGTGCTGGGAGGAAGTAAGTTCACGTTACTTTCTCCCAGTTTACAGAAAGAGGCACGCGGGTTTGGAGGAGAAAGGAGAGAGCCTGCAATAGCCCCAGACTCCAATTAGCCTCAGTCATCAGCCAAATCTACCGGACCCAAGGGAAGCCACCCTCTGCATCCAAAAGGTATTGAAAGAGGAGGAAGGAAATATATGTAAATTATAACTTCTGTTTGTGTATATGTGTGTTTCAGTGTGTGTGCATTTCTATGTATGTGTGTGTATCTGTGTTTGTGTGGCAGTGTATGTGTATAGGTGAATACACCTGAGCTTTTAAACACAAACACTACACACCCTGGCATTCTAAATGCCAACTTTATATACAAATACACCACTGCAATCAAACAGCAACACCACACACAAACACACCCTTGCATTCAAAACCAACACTACATACAAATACACACCAGCAATAAATTGTCAACACTACAAATACAAGCCTGCATTCAAATGCCAGAACTACACTTGAACACAAACAACATTCAAACGCCAACACCACACAATACACACCTACATTCACACACGCCTATTCCGTATGAAAATATGCATACATTTAAACAAAGGGAAATTGCGCATAAATACAGCCCTGTAATGATGGGAAAAGCATAGCGGGAGTTGCACAACAGTTGAGAATCTACATTTTTGCCAACCTTGCAATATAGGGGGCTCTAAACATTTCTTGCACTAACACCCTCTCTGCACTACTGGCACCATAACTACTACAGTACACTCCAGTGCCTATCGTGCCTGGAGTATTCCTTAAGGGCGAGATCAATGATCATCTCAGTTCCTCCAAAAAATTGGAATAAAAATCAGTTTATCCTGTTGAGATATTGTACATTTACACGTTTTGAAATTCAGATGCAAATTCAGTCTGTAGCGAATAACTTTTTTGCTGTTTCTTTTTGCAGCAATGAATAAAGGGTTGTTATTTTTAATACAGAAAAAAAATAGGGACAATGATGGATTAAACTTAAACTAAAATCTTAATTTTCTTTTGTTTTCAGCACTCAGACTTGTAGGACACATCTAGATGTCTTCTTGAGTTTCCACACTTACATTCATTCCCCTGAAGCTTTCTGGCATTCATTTTAAACATGCAACAAATTCAGCCAAGAAGCAAATGTGAACATTGTAATTTTTCTACTTGTTGGCCTTTGTCCAGTCTTACCACATTACTTTAAACTGTGAAAGTGTATATGACAGGACAGACACAGAAAAATGCTTATTGTGCAAAACGCTCATTCCTGATTCAGAGGCCAAATCTCTAACTACCGACATTAAAAAACCACAGATTGCTTTATATCGTAACAGTGACTAGATTCCTAAAAGGGTTTTGGAATCTGAATTTAGACAAAACTATGAGGCAAAATCTTAGTCTAACCAATGTCTTAATCTAATCATGATGCACAAAATGACCTGCTTATAATAGGTTATAAATTACATTAGGTAATGCTCAACATGTTTAACCCCTTCAGGACGGAGTCAATAGTACACGTTCTGATCAAACTAAAATGTAAACAAAACCTGGAATTTGCGCTACATGTCTGTACAACCGTAATTCACCTCTTTATATGCACCCACACTTATTACATATCATTTTGTTTAGGAGAAACAGGGCTTTAATTTCTCATGAACTATTCATATATGAAATATAACTTATTATGAATAAAAAAAAAACGTGAGAATTTAAGATTTTTTTTAAAAGTTGTAGTTCCGCCTGACGTCTTAGCTGTAAATGTAATTATACTGTTCACTTTTTTTTTTAATTTTACAATTTTTATTTTTTTAAGTCAAAAAACAGCGTGGGGGAAAGGTACAGAAAGAAGGAGGGGGGGGGGGGACACTTCATCAGATATGCAGATCCTCAAACAGCACATAGCCAGTACATAGTAATCCAACAGTACATAGTCATCAAGCAGTACATAATACCTTGCAGTTGGCTCCAGCTTTGGTTTATCATAGTGTGCAACAAAAGTAGGGGAGGGATTGACCCACTCCACTAGCTCCGGATTGCCTATATGTGATTATCATATCAATTTTGTTATGGAGACAGTGTTATGTCTAAGGTAGCGTCATTTTACAGCAGTGGTACTTCAGTGTACTGGTTGGACCAATCTCCATGAGTCCCAGACATCCCATGCTATTTCGGTTGTCCGAGATGGGGGCCATGGTTTACTATACGCTCGTTCGTAAGATCATTGGTCATCTATATCTGAGATTAGTCTAGACAAAGTTGGGCATTGTGTGGACTTGCCCGTGCAATTAATTTCTGGGCTGACAGAACTATGTGGTAGAGAAGTTTCCGTTTAGCCTTGGGTATCTCATTCGGGAGGAGTAAGGTTACACAGATCTGTGGATTAAAGGCTAATTTGAGGTTCGTCGTGGTTTCAAGGAGGTTGTGGACAGAGGATCAAAATGGTCTAATAGACGGGCAGTTCTGCCAAATATGGAGGACATTTCCCTCTGCCATACCACATCTCCAACAGGTGGTGAGGCTATCTGGGTAGATTTTGTGGAGATGTGTGGGTACCATGTACCACCTATAGATTACTTTCCTCTGTTGTTCCAACAGTGTAGAGGATTTAATCAGTTGGCCAGTGTCCAGGAATAAAATATTACATTGCTGCGGGGTAATGTCTTATTCCAGATCTGTGTTCCATTGTTGTGCCATTTTTGTATAGGGGAATGGGAGGTGATTTAAGAGTATTTAGTAACACATGGAGATAGGTTTACAAGAAGGTGGCAATAACCCATTAATGCAAATTTGTTCCCAGAGCATGATGTTGTCTTCCCTGGGTCCGGATTTGGATCTGCAGGTGCCGACTTATGGAGGAATGATCTCAGTTGCATATGTGAAAATTGTGAGGTCTAGAGTAACCCATGAAAATCTAGTAGTTCCCCTCGAGGAAGGATGTGGTGTACGTGTGTCAGTTTCTTGTCTAGCCACGGTTTAGTGTGGAAAGTAGGTATGCAGTACGGGAGGGCTGCTATGGGGGTGGCCAGTGAAAACGGGGGCTTGGGAGCTAAGTGTGGATCTGTGGCCCACACTCTTAAGCAAAGTGCTACCAGGTTGGAGCAGATAGTCAAGGGTTTTCTGTATTGTTTGGGCAGCCATATGAGGTTGGTGAGCATGGTTTTAGGAGGCATCTCTCTATCTCCACAGTCCCTTTATTTGGCACACAGTGGAAGTTTGGAAAGGCTACGTGCTCCAATCAAATTACAATCCCTTCAACCTCTACAGAAAGATTTCTGTAAGAAAATGGGGCAGAAGTAAAGACAAGATAGAGGCGTGGTAATAGGCCTTTGCGTCATGGAGCCTGAAGTACCTTTCTAGCCACTCTTGGTCTGGATCCCGCCCAAATAAAGCTGTCCATATCTTTTTGTATCATGAGAAAAAATGTGTTTGGGACCGTGATTGGCAGTGTACGGAACACATATTGCAGCTTGGGAAGGATAGACATTTTGAATGCCACAATTCTTTCTGTCCACGTCAGGTAGAGTGGAGCCCAGCGCTTAAGTTGCTGTTTGCATTCAGTCCAGACCCTTATGTGGTTCCCAGTATATAATTCTGTTGCATTTTTGGTGAAGAGGAGGCCTAGATAAGTGATGCTATCTTTCCTCCAGTCAAAGGAATATCTCTCTCGGATGCTTGTCATGTTTGCTTGCGGTAGGCCTACGCTTAGTGCTTGAGTTTTGGAAGCATTAAAGGAGTAGTAGGACTGTTTCCCATATTCCTGTATGAGGGTCATAATATGGGGTAGAGATACCGTCGGGTGGGACACATACAGCAGGATATCGTCTGCGAATGCGCTGATCTTTACCTCCTTTCCGCCTACCAGGAGAACTTGGATGTTAGAGTGAGCCCTTATTGTAGAGAAAAAATGTGCAGTAGATAAGTTGGCGCAAAAAATTAAAATAAAATATAAATAGGTTTGCAGCACCCACAATATACCCAGGTAATAAGGTACAGAAACAATCACAAAACAGAAAAGTGCTGGTGCGCATACATATGTATAGAACCCCTCAACTGTTGAGAAGTATTTACAAACAGATGATACAGTGCAAGCAAGTGTGATCCCTTATAAGGTGTCTACAAGCCCAGGTGAAAACGGGGCCTGGGAGCTAAGTGTGGATCTGTGTCCCACACTTAGCTCCCAGGCCCGTTTTCACCTGCCACCCCCATAGCAGCCCTCCCGTACTGCATACCTACTTTCCACACTAAACCATGGCTAGGCAAGAAACTGACACACCTACACCACATCCTCCCTCGAGGGCAACTACTAGATTTTCATGGGTTACTCTAGACCTCACAATTTTCACATATGCAGAAGAGATCATTCCTCCAGTCTGTCACAGAGATAGCCATACAGTGAATTGAAACATTAACAACATAAACAGTTGAACCAAAAATAAACAATTTTCCCTCTCAATTATGCATTGAATTCAGAGATAACAGTATACCTATCCACTGCCTGATGTGCGGTGGAGTAACGTGGGTTAGCAGGCTCCTCCGCCCTCATGTGAGAGTCCATTCTGGGGACATCCTAGGAATCTTCGCGGATTTCTCCTCTCCAGCATCCGATACCACCAGACCCCAGCTTCAGAGCTTTGTCTTGCCTGTTTCAAGTGAGTCCACTCCATGCAGTGTCCAATTGTAAAGGATCAGTAATTTCGCTATATATCCCCGACGGTATGCAATACCTTGTGCATGTAGTGTAACCGTGAGGGGGGTCATGCTCTTGCGGAATTGGAGGGTTGCTGCAGAGAGATCTGTAAAGATTTTGAGATCCTGGTATGGCTCAGGCATTCCTGGCGAATGGGAGGCTCTGACTATTCTCTCCTTCGTGTGGTAGAAATGTACCCTGACGATAACATCTCTGGTGGCAGTGTTGGTCTTAGAAGTCTGTGCGCACGGTATATGAGGGGCTGATCAGAGTGAATCTCTGGTGTTAGTGCTTGGAAGAGGTCAAGGAGGTAGTTTCCGAGGGCCAGGTTCAGGACCGTCTCCGGGATACCACAGATCCTCAGATTATTCCGTCTCGACCTGTCTTCCATGTCGGCCATTTTCAGTGTATGGTCATGCAGGATGGTGTCAATTTCTTGGAGTTTATCAGCTAGGCTATTGTGTGCCTCTGCAAACTCATCCATCTTTTTTTCTACCTGTGCCGTGCATTGGCCTACCTCAAGTAGTTCTTTGCGCAGGTCAGCCGTGAGAGTGTGGATCTGGGCAGACAGATTGCGCTGGATGCTCTCAGTAAGTTCAGCCATCATTTGTTTCATGCTTGCTGTAGAGAGAAGGCTATCATCTGGTCCCAGCCCAGGGTAGTTTGGGGACAGAGGTGGTCCCTCTCCGAAGTGCGGGTCGCCGCCATCTTTAGACGGGCTGTGGCCCTCGCGCGGTGTTGATGCTGAGGTCCTGGCAAGGAAAAAAGATGCTCTTTCGCCCTTGGCCACTTTGTTATTTTTTGTCTCTGAGACATATTGGAGCTGTAGCTTGCTTCAGTATATGGCTATCGCTTCTTAGACTGGTTATTTTCAGCCCTTTAGCACCCGAAGCTCAGGAGCTTCACTGACTTGCGTCCATTCAGTTCAGGTGTCAGGCCACGCCTACTGTTCACTTTTACTGCAATAAAATGCACCTATTTGTATTCAGCAATGTCTCACGAGTAAAATGGTACCCCCCATTTTACGGTGTTTTGGAAAATTACAGGGTCAAATATAGCATATTCCATTTTTCATTTTTTTCACATTAAAATTTGCCAGATTAGTAATGTTAACTTTGAGACTGTGTGGTAGCCCAGGAATGAGAATTACCCCCATGATGGCATACCATTTGCAAAAGTACACAACCCAAGTTATTGCAAGTGGGGTATGTCCAGTCTTTTTTAGTAGTCACTTAGTCACAAACACTGGCCAAAGTTAGCATTCATATTTGTTTTTGTGTGAAAAAAGCAAAAAACAAATATTTGGCCAGTGTTTGCGGTTAAATATAGTGCTTGCAAATTAAATTCTCTGCACTCTCTGCCTGGGTTGTCAGGCATGTCAAATCAAATTTTTATTAATTAAATCACATAATTATGTATTACTTAAATATACACGTAGAATTTTAATATATATACATATATATGTATTTAAATTCTACGTGTATACTTATGTAATCATTTATGTAATTATATATATTTATCGATAAATATATTTGCGGTTATTTGTAATATATATATATATATATATATATATATATATATAATGTCATTCTAAGTGTATTTTGTTACCAATATATATATATATATATATTAATAACAAAATACAGTTAGAATGAAATTACATATGTATATATAATTTATTTAAATGTTTTCTAAAATATTTTATTTATTTATTTTATTATTGTATTTATTTATTCTTGTAATTATACGTGTATATATAAATATAATATATATATATGTAACTTCATTCTAAGTGTATTTTAATGCTAATATATGTACTTATATTAACATTAAAATACACTACATATGACATTACATATATATAAGATGTATTTATATATTATATATATAATATATATTCTATATATATATATATATATATATATATATATAAGAAAAACTCGTAGTCCTTGCACACAGACTGAACAATAATAATATCCGGGTGCTTGTAATCCAGGGTGAATGGAAATATAAACGAGCAAAAAATGGCCAGCACTCACGGTTTTAAATAGAAGTTAAAATCCAGAAATTTATTTAAACATCTTTAAAATGTAGCAGCTCGACGTTTCAGTCCTCCTCCGGGACTTTCTCGCCTTGACTACTGTAATCCACTTCTCAGTGGTCTTACGTGATCCCAGCTAGGGCCTTTACAGTCCATAATGAATGCGGCGGCGAGGCTCATCTTCCTGTCCGCACGCACCTCCCATGCCTCACCCTTCTGTCAATCCCTACATTGGCTTCCTATAAAATATAGAGCTCAATTTAAAATTCTGGTTCTTACTTTCAAATCTCTACATAATACTGCTCCCACCTATCTATCCTCCCCTTATACACAAGTATGTCCCGTCTAGGCCCTTACGATCTGCTGAAGACGTACGTCTTTCTTCTGTCCGTACTCCCACCTCTGATGCTCGCCTTCAAGATTTCTCGAGGGCTGCACCGTTCCTGTGGAACTCGCTTCCCTCCTCCGTTAGATGCTCACCCAGTCTCCACTCCTTCAAAAAATCTTTAAAAACCCACTTCTTCATAAAAGCGTATCCGTTAAACTGTTAATAGCTCCTGACTGATTCCTCTTCTGCAACTGTCATTAGTCTAATACTATCCTTACCTTTTTGTGTCATTTTACCCCACTCCCTCTAGCATGTAAGCTCATTGAGCAGGACCCTCAACCCCTCTGTTCCTGTGTGTCCAACTTGTCTGGTTACAACTACATGTCTGTTCGTCCACCCATTGTAAAGCGCTGTGGAATTTGACGGTGCTCTATAAATATCATAATAATAATAATAATAATTCAATGCTTTCACATAAGAATGCATTGGGAAGCTATTGCAGGCATGCAGCAAAATGACACATTGCGCAATCAGCATCTACTCATACAGATGCATTGAATCAATGCATCTCTTTGGGTAGCGTTCAGTCAGAATCTCGATGCAGAGTGTGGAGACACTGAACGTAAGTGCTGCACATTGTGCAGCATTGAGATAGGATACACCTCTAGAAGCCACGTGAGTGACTGCAACTAGAGGTGCTACTAGGGAGCAATGTAAAGGCGAATACATTGAATAGCCTGCAGGGACATGCTATAGACATCAGAAGCACTACATTAAGCTGTACTGGTTCTGGTGACTATAGTTTCCCGCTAAGGTTGGTCATGGTCATGGTCATGGCCATGGCAGAAATTTTTTTAATATTTTATACAGTATATTGGAGTTTTTTTGTTTTGTTTTTTTAAACACTAAAAGTAAAATTTACCATAAAAACAAACCCTATTTAAACTTGTTGATCATTTTTTGAATTTAAAATGTATAGCTTTAACAAAAAACAATTCACATTTCTTTTAAAGTTTGAGTATTACCTTTATCTTTTTCTCACCTATACATTGTTTTATCAATACGTACCTTTGAATAGACCCTACCACTTACATCTAATTAAACAAATAAGATTGTAAAGTAGAACATATGCCCTTTTATCTCCCAAAACATCAAATATAATGGATGAATAAAAAAAGCAAACTGTAGCTTTTGATTGATCATGTGGAATTACCTTAATGCACTGTGGCTCTGAATAAGTTCCAACAACGTAAATATATTATTTGCTCCCCTATCCAGGGACTATCAAAGAAAATAGTGGAGACTTCGTGAAGCACATCATTTTAAAAGGTCATCTAAGCAAAGAAAGGCCATGGGGTTTGTGTTACAAGAGAGGAATTCTTGAGGAAGGACTAGTGGGATCACATATGACACTTTATTATGAATTATAGGGGCATATTGTTTATATAAAAAATGATTTCTGTTCTGCAAGGGCTTATCCTAAATAACGAAGCCTCAATGACCTGTGAACCCATCACTCTCAAAAACTGCCATAGTGCTAGACAGGGAAACTTTTTTTTTACAACATCAATAATTCTGGTGAATTTTTATGACCTCCTAGAATACTAAATATTTCAGTGGAAAATAAGGGGACAAAAGTATTTAATCCCAAAATATTTTTTATCCCACTGGAATTTTCCTGGAAAGCAAGTGGCATTAACAGCTGCTTTTGACTACCGTAGACTTGCAGTTGCTTACCCAATTCCATTTGAAAGTTAAGGTTTGTATAAAAAATGTAATGCATCTTTCTCGTTAAGTCTTTTGGTGAGTTCCCTGATTGATACTTTTTTGCTCGCATTAGTAAAAGGTCCAAAGTCTATCATATATGCAGAGTATAAGGCTACATTTAGTGTCCCGTGCTTCATATGTAGTGCAAGTAGAGCTGGACAAAATGAGTGGGAAAATGTTTCTAGTTTGACATATTTAAACCAAAACTTTGCAATTCTTTTGTCAATTCTCCACATTTTTTGTATTTTTCTGAATGTGTTTGCCCTCATTAGGACTAATTAATGCTGCCATCACAAGCATGTCTCTCTACATGATACATACCAAAACAAAATACCTTGCTTCTTTAGCAATGGCAACTACTCTTGATGTAACTAAAAGAGTAGGATGTTTCATGTACAAATTAGCACTAATGACCAGATTTTTACAGCTAAATTGTACATGAAAGAGCACAAGGTACTCCCATGGTTTATGACATGCCTGCATACACTAGTCATAATATTAGGGACACCAGGATGCCCTAATAAAAATATTAACTAAATATAAGAAGCAACACAAACAGAGACTATAAACTGTAATGTAGCTCAGGTTGCTGTGGCTGATACCTCTTCTCTCATTACAACAAGAGTTACTTTCTTGGAGTCCTACTTGTGTGGGATTGATTGTATTACAGAATTCTGAGGCTTAATAGGAAGGTCCACTGCCTGGAGGAACGCTGTGGTGTCAGTCATAGTGAACAGCCTCAATATGGAACCATCTCTGGTGAGAAGGACCTCAGTGCCTACTGCATACAACCAGTACTCCAACCTAATTTCCTAAAGTTAATGGGTTACTGGACCTAAAGATCTTCTCCATTGTAGTGTGGTTCTATTTAAGTCCTAGAAAAAGGTGAGATAAGAGGCATACTGTGTCTTGCCCTGTACAGCTGACATAATACTTTTTTTCCCCTAAGATTGACTGACAATTACTTCCCAGGAAACTCATTGGGTTTTATAAATAGTTTTTAGGGATTTATTAATTCTAAAAATAATCCATCAATTCCAATTCTTTTGGTGTGGGTAGGTGGAAGAAGCAATTTGGTAAGGCGTTGAATATAATGTGGTAACATGGTCAAATCAGATCAATAGAGTCTGCTATGCCTCTGACTTCATGTTAGTTCGAGGGCTACAGTCATTCAGTAAGTCCACTTGTAATGTTAGGTCACACTGGGATACTTGAACTTGTTGCAGGGTTTCTCGCACAGCAGACACTTCTTGGCGTATGTCGAGAATGTCCTCTTCAGGGGCCTGCACCCGAACAGTCACCTTCTGGACATCTGCCTTGACCAGGTCTAGGTCTGCTGCGAAGATCTGTTTAAGATACTGGAATAGGTTATGGTCGTCCTGTTTAGTTGCTGGTGCATGTGCATCATACTCGGTTAGCATCACTGGGGAGGATATTTCAGCTTGGTTTGCAATATGATCCCCACTGAATTTATGTCAGACCTGGAATATGTCTCCTGGTTTGCCAGCAGCCATCTTGTGGACAATCCATGGAGAGATATAGGTAGGTGAAAAATTGTCAAATTTTCACAGCAGAGCTGCAGCATTAGTGGATTGATCCTAATCAAGCAGGATTTCTAGAGAATTCCCCCCATCTCGACAAAGACCATTTTTATTCCAAAACATGTGTATATTGGTGTAAAGCAAGCATGTCAAACTCAAAGTCTAGCAGGGGCCAAATAAACAAGGTTTAAGTTTATGTGGGCCGCGAAAACAAACAAACTTAAATTTTCATAGAAATGTAAGTTTATTTTGAAAAGTACAGTATAAAAATAACAAAAAACAGCATCCCTCTCTACTAAACCCCAGCACCCCCTCTACTAAATCCCAGCCCCCCTCTACTAAATCCCAGTCCCCCCATATACTAAATCCCAGTCCCCTCCTCTTAAAAATCCCAGCACCACCCTCTAGCCAACAAGCAGACTCCACTCACATTGGCACTGCCAGTATGCGACTCTGGAGTCCAGCCTCTGGTATACCCCAAATGGCACCGTCCGCACTCTGTGCAGATCCTACTATAACTTCTTGAAACCCTGTGAAGGTTGAGCACGCCAACGTCACGTTGGAATGTGACGTGGCATTGCGTGCCTCCATGCAACTCCAGGTCCTCCACTGTCCAGCCGCGGCCATTGCAACACTGACCAACACACACACACTCACTGACAGACACACACAGACACACTCACTGACAGACACACAGACACACACACTCACTGATACACACACAGGCACTCATTGACATACACACACACACTCACTGACATACACACTCACTGACACACACACAGACAAACACTCACTGACACACACAGACAGACACACACACACACAGACAGACACACTCACTGTCAGACACACACTCACTGACAGACAGACACACACAGACTCACAGACAGACACAGATTCAGTGACAGCAGACACACACACACTCACTGACAGATACACACACAGACTCACTGACAGACACACACATACTGACAGACACACACAGGCAGACACACACACACAGTCACAGACACACACACACAGACACACATTTGCACATTCTTGCACACACTCACATCATTGTATTTACCACTGGGGTCCAGTGGGGATCTTCTATCTGGAGATCTCCTTCCTGCTCCTCATTGCTCCCTTACACGCACAGTTTAGTGATGCCGGGTGCCTGGAATATGATGTCATATTCCGGCACCCGGCATCATTACAGACGGCATGCGCAAGGGAGCAGTGAGGAGCAGAAAGACTGAGCTCCTCCAGCGACCTCTAATCTCGGCGGGGTAAGTTTTAGCAGAGTAGGTACCTGCAGTGTGGCGAAAGCAGGTGCCTACTCTGCTTTAAGACTTAGCATGTACTCGTGGCTCGCTGGGCCGCAAAGATGTCCATTGTGGGCCACGAGTTTGACATTCTTGGTGTAAAAGGTCCCAAATAGGTTCTTCACTGATGCTGTCCCGACAGGGTGTAAATTAATTCTCCTTTCTCCCTGCAGTCTCTGATGACTTTCTCGGTCTTTATGTAATAAACTTATGTCATACAGGAGGCTGCTGGCATACAGTAATGCTATTTGCAAACATAAGCTGACAACACTATAAAGCTCTCAACAGGTGGAGAAGAAATCCATCCATCTGTATATCCTAAAGTAAACATTCTAGGGATTTATCATAGTGTTGTGTTCTAAAAAGATATACAAGTAAAAAAGGAAGAGCCACCAATGAAATTTGCCTGCTGGTTCCACTTTCGATTCCACTTTACAACAGAATACTTTGATATCTCTCTATCATTATGTTCTAATGCTAAATATAAGATAGGTCCAAATTGATGTATCTTTTTAAAAAGTGTTTCGGGAGGCTTAGTGATAGAACCAAAAGAGATGTGGCTAGGGCTGCAGAAGTAAAGAAGTTTAACTGCAAATGGCAGAGTGTTGAGACTGCAGTGAGACTGCAGGGGCATATTCATACACTACTACCACTTCACAAAGCTGAAATGGTATTTTTGCATTGAGGATTGCTAATGATATGACAAATACATACACTGAACACAATTATAAACGCAACAGTTGTTTTTCCCCCCATTTTTTATGTGCTGAACTAAAAGATCTAAGACTTTTTCTATGTACACAAAAGTCCTATTTCTCTCAAATATTGTTCACAAATCTGCCTAAATCTGTGTTAGTGAGCACTTCTCCTTTGCCGAGATGATCCATCCACCTCACAGGTGTGGCATATGACATGCCCCCTTCTCTGACACAGGCTTCCTCACAGTACTTAGAGGGACCACACCTGATTCAAAGGGCTTGATTATTTTGAAAGCTTCCTGCTAGATCAGACTGGCTACAATCAAGCTCTCACCTTCTACTGACTACGTGTACCAAACCTGGACTGTTGTAACCACTGATCTCCACTCTCCTTCCAATTGACTCGGACTGCCTTAGGATTCACTCTGCTTCTCAAAGCTCATCATCTTAAATGCAAGTTATACTGTTGGATGATTACCATTCTGTTTGGCACTCCAGCTTTCGCTAAGTGCCTTCCTAATGAGATTGATTGGAAGTTATACTTGTATTTAATACATGAACGTAATTACTTGGATTCATCCTATGAACTTTCCTTATAAATACAAGTTACTAAATTCATGCTCGTGTTCCTTAAAGCTAAAGGAACTTTCTTATCAATAAATCTTCATATTGTATTCCTTAAAGCTACAGGAACTCTGCTTCTCAAGCTATCTTCATATTGTATTCCTTAAAGCGACAGGAACTCTGCTTATCCAGCTATCTTCATATTGTATTCCTTAAAGCTACATGAACTCTGCTTATCAAAATATCTTCATATTGTAATCCTTAAAGTTACAGTAACTGTTCTCAGCAAGCTACCTACAAGTAAAATTCCTTAATGAAGAATTGTTCTATTTAAATCTTAATAAATTGTTCTGATAATCCTTTAAGGTTTCTCCTAATTATTTCTGCAGTTGAGTTCCACTCCAAATCCATAGGAAGTATTACAATTAGAGAGCATGATTATTACACAGGTGTGCCTTAGGCGGACCACAATAAAAGGCCACTCTAAAATGTGCAGTTGTACTGTATTGGGGGGTCTGAAACCAGTCACTATTTGGTGTGACCACCACTTGCCTCACGCAGTGCAACACATCTACTTCACATAGAGTTGATCAGGTTTTTGAAAGTGGCATATGAAATGTTGGTCCACTCCTCTTCAATGGCTGTGCGAAGTTGCTGGATATTGGCAGGACCTGGAACACGTTGTTGTATACGCCGATCCAGAGCATCCCAAACATGCTCAATGGGTGACATATCCGGTGAGAATGCTGGCCATGCAAGAACTGGGATGTTTTCAGCTTCCAGGAATTGTGTACAGATACTTGCAACATGGAGCCGTGCATTTTCATGCTGTAACATGAGGTGATGGCCGTGGATGAATAGCACAACAATAGGCCTCAGAATCTTGTCACAGTTTCTCTGTGCATTCAAAATGCCATCGATAAAATGCACCTGTGTTCATTGTCCATAACATACGCCTGCCCATACCATAAGCCCACTGCAACAATGGGCCACTCAATCCACAACGTTGACATCAGCAAACTGCTCACCCACATAATGCCATACACACTGTCTGCCATCTGCCTTGTGCAATGAAAACCGGGATTCATCCATGAAGAGAACACCTCTCCAAAGTGCCAGACGCCATCGAATGTGAGCATTTTCCCACTCAAGACGGTTACGACTACGAACTGCAGTCAGGTCGAGACACCGATGAGGACGAAGAGCATGCAGATGAGTTTCCCTGAGACGGTTGCTGACAGTTTGTGCAGAAATTCTTTGGTTATGCAAACCGATTGTTGCAGCAGCTGTCCAGGTGGATAGTCTCAGACAATCTTGGAAGTGAAGATACTGTATGTGGAGGTCCTGGGCTGGTGTGGTTACCCGTGGTCTGTGGTTGTGAGGCTGGTTGGATGTACTGCCAAATTCTCAGAACCGCCTTTGGAGACAGCTTATGGTAGAGAAATGAACATTCAATTCACGGGCAACAGCTCTGGCAGACATTCCTGCAGTCAGCATGCCAAAAACTTGCTACATCTGTGACATTGTGCTGTGTGATAAAACTGCCCATTTTAGAGTGGCCTTTTTTTGTGGCCAGCCTAAGGCACACCTTTGCAATAATTATGCTGTCTAATCAACATCTTGATATGCCACACCTGTGAGGTGGATGGATTATCTTGGCAAAGGAGAAGTGCTCACCAACACAGATTTAGACAGTTTTGTGAACAAGATTTGAGAAAAGAGAAATAGGCCTTTTGTGTACATATAAAAAGTCTTAGATCGTGCAAAGAGTTTAACCACTGATCTTAACTACCAAGGAGCAGCCATAGCCACATGCAATTCTGGGGTGCATACTAATTTTTACAGTATAGGCAAGATTGCAAACAAAAAGACATGCTCGTCCTTACTAGTCAGACAAACCTTGTGGAGAACAATACAAAACATTACAATACAAAACTATTTTACTGGAAATGCAGTCTCTGTTCTGTATCTGTCATGGTATATTTGGGCCTTGAATCCTGTGTAGGAACGGCCATAGAGTGCTACCTGTTGCCATCTCTGGTTGTTCATCAACAATGAAGCATAACTTTTGTTCGTCTGATTTAATCTGAAAGTCTATATCTATCACACATGATGTAGCAATGTGTGCTTACCAGATGGCTTTTAATTTAGAGAATAGAAGAAATAAAGTACCTCTCTGTTTCTGTTCTGTGTTGAGAAGAGTATTTCTTATTTTGACTCCTGGGTGAACCTGTGTCTGCCTGTTTCAATCTCTATCCTGTGGTCACTTAGCCTATATTTGGTGAGTGTCTGCATTTGTGATGTGTTTCTGACCACACGGAGAACACACAGCAGTAAACTGAAATCCTGATAGGTATATTTAGAAATATGACAGAATCCATATGAGCCCATGAGAAAATTATGTCATTCTTGGAAAATGAGTGTGGGCTCAAAAGGTTTCCTAAAAAGGCTCAAATATCAGGCATACATTAATAGAAAGTGATTTTAAAGCACTGAGTAATTGAAAGAAGAAGGAGACGGGCAGAGCAGAGACCGAGAAGGGTCATACCTGCGGATCAGTGAAGAGATATAAGAGGGGCTAGAATTGGTCAGTGCTTCATAGTTATGGGTTAGCACCTTGAATTGACTCCTATAGGATACAGGAAGCCAATGTAAGGGCAGACAGAGGGAAGAGGTGTAAGAGGACTAACTAGAGAGGAAAATCAGTCTGGCGGCAGCATTCATTACAGACTGTAGCAGGGCAATACGACTTGTGGGAAGACCAATTAGTAGAGAGCTACAATAATCCATTCAAGAGATTACTAGAGCATAGACAAGCTCCTTAGTAGCATCTTGAGTAAGAAAGGTTAACTCACTTTGTGTCTCTCTAGCTGCATGTGGGATGACATACAGTGTATACTATGACAGCAAGTATTATATCATATCTAGGGGAATTGTGTTGTATTTGTCACATGAAGAGGACTATAGTATACAAGTTAGTATAAACTTGGGGAATATACCAGCATGGTAGATATCACTTAATGTCACGTATTCCTTTAAGTTGTAAGCTTTTTCGAGCAAGTTGCACATCAACCTATTGTTCCTGAAACAACAATTGTTCCTTGTAACTGTCTCATTTATTGTTAAATTATTCCCTTTATATTATAGTAAAGCGCTGTTGGCACTCTATAAATGCAAATAATAATAAATATAATATTTAAAATATTGTTTTATGATATTTAACACCATTATTGTGTCATTGAATTTTATGTTTTGTTCAAGGAATTTGTTTGATATTTGTGTGAAAGATTTGTAAAGGGAAAACAATATAATGGAATGCAATTAATGATGAAGGGCATTTTAAGCACCTAGGAAAGTGACCTGCCTTATGTCTTGAACACATTTCAAAAGGGCCAATAATTATATGGAGCTATGAATGCTATTAGAATGGGATACCTTCAGGATACCTTCAGGGTCAATTTAGGATATTTTAAAAGAACTAATTATTTGTCAACAGAATAGATTAAGTAGAATTCCTAATTATTCCTGAGTTGAGTGCATTTATAAAAAACATATTGAGTTATGTGGACATTTTATGTATGCATTTTCAGTATTTTTGGGAAAGTGAAAAATAATCTGTATGCCACACTGTGTTGGTGTGAGTGTTTGTTTGAGATTCCTATAAATTACAAATTGAGTTGTGGCTGGCCCCAGAAAAAGAAACTCACAAATGGAGTAGTTTTTTAATAAATATTTGGAAAGTAATTTTTTTTCCCCCAGCAAAGTTGGTTCAGTAAATTCATTGTCCAGTTAACAAGTAAAATACAGTAGATGAGCAAATGTCTTTAAGTAAATTACAGAGGTAGGTCTGGCAACTTTTGACCTGGAAGTGAGCTGTAAGTCAATGGTCCGACTCATGCAGAGTAATATATGAATTTGACTAATGGCGAATGCTTGAGTGTACCACCATATATAATGGAGCACTCACAAACATAGATTCTGTTTGCTGTGATTTCACTGCCACCAATAACATTGCATTATGAATATGGTTATCTCACCCTACGGTAAACACCTCCATGCATTTCACAGGCTAGCAGCCTGGCTATCCCAACATTTTGCATTTCACTAGGAAATAACCCACTGGGCCACTTAAAGATTGGAGCAGACTGAGTTTGCGGGTCACCAACGCATTTAAAAGCCTACACAGTGCAAGGTTAGCAAAAAAAACTACATAAATCTTGCATGTTACCGCATTCTTAAATACTGTTCCAACAATTAAACCAACGCTTAAGCCCATAACCACTATATGCTAGTGGCCAAGGGCAATTGCCCCCTGCCTCCATTGCTAGCTCCCCTTAGTGACTGGGCAATATATTTCAAGAGTGAATACGATGTGGGTTTTATAGAACTGCAGAAGTGCAGAATTCTTATTATGTGACAAATGACACTAAAGCAGGGAGGGTTCTGAAAATATGGCTACAATAATGGAAACACCAAGCCATATCAAGGTCTTAATAAGGAAGAGGGCCACCCATTGTCGCCTTCGTGACATATTAAATACTCTTTGATATGCTGTCATTCAAACATTGAACTGCACATAGTGAGATACTATATGCATTTGTTCCTAAAAAGTTTCACTGATATTTTGATTTTGTCTTTGGGGAGTTAATCATTGTGTTCATAAAACCACTCTTGAATTTGTTTAGCAGTATGTATGGGAGTATTATCATCCTGGAATATGCAATATGGAACCGTGTATAAGCAGCATACATTGCACCTGGTCCTGTAAAATGGCCTTATATTCTTTGTCCATTATACAATCACGCAGAACGATCAGACATCATAACTCCCAAGAGCTGGCTACCCATGCCATTACAGATCCCCCACCACGTTTAACAGCTTCCTACAGACATAATGCGTCAAAGGCATCCTTTAACGTTTTCCAAACCTAAACCCATCCAGATGTAAAAAAACAACTTAAAAGGTGATCTATCAGAAACTATTAGAATCTCCATTGCCCAGGGGTCCAAGTGTTTGCTCCTTACAGCAGGTTATGTGACAACAGCATGTGTTGCCCATGGATACAAGAGGCTTCTGAATGACTGTCCATAAAATCCTAAAATAAAAGTTTTGCGAGTCTTAAGAAAGAGTGCTTATTAACATTGAGAAACAGATGTTTTGATTCAATTCTATATTCATTAGTGAGTCTGCATATTTGGTTACATTTAACAAATGTCCTTTGAAGTACCTACTTCTTTTTCCTAATAAAGCTGGCGAGGTCAATGCTATTATACCTGAAACTGTTCCCTTTGATACATTAATTTTGCTTCTGCACTTCATCCACATTAGTTATATTATGTTGCTTTGAAGACCCTAATGTCAAATTGTTAAACATCATCATTTCAAGATGACGCCTAATTGCCAATCAACTTATTCGATTTCCTTTTTGCAACTGAATAACAGTTGCTTCAAAGATATACTCCTTTATCATGTGGTGTTTCCACCGCTCTGATGCCAACCCTAGAGTATGCATATTTCTAACACCGATATCTGTACGGGAAAAAAAGAAGGACCTTTTTCCTGACCAGTATCACCATTGGGAAACCATGCTGCTGGGTTCCTGTATTCTATTGTCAACTGGATTTTCACTATACTGAGAAAAGAAGTCATGGTATCATGAGCAATCTATTGAGGGCAACTAAATGGATCTTGACTAATAATATGTGCCTGTAGTAACCAGTGGAGACACAACAGAATGGCATGGGAATTAAATAATGGCACCCGCCCCATGGGTTAATATTAAAAACCAAATAGGGTAGTTAACCATCGATCCATCTAAATTATTATATATTCTCGGACACCAGTTGCTTTATTATTATTAGGGCTTAATATAGATATTTTCCAAATTGAAATACTATGAAGTGCCTCTGTATTTGAATTTGGTGAACTTGGGGACACCCCATTGCTTTTTGGGAGCCAATCCAGATGAGTCAGTGCAAAGATTTTTCCAGTGTTACTTAGCTGTTGCCAAATCTAAATTTCTGTGCTTTGATAAGTTTTGAAGAAAATCAGCATCATCTGAGTGAAAGGATCATTTATTTGTGGGAAACACAGAAGTTTCAGGTTACATTTCAGTTTTCTGGCAATTCTGCCTACGTAGAACAAGGAGTACACTGTAGAATTGGTGCCTACTCTTGTTCTTTTTTGTTTAATGTTTTTTTGGAGGATATTTTATTTTTTTTAGTTAAGGAAGTGATGCAATCTTTAAATGATGGCAGAAACAATAGACATTTGTACTTAAATAAACAGACTAAAGTAAAGACTTGGGAGCAATTTAAGATTACCAATCATTTCCAGGAAAACAAAATGTAAGAACTGCGCAACATGTCTGGTAATGTATGAACATTAACAAGATGCTGGCCACTGCTCAGCAAAATAGGGAGGAATAATCTCTCGCAGGATTACAGAAAAGAGGGCAATGTATAAGCATTTCAAGGTGGTTTTAGGCAGTGGCTAGGCCTGCCTGCATGTGTATTCTATATCTATACAATGAGAGAAACCAGATTGCAGTTCTGAACTCAAAAAGAAAATGTTCAACTTTTAAAGCAAATAGAGGAGTAGATGTGTTTTCTCATTTGAGTTTTTCAATTCAACAATCTTGCAGCCTTGGCATCTTACACAGTATTGAATCAGAAGTCACTGTAAGGAAAATTACTTACTTATAAGATTATTTGATGTGCACAATTTGCACAGATGTGTCTGTTTATATGTGTACGTGCATGCGGGTCCATCGGCAATATCACTGCATGCTAGCTTTGTAAACTAGATTTATATAAGAGTTGAAATATGGGTTAATTTGACATGACAAAAGAGAGACAGAAATGTGTAACAGTGAAAGCTCATTTAAAGGGACACTTGAGGAAGTGCCATCAGATAAAAATAAAAACTGAAAAAGTATAGAAAGGAATATCAGTGATAAATACGAAGATTATTGCCGTTTTGAGGTGGTTGTTTTAGTTATCTTTAAGAGAGCCATTCCCTTTCCCCTGAATGATGGTTGTCTGGAAAAGCTATTGAGTGCAACTGAGCATGTCAGGCTTTGGGGCGTTTGTGAAAAACACCCGTTCTAACTATAGATCTCAGGCATGCCCAATCAGCTCGTAGATGGAATTGGCAAATTTTACCTCTTCATGGAATGTTTGAGTCTGCATACCCTAGAAGAAATATTATTACTGGCCACTATAGTAATCTCATTGGTCACAGAATTAAGGCCAGAGTTATTGAGATGACAGTGCAGAAGGAAACAGAGCAATGTCACCAGCACTTGCACATCATCCATACACACATTTCTATGATGGGTTTGTTATCCTGGCCCTAATGGAACACTGTGATTGTATGTATTGGGGCTTGAACTCTATAAGTGCAATCTAACTGCTTGTGGAATTGAAATTGCATGATGAGGCACTATCGTTCTATTTGTACTACTGCAATGGTCTGAGCGACAAATCTGATAGTCAGACAATTACACATACACTGAGACGGCTCACACAAACACCAGTCAAGTAGGACAATATATAAATACTTCAGTATGTCCTCAACTCATCATTGAACCTTTATTAAACTGAAAACAGACACAGAGCAACCATTCAAATGATTACTAGTATTTGTCAACAAAGATCATTATCAGTTGAAACATTCTGTATCTGTTTTGCACTTTAATACAGAGACACTGAGGAGTTTAGGATGTACTTGTATATTTATTAATTCATTCTACATCTGATAGTCATGACTGTTCAAGCCTCTCAGGTCTAAAAACAGAAGTAGAGAGATATAGCAGAAATAACAAGAGCAAGGGCCTTCTATTACTTCTCCTAATGTGTTTCCATTCCACAAACCCCAACTTATGTTTACTGAAAATAGCAGGAATGGAATACTCACTATTTGTGGCTATAATTAAAGGGACACTATTGGCACCTAGACCACTTCATCTCATCGAAGTGGTCTGGGTGCACTGTTCCTGTCCCCTTAACCCTGCCATGTAAAGAAATCGTAGTTTTAGAGAGACTGCAATTCTTACATTTCAGGGTTAAGAAAACCTCTAGTGGCTGTCTTGCAGACAGGCGCAACCGCGATTCACATGGAGTCTTGAAAATCCCCATAGGAAAGCATTTCAATGATTTCCTATGGGGAAAGCCTAATATGCACACGTGGTGCTCGCCGTGCATGCAAATTAGGTTGCTGGATTGCTGTGATCTAGCTGGAGGAGACAGATTTAGTGCTCGGCATTGGAATCAAGTAACTGAAAGAGAGTGTTTTTAACCCTTTCATGATGGGGGAGGTGGGCCCGGAGGCAGAGGGACACTATAGTAGTAGGAATACAGTCTTGCATTCCTAACACTATAATGTTTCTTAAAAATCTAAACAATATTAGTGAAGAGATAATGTACAATATACAAAAACAATATAATTCTAAGATCTAATGTATGATATACAGAGCTATAAGAGGAGTCTTTAGAATGCTTTTGAAATAGCAGGTAAGCTGTGATGCTTATTTGTACATTGTGAGCGTTTTAGCATACTTTGTAGATAATTCAGAGAACAAAAATGAAAATATCAATGACATGACAATGTATTTTTGATTAGTAATCGGTAAATCACTGTCATTAATGCAAACTTTGAGTGATTTTCCATAAGCTATCAAATTGCTTCCTAATCCTTAAATACATTAACGATGAGTCATATGCATCATTCAAAGTACACTAAAAGATTTAAGATGGATTTAGGAATTTGCAGGAAACTACAGTAGTATAACTTTTTTGACACAATGCCAGAGTTAAAAAAAACCTCCAAAAAAACAATTAAATATATATATATATATATGTACACATGTCGACAATGTGTCTTGCTAAATGAACAGCTATTGGCATGGAGCACATATTAAGAAAGAAGAGATAAAAGTATTTGTTTATATCGGCAACTCTCCAAGACAGTTAGTCTTGGACACTTTTCCAGGAGATGACAGAATCATTTGCTCATACTAACACTTAATAGCATGACATGCGGGCTTCATTTTCACATTCTTGTTGAATGTGTGGGATTTGCAATTGTGCATCCACATAAACATAGTTTGACAAATGAAAACGATCTGATATTGTTTCTAAAAATATCTAGTATTTAATGACTTTTAATAAGTAACTAATAAGCAAAACATGTTTTCTTTACTTGATGAATATTAAAACCATTCATTTAAGTTGATGTTTTGATGACACATGAATCAACAGAAACGCGAAGGACCTACGTAGCGACTACACTTGGAGATTTATGTCATTCTGAACTACAGTTTATCTGAATTTGAGGTGATCGGTTGAATTCCTGAACTCCAAGTCAAAATGTAGCCAAATCACCAACCAACAGAAACATGCAATGACTGAGCATTTTCGTTTTGGTTCGTGATACTTAATTACGCCCATGGTGCCATTTTGACTTTAATTACAGATAAGACAGAGGTGACCAATAGAGGAAAACTTTTTAATTTTTTCAAATTTTATCTGTGAACCAAATGGCCTTTCAGTATAATGCAAAAACGTATACATAATATTTACATTATGTGTATCGTTTTCAGTACAGTGATTGGCCCATTTTTGTGCTGTTTTGGTTTGTCTGATTTGTTTCCTGAAACTTTTTCGGCACACAATATTCTGCCAACCTGAACGATCACGTGCAAAAAGTACAGCTACCCCCTATTTTTTTTTTTTAATTTTCAGATTAAGTGGTTTTACCAAAAATAAATCCTCTGAGCACCAGTCTTGTTTGCATTAGTTCCATTGGCCAGCTTTAGAATAATATGAACATTGCCCTTACCTTCAACGATACATTGTTCTGGCACTGGAATCCTTTTTACCATTTCCACAACATAGTTTTTTAGCTCAGCAATGTTTTCCTTTAAATGCAAGAAGAGCTTATCCTGTTGCGTCAGATTGTTGCTTGCATCACTGCCACTTTGGATATCTTGATTTGTTTCACTTACAGTTTTTATCTCAATGGTATTAATAATTGGTATTAAAGCTAAGATTTTGTCCGTCTGTGAGTTATCATTGTCCATGCCAGAATTTAATCTTTCATCCTCTTGATTTATAAACATATGTGAAAAAGACATTAAATCAACAATGTCTGTTTTTTTAGTGTCTTGACCAGTCCCCGAACTCAAGCAGGTTGTGTTCACAGAATTACAAGTCAGTTTTCTTGACCTATTGTAAAGCAAATAAGAAATCAGGTGGGATGATATTTAAGGAAAACAATGACTGTACATAAAAATGACATGTAGCATTGGCAAATTGTCTTTTGCTAAAACTCTATAAACATAAATAGCATTTAAATATAACGTGTATTATTTGTATCTAGATTTTGACTCATAGTAAAAGATATTGGCTACTAGACATGTGCCAAAATGTGTTTTGTGCATAAACAAATCAATTCATCCCAATTAAAAGCATTTTAATCCGCACCCAAAGTAATGGATCTATCTACAACAGCGTTTCCCAATTGGTGTTCCGCGGGACCCTGGAGTTCCGTGAGAGCACAAATGGTGTTCCGCCAAAATTTTGTAAAACAAAATGGCTCCAGGCGGCGAGGAAGGACACACAACCTTGATACACACCTTGATACACAGACACACACCGGCACATACAAACACAGATACACACACTTTGACACACAGATACACAAACCTTGATACACAGACACACACCGGCACATACAAACACAGATGACACACAGATACACACTGTGTGTGTGTGTGTGGGGGGGGGTTCATGATGTTGAAACACTATGTCAATGGGTCCCACAGGAACAATTAGTTGGGAACCCCTGATCTAGGATATAAATGGATGAATCTGTTTGCTTGGGTTTTGATTTGAAGGCTTTTGATTGGGAATAAGTGATAAGCTTATGGAAAAATTGATTTTGCGCACGTCTATTGGTTACTATACCCCATCCCAGATAAAGGCTTTTAGCAATCTATCACTTGAAATTCACTATACAAGCATGAATCAAATGCTACATATAACGTCCATATATCAGTGTGTATGTGGCAGCATAGTGTGAAGGTGTGTATGATGCATTCCCATATTTGAGTACAGTGCAAGGGTAGACTAATTATTTGTGTGCAGTTTATGTCCACGAATGTAGGGTGTGAAGTGCTAGAGTTTGCACTTGGAAAAATTGAGGATAAAAAAACAGGGTATTTGTCATAGCACACTGTGAAAATGCAGGCATTTAGTATTGTGTAGACATGTGCATTCGTTATCGGACGAATATGATTTCGTCCAAATTTTCAGACTTTTTCATATTCATTTACCATAACATAAATGAAAGTCCTACATACGAATTATATATGAAACGAAAAGGGCAAATTTGTTTCAGTTCTTTTGTCTAATAGACTCCGTGCTGCAGGAGAATTAACCCCCACAGCACTGAGGAGAAACAAAAAATCCCTTCTGCCCCTACTATACTATACCGCGCGTAGGGGCATGTCTACTAAATAATGAGCAGCCAGTGATTGCTCACTGTTGTAAAAAAAGACCCCTCAACATTCTAATAAAGTGCCCCTTAATGGGGCACCTTTAAAAATAATCCATGGGGGCCCCCACTCGCGGTGACCTAGTGTCCCCCCTTGGCCCCCACCCATGAGCGTCGGGTGGGGCCCTCAAATACAATTGGCGGGGGACCTACTGCCTCCCCTGGCCCCCACCATGAGCGGCGGGTGGGGACCCTAAGATACAATAAGGGGGCCTATTGTCTCATCCACTGCCTCACCCATGAGCGGCGGGTGGGGGTCCTAGTGAAAATAGGTGGGAGGACCTATTGTCCCCCCCAATCCCCACCCATGATCGGCAGGGGGGTCCTAGTGACAATGGGGGGGGCCTATTATCCCCCTTCCAGCCCCCACCCATGAGCAGCGGGTGGGGGCCCTAGTTAAAATGGGGGAGGCGGGGGTGGGTCAAAGTGAGCAGCATGTGGGGGCCCTAGTGACATTGGGGGGGACCTACTTCCTCCCCCCCAGCCCCCATCCATGAGCAGCAGGTGGGGGCCCAAAATAACAATAGGGAGGACCTATTTCCCCCTCTGCCCCCACCCATCTGCGGCGGGTGGGGGCTAAATATAAAAGTAACCCCCCATGGTGACTAGGGGTCCCCAAGCCCCTAGTCACCCCCCCTCAAATAAAATGAATTCCTACCTATCTCCCTCACCCTTAAAATAGTGAGAGGGGAATAAAAAGCTAAATACCTGTAAATAAAAAAAATCATACTTACCATTAGATGTCTTATTTTTTCTAAAACCTTCTTTGTTCAGTCTCAAAAAATGCCAAATAAAAATCCATGATTCCCGTCGAACTTGTCACCACAACCACTTACACATCTGTAGGGCTCCCAGTGCCGGACTGCCACCACTGCAACCACTTACTAGACATGTGCAATTCATTTTAATGCAATTCGGACATTCGGATGGTTACAAAGTTCAAAAGTGCCGAAGTTCCGAATTACTGAAGTTCTGAATTGCGGAAGTTCTGATCCGAATTGGCGAAGTTCGGTAGTTCGGAAGTGCCGAACTGAACTGAATGTCATTGGTTCGAATTGCGGAAGCAGACAAATTTTTTTACTTACCCGAATTTCCGAACCGAATCAAATTTTTTGCCCATGCACATCCCTATTTATTTGGAGAATTAGTAAGCGTGTACCAAGGATTCATTTGTTGTTGAACACCAGTAAGTTCAAATGCTGTGGTATATTTGTGTTAAATTACTATGCTTGTTTGTGTGTGAATGCAAGGGTATAATTGTATGTTGCACACTGATCGGAAACCAAATGGAAACCAAAACAGAGCACGGTCTAAGGGACTAAAAAGCTATATATACATTTTTTCTTAATATACAAGATTATGTGTACAATGATTGGTCCATGTCATCCCTTTCGAGCACAAAAGTATGTTAATGAGGCTACAGGAATGATTCGGATAATCAAAAACCGGAAGTGGTGCTGCATGTCTAATTTGCATAAAAAAGACGCGCCATGGGTGAGCAGCATCTTTCAGGCTGCTGAATTGAACTGCACACTTCAACCTCCCAATCAATGCGGCCTGCCTGCAGACACTAGAATACTTCATCAATCAAGTAGGAGGCATGACAAAAAGCCAATGGGTTTGCATTCCAACCACTTAGATAATAGAGCTCTGCTTCTTGTTTCTGACATAACCAGCCCCATATGGGTAAAATTATTTTACTACTAACTTTTTTTTACATTGTTCCATTGATCCATATTCAATGATACTATATGAAATACAGTTGCAAGAAAAAGTATGTGAACCTTTTGGAATGATATGGATTTCTGCATAAATTGGTCATAAAATGTGATCTGATCATCATCTAAGTCACAACAATAGACAATCACAGTCTGCTTAAACTAATAACACACAATGAATGAAATGTTGCCATGTTTTTATTGAACACACCATGTAAACATTCACTGTGCAGGTGGAAAAAGTATGTGAACCCTTGCATTTAATAACTGGTTGAACCTCCTTTGGCAGCAATAACTTCAACCAAACGTTTCCTGTAGTTGCAGATCAGACGTGCACAACGGTCAGGAGTAATTCTTGACCATTCCTCTTTACAGAACTGTTTCAGTTCAGCAATATTCTTGGGATGTCTGGTGTGAATTGCTTTCTTGAGGTCATACCACAGCATCTCAATCAGGTTGAGGTCAGGTATATTTTCTTCTGTTAAAGCCATTCTGTTGTTGATTTACTTCTATACTTTGGGTCATTGTCCTGTTGCAACACCCATCTTCTGTTGAGCTTCAGCTGGTAGACAGATGGCCTTAAGTTCTCCTGCAAAATGTCTTTATAAACTTGGGAATTAATTTTTCCTTCGATGATAGCAATCTATCCAGGCCCTGATGCAGCAAAGCAGCCCCAAACCATGATTTCCCCCACCACCATACTTCACAGTTGGGATGAGGTTTTGATGTTGGTGTGCTGTGCCTATTTTTTCACCACACATAGTGTTGTGTGTTTATTCCAAACAACTCAACTTTGGTTTCATCTGATTCTTCTTCACCTCATTGAGCAGTCTGCGCTGTGCTCTTGCAGTCATCTTTACAGGACGGCCACTCCTAGGGAGAGTAGCAGCAGTACTGAACTTTCTCAATTTATAGACAATTTGTCTTACCATGGACTGATGAACAGCAAGGCTTTTGGAGATACTTTTATAATCCTTTCCAGCTTTATGCAAGTCAACAATTCTTAATTGTAGATCTTCTGAGAGCACTTTTGTGCGAGGCATCATTTACATCAGGCAATGCTTCTTGTGAAAAGCAAACCCAGAACTGGTGTGTGTTTTTATAGGGCAGGGCAGCTGTAACCAACACCTCCAATCTCATCTCATTGATTGGACTCCAGTTGGCTGACATTTCACTCCAATTAGCTCTTGGAGATGTCATTAGTCTAAGGGTTCACATACTTTTTCTACCTGCACTGTGAATGTTTACATGGTGTGTTCAATAAAAACATGGCAACATTTCATTCTTTGTGTGTTTATTAATTTAAGCAGAATTGTTGTCTATTGTTGTGACTTAGATGATGATCAGATCACATGTTATGACCAATTTGTGCAGAAATCCATATCATTCCAAAGGGTTCACATACTTTTTCTTGCAACTGTATACATAATATTCTGACTTCACTAAATATTACCTCATTTTAGTCAATGACTGGTAGTTCACTATCTAAATAAACAGAATGGAAATGTGTCCAGTTATTTGTTGAACTGAGAATTGTCTGGAATTCAAACAGGATTCTAAGGGAATTTTAAATGTAGGACCAACATAGCAGAACTAGAAAAATCCCCCAAGCCAGCTACACTTCTAGTTTGTCTATTTTGGTCTAACATCTTAAATTCACATTGAATTTCGTTTGAATTTATGACAATTCTTACTTCAGTAAATGATCCAGATAGGACAAAGTGATCATTGACACTTTATATAGATATAGATGTGACATTTTAATCTTGATACATAATATCATGCACTATATACTGGTACACAAACATATACTTTTTGCTCGGGGTGTTTTAGGTGTACCAGTATTGAACTCTTAAATTCACAAAAAATGCTTATCTCCCAACGTTGATTTTTTTTATCATCACATACTCTAAGTTAAGGGTGCGAATATTTCACCATCAAACAAGGGTTTAACCACACTGCTACATCTCTGATAAACACCCACATTTTTACACAACTCCTCAAATGCCAACACATTTCTCTAAAAAACAAACAAAACATAATCAAACCCCTCCCAACCCCCACAAATTTTATGGGACTTCGTAAATATAAATAAAATCCTAATAGGGGAAAAACACTTATAAACACTTGTTGACTTGCAGTAAAGTTACATTTTACAATTCTACATTAGAGCTGATGCACTGGCAGTTGCTATGTCTGTAAGAGTAAAATAATTAGTTCACATCATTTATTGTCCATTGCATTTCTCTGTCCATGGTCCTGAAAAGGTCAATAATATCTTCCTTACTTCAGATCAATCAGTATCAGAAAAAAATTACACTAATAGGACAAATCATGACAGGCGAAAATAACTGAAAATACATATAAAGAATACAAGCAACAAAAATATAATATATTAATTGGTTACTGCCTTGAACATATCCTTCTATGAGTTATTTATTAAAGGGAGAATTCCATGAAATTCAGGGTGAAGTTAAAGGGATTTTCACGTTCAAGGACAAAGTAGCTGAGCGGAAAGCATAGCTGATAGATATATTTTCCATTTTAGATATTTTGACTTTAAATATTAAATTTACTTTGAATAATCCAGCAATACTCACCCTAGTGAAAAACCCTCTTATTGTAACTAAGAATATAAATTAACAATGAGATCTAATTTCAGTTGAATGATGGATGGGTGCAGATGATTACAAGGACTTCAGATTGGTGGCAGCTTTGAAATTCTGTGGCAGGTTACACCACATATACTAAAAGCCACGAACACAACAACATAATGATGGGTAATGTAGTAAAATGAAGAACCATGCGACATATACATTATTGCTGAATTTAGTGCCGTTTTGATATCCATGCTTGTAGACAGTAGAGACTCCGACTCTATAGAATGACTAAAATAAAAAACTGCAGTAAATTCAACAATATAATAATTTATATAAATGATTATTTTTGTAAATTCTGTAGTTTTGAGCAAAGCATTGGCTTTCTGGTGGTGAAATTAATCGGTATTCAGTGCCCGTGCTTTGCCAACCTCTGCGGTTTGGATTTAGCTCAAACTGGAGGATGGAACATTGAAAGAGCAAGTATGAAGTGCTTTAGATGAGTGGCGTGACTCTTTAATTACCCCAAATACAGGAGAAAGGTGTGCAGATTTATTTTTTTGTTTTAAATAATTTTATATTAGGATTTTAAATAATTTTATAATAAGAATATATATCAGTGAATTCTGTTGTCCTTTAATTAAATATTATTTGTCCTCTAAAAAATGTAGTGTACAAATAATATTTATTGAAAGGACATCAGAATTGAACATGTAAAGTTGTATAAAGATAAAAAAAGGAAAATGCCAAAAAAAAACAACCCAAAAAAGTTATTTGTTAAACCTTTCATAAAATTACCTTTCGCCGTGAGAAAACAAAAAATGTAAAGCGATTTTTAAACCCCCATATTGCCAGAAAGTACTATTCCCATCACAGGAGGTTAGTGTGGCACCATTCCTCCAGGTAGTTTGGGACACATTTTGTATTTGTAGGGGGTGGCTTGCTCCAAGATGTATATCAGGATTATATCTCCCTCCCAACACAACTGGCAAAGGGTAGGTCAACTAATCAATGCTACTCACAAGGGCCAAATATGTTTTTAGAGTTTCTTATACAATTTTTGGTTGGATGATAACACCCCAAATATTTTAGTTTCCCAAGATATCTGACACTCTAGGGCCTTTACTCACCTGGGTTTTAAGCACTTAGGCCTTGCTTGAGGTTTTCGCTATCATTTAATGATTACACAGGGTGATTCACACTCTGGGGTTCACCATGTACAACTTGATACTGAATTATGACAATATGTTAAGAACCATTATGAATCTGCTGGATGTAATACTATAACACTGTCAGCTCCCTCCCATGCTGCATCTCTATCTCTCCTCACAGAGATGTCTCAGAGGAGATTCTGCCTAAACAAATTCAGTGCAGCTAATTGGTAGCAAGCCCAGCTTCAGTAGTGATGCCACGTTCTCCTCTCGGCCCGTAAAGTGGTTATGAAGGACTTCCCCAGTTTGGTGTGTTGGTTGGGTTGAGTCTCTGCAGAATCTGGAATTCCTAGGCACAAGCCCAAAAAGTGCTCTTTTAAAGGGGTAGGAGGCCGTACAAAGCAGGAGCCTTGTCAGGTTCCCAGGGATGATGTGGAGAAGACGTATCTCTTATTACATATACAACAGCCTGTCTCTTAGCCCTCTTTGCTCAGTTGTACTGTGCTTATTGTGGTGTTCAGTATTTCAGTACTTCAGTTTTCCTATCCTGCATTATTTTATTACCTGGTATCTGACCCTCTGCCTGTTATATTGTTTCTGATCCTCTGCTGCCCGTCCTGACCTTTGGCTATACCAACTATGTCTCTGCTCATTCCTTTATTTGGTGCATGCATACAGCTACCTGCTGCCTTTTGGGCTCCTTTCAGGTACAAACGCTACAATTTTCCACTTGCTCTCTACCTCTCACACTGCTACCTCCTGATAATATGCCTATGCATGGTACACATTCCTTTATTCAAACCTGCATTCCTGTTAAGCCCTTTATAGATCTATTAGAGAGCTGCGTGTCTCATGATATTTTTCTTTTAATATTATTTACTACCATGCCTGGAATTGCCATCAGACAATACTTGGTGGGCTGCGAAGGCCATATCAAAGGATCTCCCCTGCCAGCACATGCTGAGCCGGTGCTATTGAAGCGCCGACCTTGATGTGTGTCTTCGCTGTTCCGCCCCAGATTTAAGCTTTGCTGTGGGCTACCATGGCAACACTGAGACAGCGCAGTGCCTTGAGAGAGGAGTGGGCTTGCAATGTCCCCCCTCCCTGAAAAAAGGTAAGAAGGGAGCGGAATATAGAGTTTAAAAAAAACAAACAAAAGACTGGGCTGCTGTGATTAAAAAAGCACTGGGCCGAATTGTTTTTTCAGTCTGGCCCTGCTTACTATTAAATGTTACTTGGTCCTGTGACCATTCATTACAGTGCCTTAATGCTTTATAAGCTCTATAAAAAAAAAAAAAATCTTAAATGAAAATGTATTTACAAAAAATTAAAGACAGAGGAAAACACCATGCCACTTTAGCTAAGACTGTGGCAAAATAAAAAATAAATAAAAAAAACACTTGGTGGGGAAAGAAAAAGGTAGAGGGAGTAAGAGAAGTCGATAATACTCAAAGAGAAAAGTGAAAACGATAAGGGATGTAATCAAACACGAATAGGTGTGAATTTGTAAATTGTATTTTCTTTTTCACACTGTACCAACACAAATTTGTTATAGCAATAAAGTTAAAACAACTGGGTGGTGACAGATCCTATTTACTGTTGATTTGTTTTGCAATATAATACAAAACAAAATTCACCCTCAGAACAAGGTAGAGAAATTAAGTTAACACAAATGTAATTTTTTTGTTTTTCTTTAAACATTGTACTTGTTAGTAACTACCTAACCCTTACTGGAAGATACTAGATAAGAGCAAGAAGAATGGCTGGGTTTAAAACCTGTATGCCAGAAGGATTAGACAGGAAGAAATCCAGGCTGAGCCGAGGTAAATCTCTAGAAATCACATTAACAGGATAACTAAGATGGGTCAAGAAGATACCAGAGAAAGGGAACTACAGATAAACCAGTTAATATGCACCCAACAAGTTATTTAAAATCAATAATGTGTTACTGGACAAACAGAGACTATAAGTCTTAACAGTGAGCATTTGGGTTTAAATGGGTAAAACCGTCCGAGTTATAATTGCGTCTCCTAAAGTTACAAGCTGAATAGAGACATTGACTCTAGACTTTGTACTTAGAATTTGAGGTCCTAGAGTGTGTCCAGCATCAAAAAAGTATTTTGTGATAGGTACTATGGTACTATGATAGGATGCTAGTTTTGCAATAAGTCAATTCATGAGATTTCATCCCTGCTAGATATTCCATGAATGACAGCAAGTGGTATTACTGGAAAGTGGCAGCATTTAGAAACAGCAGCAATTCAGCCACAAAGCGGAAGACCACGTAAAGTCACAAAGCGGAGCCACAGAGTGCTGAAGTGCTTATTAAGTAATAGCACCCCAAGCACTTTACATATTCAGCACCTTTTGCCTTATGCACTTTAAATACATCACTCAGATAGGTGGATTAAGATAGTCCTCATTCTTTTTATACTCTTTATGATACTATATAGTCATATACTTAAGCACTTTAAAGAGCTTCATAGCCCTTATTTCTAAACTATACACTTTCTTTTCACTAAGACAACCATTCACATACTTGTCTTATATGCTATGCAATAGTCACTTTAACCCCTTAAGGACACATGACATGTGTGACATGTCATGATTCCCTTTTATTCCAGAAGTTTGGTCCTTAAGGGGTTAAACTAATTTAATCCATGCACATAACACTCCTTGTTTTTACATGATTCTTCACCTTGATTCAACCTGTTAATTTAGCCCTGATGGATAGTTAAGGGCAGACAATCCACATTACTTAATAAGTACGGCACTTTGTTTTGGCTTTTAGGGTCCCTATGGCTACCGAACATGGCATGTTATGTTACCATGGCTTCACTGCTATGGTAACAATCACCAACACTACTTATACACGTAGCCTGTTTTTTATCTAGAGGTGGAGTCCGGGTCACGCATTCGTACACGGTTTGATGCCGTTGGTTACACACTGCACTAGGGGTAACCACGGTTACCGAAGACACAAGTTGCACGTCATTTCCGGAGGTGGAATTTAGGTCACGCATGCGCACAGTGTTCGGCTAGACGCCGCTGGTTATGCAGTGCACCTGGGGTGAGTCTATTTTCTTAATTATTTCTCCTATATATTGCGAGTTTGCTTACATGTATTATATTGATCCTAATGAAAGTCCTATACAGGGACTGAAATGTTGATCCCATGTTTTAATCTTGCAAATAAAAAAGAGTTTTATTGAAGACCGTGAGTGCCGCCATTTCTACTATTATCTGGATAACCAAAGTCCCAGGCAGAGCACCCGGCAAGTATACATTTGAGTGCAAGGATTTTTCTTAGTATATATATATGTATATATTTATTTCCTGGCCATATCAATGGGTAGCTCCTCCCTATCCCTAACCAGACAGGAACCTAATTAAAACAAAAGGTATAAGTAACCCCTCCTATCCCTCCCACCCTCAGTCTTTTTGTTCCTGTCCTATCCCTAGGGCAGACTTAGTCATTCTAAGGCTACAGAATGTTTCTTTTTGGCTTACCTGGTGTTGTTACCTTCTGCCTCAAGGGAGTTCAGCCTCTCTCCATGAGGAAGTCTTCAGTACACAGCCCTGAGCAAAGGTGACCCCTGGAAGAGACCCTTTTAGTGACTGGGCTTTTAATTGCTGTAATCCAATGGGGGTAGCAAGATCATGCCATCACCATAATTCCTGCAGTGACCCAAGGGGTAGCAGGCTGGGCATATACATACAGAGCATATGGATTTACTTGCTGTGATCCGAAAAGTAGCAAAATTATGCCATCATCCTGTTTCCTGCAGTGACCAAGGGTTAGCAGACTGGACATGCACATACAGAGCATATTGGTTGCAAGGATTAATGAAGGAGTTCATGTGAGACTGACTAGCATTTTATCACTGAAAGGGTATCTTGTACTTTCCCATGGATTTACTTGAGGTGACCCTAGAGCAGTGATGGTGAACCTTTTTAAGCCCGAGTGCCCAAACTGCAATACATGCCAACTTTTTTTTCCTCAAAGTGCCAACACAGCAATTAAACCTGAATACTGAGGTTTAAGTTTAGAAAAAAACAACTTTTGTTCAACTAATTAACAACTTTTGTTTTAAAAGAAGAACACAACAGAGAGATCAATGATACAAATTTTAAATAATGATATAAGTAGATAAAATTCAGCTTATATTTATTAGTATCTCCAACAAATGCAATACATACACACAGACTGCTGAACACATTCACAGACTGTCCGCTAAATACATAAACACCATGCGCTAAATACATAAACACACAGTCCGCTAAATACACACACACAGTCCGCTAAATACACACACACACAGTCCGCTAAATACACACACACACAGTCTGCTAAATACACACACAGTCCACTGAATACACAGACAGACAGACTGCTGAGTACACACAGACTGCTGAGTACATACACACAGTCTGCTGAATACATACACTGCTGAATACACACACACAGACTGCTGAATACACACACTGTTGAGCACACACAGACTGCAGAATACACACACACACAGACTGCTGAATACACACACACAGACTGCTAAATACACACACAGACTGTTGAATACACACACCGACTGCTGAATACACACACATAAACTGCTGAATACACCCACAAAGACTGCTTAGTGCACACAGACTGCTGAGTACACACAGTCTGCTGAATACATACACACACACACAGTCTGCTGAATACATACAAACACAGATTGCTGAATACACACACATACAGACTGCTGAATACACACACACACACTGCATTGAGGGGTGCAGTGTATGTGTTTATGTGTAAGGGTGTGGAGTGCTGTGTATGTGTCTGAGGGGTGCTGTGTGTGTCTGTCTGAGGGGTGCAGTGTGTGTGTGTGGGGTGCAGTGTGTGTGGGTGCAGTGTGTGTGGGGGTGCTGTGTGTGTGCGGGGTAGGGGTGCTGTGTGTGTGGCGGGTAGGGGTGCTATGTGTGTGTAGGGTGATGTGTGTGGGGGTAGGGGTGCTGTGTGGGGGTAGGGGTGCTGTGGGTAGGGGTGTGCTGTGTGGGGTAGGGGTGCTGTGCTGTAGGGATAGGGGTGCTGTGCTGTGGGGTAGGTGTGCTGTGTGGGGGTAGGGGTGCTGTGTAGGTAGGGTGCTGTGGGGATAGGGGGTGCTGTGCGGTGGGGATAGGGTGCTGTGCTGTGGGTGTGGGTGCTGTGTGGGTGTAGGGGTGCTGTGTGGGGATGGGGGTGCTGTGCTGTGTTGGGGTAGGGGTGCTGTGCTGTGGGTTGTAGGGGTGCTGTGGGTGGTAGGGGGTGCTGTTCTGTGGGGATAGGGGTGTGCTGTGTTGGGGTAGGGGTGCTGTGTGTGGGGTGGGGTGCTGGCTGTGGGTGGTAGGGTGCCTTGTGGGGGTGGGTGCTGTGCTGTGGGGGGTGCTGTGTGTGGGTGGGGGTGCTGTGCTGTGTTGGGGGTAGGGGTGCTGTGCTGTATGTGGTAGGGGTGCTGTGCTGTGTTGGGATAGGGGTGCTGTGGTTGGGGGGAGGGGTGCTGTGCTGTGGATGGTAGGGGTGCTGTGGGTGGTAGGGGTGCTGTGCTGTGGGGATAGGGGTGCTGTGCTGTGTTGGGGGTAGGGATGCTGTGCTTTGGGGGGTAGGGGCAGTGGTGTATCCTGGTTTTGTGCTGCCCTAGGCAGGACAAAACTCAGGCACCCCCTCCCCCCGCGCCACCCCCACCCAACCCTTCCCCCCACCCCACCTTCTAAATACACACACACACAGTCAGACACACACACAGTCAGACACAAACACACACACACAGACAGTCAGACACACACACACAGTCAGACACAAACACACACACAAACACACACACACACAGTCAGACACACACACACAGTCAGACACAAACACACACACACAGTCAGACACACACACAAACACAGTCAGACACAAACAAACACACACACACACACACACACACACAGAGTCACACACACACACAGTCACACAGTCAGACACACACACACACAGACACAGTCAGACACACACACAGACACACACAAACAGTCAGACACACACACAGTCAGACACACACACAGTCAGACACATACACACACACAGTCACACCCCCCCAGCCTCCTTACCTTTGGGAGTGCTGGGGGGGTCCTCTTTCTCCCTGGTGGTCTAGTGGCTGCCGGTCGGGCTGATGGGATAGCTGCTGGGCGGGTGGCTGGCGAGGGAGCTCTTCCTCTGAGCTGTCTGCTCAGCTCCCTCGGTCGCCGCAGAGTGAGGCTGGGAGCCAGAATATGACATCATCAACCCGGCTCCCAGCCTCACTCTGCTGCGCGCGAGGCTAACTAGGCATTTGCCTTGGGCATTTTTTGCCGCCCCCTGAAAAATGCCGCCCAAGGCAAATGCCTTGATTGCCTCGCGGCTAATACGTCAATGGGTAGGGGTAAAGACACATTAAAATATATATATATATATTAATTCTGTATCCTCCCCCCCTCCTTTCCTCTTACCTTTGGTGAAGGGGGGGGGGGGACACAGCCATCATTGGTGGTCCGGTGGTAAGTATGTTTCTGGCAACTAGGAAGCAGCTCTCCTGTCCTTCCGCGCGATGCTGTGTGGAGCGTTGCCATGGTAATGCGTGGCAAAGCTCCACACAGCATCGCGCGGGAGGACAGGACAGCTGCTTCTTAGAGCCCTCCCCCTGTCCTCCCAACACGGAAGCAGAGTAGGCGCCTGCCATTTCGGGCAGGCAGTTGTCTACTCTGCAGACAGCCAGCGACCCCCTCTCCCGGCGACCTATGGCCGCATGCCAACAGAGAGGGCCCGGTGTGCCACCTGTGGCATGCGTGCCATAGGTTCGCCATCACTGCCCTAGAGGTAGCAAGATTATGCCATCACCCTATTTCCTGCTGTGCTCAAAGGGGTTGCAGGCATATATATGGATATAACCTCTTCGACCCTTCATCGGTTTCATCCAACTTCCATCAGGTACAGTGCTACTTTACTCATTCTGAAGGTTTTGGATATTGTAAAGAAGGGCTTGAATATAAGGGTTTTTCAACTGCAGTGATTAATACCCTTCTGAAGGCCATGGTATATCCTCGGCTACCTTTACAGAGTTGGGATGCCTTTTTGCCTGGTATATTTCTAATTAGATGTTCATTTAATTTCATTCTACCAAGGAGGTTCTAAGTTCTCTATCTGTCCACAACTGCTTAATATTAAGTTAGCTCTATCAGTGACATTAGCATCGGGCAAACAAATGGACACATTTTTGATAGATGTCGTAAGATTTATTTCTATAGATCCACTATCTGGCTTTCTTCTGATAGTCTGTTTATATTTACTAATGGACCAGATAAGGTCTTCAAGCCTTTATATAAGCCATCAGCAGATGGATAGTCTTAGCTATTTTCAGACTACTAAGCCCTAAGGGTTACAGTATCTGACCGTCTGTTTGCTCTCCACTAGAGCCATTTATCCCTCTTGAGCATCAGTTGCCAAGTTTCCCTGGCACTTATAGGTAAATGGCTGCTTGGTCCTCAACCAATAATTTTCAGACATTTTTTTTGTTCATTTTAGTTGGTCAGTTTGATAATGTGTCAATAGTGGGCAGTTTTCTTTTATTTCCAACGTCCTTATGAGGTGTGTGTTGTCAATTTGCATTCATATTTTGGAAGTCTTGTGTATTTTTTCCCTCCCTAGATTATTGCTTGGGTATTACTCATTGTTTTGCTGCCATGGATATGGCCAGGAAAGAGAAAAATGTATCCCTACTTACTGTAATTTTCTTTTACTGGTCATAGGCCATGGCAGCACAAAGATCCGCCCTAGGATATTGCTATAAACAAGACTGAGCGTGGGAGGGGTAGGAGGGGTTACTTATACCCACTGTTTTAATTAGGTTCCTGTCTGGTTAGGGATAGGGAGGAGCTACCCATTGTTCTGCTGCCATGGCCTATAGCGAGGAAAAGAAAATTACGGTAAGTAGGAATACATTTTTCATATATATATATATATATATATATATATATATACACAATTCATGAAGGTTTTGCACTCCAACTTTCCTTTTTATTCCTTGCCCGGTGCTCAGCTGCATAGCATACAACACAACTTTCATAAGGACTTTCCTTTTGTCCTGAGGAAAGTCCTGAGGAAAGTTCATGAATATGAAGTGAAATGTTGATGACTGTACTGGAATAAATTGTAAGATACATTTTTTCTACAAGTCCCTGAGTGCTGGCTTTTTTCATTGTGTTATATATATATATATATATATATATATATATAAAATCTCTAATATAAAATATTTAATATCTTTCAGAGTAAAAAATTTAATTGTACAGTAAGCATACTCACATGCAGACACAGGCAATCTTACTGACACACACAAGCTCATTGATACACAGCCTCATAGACAAATAATCTTGCTGATATACATAAGCTCATTGACATAAAACCAGAGGGTCACAGATGCACACAAATAGACTCACTGACAGACAAGCTCACTGACACGCTTATTGGCATACACACACAAACGCAGTACAGACAAACTCTGACACACACGTGTGTTCTCACAGTGACATCCAGACGGTCAGACGTGGTCGCCCCAGAACTGTGGTCCTCGTGTGTCCTGTTCCTGCTGTCTTGCCTCTGAGCCACTTCAGAACTTGTTTATTCTTGCATTGTCTGCAGCACAAGGGGGCTGGACTTCACCAGTGGCTCCTACCTGTCTATCAAAGTCCACCTGAGGCAGATTGATTATTACGCCAGGTATAAAACACTGCCTCTCCCTGAGGGCAGTGTCAGTTTGTTGTATCCTGTTTCTAGTATCCTGTTTGCTAAGACTGACTTGCCTTGTGACCCTTTCTGTTTGGATTACTCGTTATTGCCTGTTCGCTGCCTGCCCTGACTTTTGGAACCGTGTATGACTACTCTTCTGGATTTCCCTTGTCTGTTTCCACATACCCGGTTACTGTTCCTGCCTCAGCCTCCGTACACAGATTCACAGTCCTGGTGGTTTCTAACCTTATCACCTTGGGCTTTGTATATCTGCAAGGGTGAGCAGAAATCTCTGCCTACTGGACTCCCAACTACACACACACACATGCTCACTGACACACACATGTTCCCTACAGAAAAGCTCACTGACACACACATGCTCAATACATACAAGCTCACTGACACACACATACATGCTCACTACAGACAAGCCCACTGACACACAAGCACACTAACACACACATGTTCACTACACAAAAGCATACTGACACAAACACATGCTCTTTACAAGCTCACTCACTAGCAGGCACACACACAAGCTCACACACGAGCAGGCGCACAAGCTCATCTTCCTGTCTGCCCGCACCTCCCATGCCTCACCCTTCTGTCAATCCCTACATTGGCTTCCTATAAAATATAGAGTTCAATTTCAAATCTCTACATAATGCTGCTCCCACCTATCTATCCTCCCTTATACACAAGTATGTCCCGTCTAGGCCCTTACGAGCTGCTGAAGACTTACGTCTATCTTCTGTCAGCACTCCCACGTCTGATGCTCGCCTTCAAGATTTCTCGAGGGCTGCACCGTTCTTGTGGAACTCGCTTCTCTCCTCCGTTAAATGCTCACCCAGTCTCCACTCCTTCAAAAAATTGTTAGAAACCCACTTCATCATAAAAGCGTATCAATTAAACTGTTAATAGCTCCTGACTGATTCCTCTTCAGCAACTGTCATTAGTCTAATACTATCCTTACCTTTTTGTGTCATTTTACCCCACTCCCTCAAGCATATAAGCTCATTGAGCAGGGCCCTTAACCCCTCTGTTCCTGTGTGTCCAACTTGTCTGGTTACAACTACATGTCTGTTCGTCCACCCATTGTAAAGCGCTGCAGAATTTGACGGCGCTCTATAAATATAATAATAATAATAATAATAATAGCAGGCACACACACTCAAGCACACTCATTAGCAGGCACACACACAAGCTCACTCACTAGCAGGCACACACACACACACACACACACTCACAAGCTAACTCATTAGCAGACACACACACACAAGCTCACTCACGTGCAGGCGCACACACACAAGCTCACTCAATAACAGGCACACACACAAGCTCACTTACTAGCAGGCACACACAAGGTCACTCACTAGCAGGCACACACAAGGTCACCTACTAGCAATCACACACACACACACACACACACAAGGTCACTTACTAGCAGGCAAACACACACACAGACAAGCTCACTCACTAGCAGGCACACACACACACACACACACACAAGGTCCCTCTAACTAGCAGGCACACATACACAAGGTCACTCACTAGCAGGCACACACACAAGCTCACCACAGCAGACACACACACAGTCACCACTAGCAGGCACACACACACACAAGCTCACCTCACTAGCAGGCACACACACAAGCTCACTCACTAGCAGACACACACACAGTCACTCACTAGCAGGCACACACACACACAAGCTCACCCACTAGCAGGCACACACACACACAAGCTCACTCATGAGCAGGTGCACACACACACACACACGTCACTCACTAGCAGACACACACAAGCTCACTAGCAGACACACACACACAAGGTCCCTCACCCAGGCACACACACACAAACAAGGTCACAGCAGGCACACACACACAAGTCACTCTCACTAGCAGGCACACACACACACACAAGCTCACACCACCAGCAGGCACACACACACACACACAAGCTCACTCACTAGCAGGCACACACACACACACAAGGTCCCTCACTAGCAGGCACAAACACACACACACAAAGCCACTCACTAGCAGGCACACACACACACAAGCTCACTCACTAGCAGACACACACACAAGCTCACCGACAAGCAGGCACACACACAAGGTCCCTCACTAGCAGGCACACACACACACAAGCTCACTCTCTAGCAGGCACACACACACAAAGTCCCTCACTAGCAGGCACACACACACACACACACACAAAGCCACTCACTAGCAGCCACACACACAAGGCCACTCACAAGCAGGTACACACAAGCTCACTCACTAGCAGGCATACACACACACAATGTCATTCACTAGCAGGCACACACACACACACAAGGTCACTCACTAGCAGGCACACACACAAGCTCACTCGCTAGCAGACATACACACACACAAGGTCACTCACTAGCAGGCACACACAAGGTCACTCACTAGCAATCACACACACACACAAGGTCACTCACTAGCAGGCAAACACACATGCACACAGACAAGCACACTCACTAGCAGGCACACACACACAGACACACACACACACAAGGTCCCTAACTAGCAGGAATACACACACAAGGTCACTCTCTAGCAGGAACACACACAAGCTCACTCGCTAGCAGACACACACACACACAGTCATTCACTAGTAGGCACACACACAGACAAACTTACTCACTAGCAGGCACACACACACACACACACACAAGCTCACTCATGAGCAGGTGCACACACACACAGTCACTCACTAGCAGACACACACAAGCTCACTAGCAGGCACACACACACACAAGGTCCCTCACTACCAGGCACACACACACAAACAAAGTCACTCACTAGCAGGCACACACACACACACGCCACTCACTAGCAGGACACACACACACACACACACACACACAGCTCACTCCACTAGCAGGCACACACACACACACAGGGTCCCTCACTAGCAGGCACACACACACACACACACAGTCACCACTCAGCAGACACACACACACAAGCTCACCCACTAGCAGGCACACACACAGGTCACCGACAAGCATGCACACACACACACAAGGTCACCCACAAGCAGGCACACACACACACACAAATTTACTCCACTAGCAGGCACACACACAAGTTCACCACTAGCAGACACACACACACACGGTCACTCACTAACAGGCACACACAAAAGGTCACTCACTAGCAGGCACACACACACACAAGTTCACTCACTAGTGGCATAGACACACACACACAAGGTCACTCACGAGCAGGTGCACACACACACACAGACACAAACCTACTAGCAGGCACACACACACAAGTTCACTCACTAGCAGACACACACACACACACACGGTCACTCACTAACAGGCATACACAAAAGGTCACTCACTAGCAGGCACACACACACAAGGTCACTCACGAGCAGGCACACACACACACACATACAAGCTCACTCATGAGCAGGCGCACACACACACACAAGCTCACTCACTAGCAGGCACACCCACACAAACTCACTCACTAGGAGGCACGCACACACAAACACCAACACACACACATGGTCACTTACTAGCAGGCACACACACAAAATTGCTCACTAGCACACACACACAAGCTCACTCACTAGCAACCACACATACAATCATTGTCATGGCTGAAGCTTACCTGGTACTGTCAGGTGAAGTTGCCATTTTGTGGCCCTTCCTGCCAGTGAGGTCAGCAATGTGCATGGGGCGGAGTTTCAGTGCGGAGTCGAGTTTCCATTCAGGAGGCAGGGCATAAGCACGGTGGCAGGGAATGCGGTGGAAATTGCTGTAAATTTTGAAGGGAGACTGACAGGTCTCCTTCCAGCTGCCAGCAGCCTAATCGTGGCCGCACCAGCCCTCAGCTCCTCCCTCTTTACTCCCCTAAGACTGACACAGGCTGGCACAGTCTGAAGAGAAAATCATTTAAATGACATGAGTCTGATGATTTGGGCTGTCTGCCCCAGGTCCCGCAGCCCACCGGGAAATTTCCTGGTATCCCGGTGGGTCAGTCAGGCCCTGTGTGTGTGTATACATATATATATATATATATATATATATATATCTTATTTATATGTAACTTTATTCTAAGTGTATTTTAATACTAATCTATGTAATTATATTAAAACACACTAAGTATGAAGTTATAAATAGTGAGTATGCATTGGGTGGTTGAGTATATGGGTAGAGAAGTCCATGTGAGGAACAGCAGGGCTGCTCCAGAGCAGGTTGCTCCTCTAGCTTGCATGAGGGCCTGCATCATCAGTCCGCGGACTCGGGCCCTGCTGTGGACCAAATTCTTCCCCCTTCTAGGGTACGCAGAGGATCCGGATGGTGTGGGCTGCCTTCGGCGTGTGGTCCTTCGCCATCATGGTGGATGCAAGGAGGCTATGCCTTGATTGGCTCTGTGCCCAAACAGACAAATGTAAAATGAAGAGGGCACATTCAAAATAGGTTCATCCAGAGGAGTCCCTGTCTTTCCTGGTGGCATGTCTTTTGCCTGTGTCTGCTCCTGTATTCCAGTCCAGATGTTCTGGAAGATTTTATCAAGGCACATTAAGATGTGATCCATGAAGTTGTAGTGATGCCTTGGAGTTGGGCACAGGCCTTTCTCTGCATGTGGGAGGACATCCGCCATCTTGAGTATGTGGCTAGATGTGAAGTGTCTAGTTTGTGATCTTTACTCAAGGATCGAAGAGCAGGGAGATCAGCCGTCTCTCCACAGCTCTGTACTCAGCAAGCCGCGTCAGGAATACCTGATTCTCTGGCAGATTAAAAGCATGATCACACTCCAGGCCGCACCGTCATAACCCCCAGGATTCAGCAGCGCCTATTATTGAGTGTGAATGCAAGATGTAGGGGGTAAGTGCCCCAAAATCTGCCTGATATTCGGGAGCTTGGGCACCATGCATCTGCTCCTCTCAGAAGCCAGGCTCCGCCCCTATATATATACAATTCTAAGTGTTGAGCTATGTATTCGAGCAAGTTGAGTATATGGCGGCAGAAGGGCTCACAATCATTAGGGAGTACTATGCTGCCCTAATGGCGTTTAAGCCCACTTTGCGCAGGGCGGCATAAAAGTGTTAAGGGGTAAGTAACTGAAATGGGTGTAGCATTATACTACTCCCATCACCCTTTGTGTGTTGCCCCCCTCCCACACCATAAATGGGATGCCTTATCTATGCAGAGTGTCTTGAACTGCACTCCCTCATTCCCAGGTACAACATACGGTTTCTCCCCACGCAGAGAAGCATTGCACAAAGATCCCCATTACTATTATTATTATTATTTTATTATTTATATAGCGCCAACAAATTCCGTAGTGCTGTACAATGGGTGGACTAACAGACACATAACTGAGATCAGACCACTGACGTACAGGTACAGAGGGGGTTGAGGGCCCTGCTCGATGAGCTTACATGCTAGAGGGAGTGGGGTATAGTGACATAAAGGGTTAAGGTAGGGGAATTAAATAGTTTGTTACAGAAGGGTTTATTGAGTGCTTGGTAGGTCATTTTTGACAGGTGAAGGAACGGAGTCATGGGGTGGGGGATGAGAAAGCTGCTGACAGTTTAATTGATACGCTTTAATGAAGAAGTGAGTTTTCAAAGATTTTTTTGAAGGAATGGAGGCTGGGTGAAAGTCTGATTGAGGAGGGAAGGGAGTTCCAAAGAATAGGTGCAGCCCTGGAGAAGTCTTGAAGGCGAGCATCAGAGGTGGGGATCCGGGCAGAGGATAGGAGTAGGTCTTGGGCTGAGGGCAGGGGTCTCGACGGGACATACTTATGTATGAGGGAGGATAGGTATGTTGGAGCAGCATTATGTAGGGATTTGTAAGCAAGCGCCAGAATTTTGAATTGGGCCCTATATCTAACTGGAAGCCAATGCAGGGACTGACAGAGCGTGGAGGCGTGGGAGGTGCGACCGGACAGGAAAATGAGCCTCGCAGCCGTATTCATTATAGATTGCAGCGGTGCTCAACAGTGTCAAAGGCGGCAGGAAGATCAAGGAGGATTAGGATAGAGTATTGGCCGCGAGATTTAGCAGTAATCGTTGGATACTTTGGTCACAGCGGTTTCGACAGAGTGACCAGCGCGGAATCCAGACTGAAGGGGGTCAAGCAGAGAGTTGGATTCAAGAAAGTCTGTCAATCTGGCGTAGACAACTCTCTCGAGGATCTTGGAGGCAAATAGCAGTAGTGAGATAGGGCGGTAGTTGGATGGGGAGTTGGGATCAAGGTTGGGCTTTTTCAGAATTGGGGTTACGTGTTGCATGTTTGAAGGCAGAGGGAAATGTGCCAGAGGAAAGGGAGAGATTGAAAATGTTAGCGAGAGGAAGAGCAAGAGAGGGAGACAAAGTGCGGATGAGATGCGAGGGAATAGGATCGAGGGAGCAGGTGGTGGGGCGGGAGGACAGGAGCAGAGCAGAAACCTCTTGTGCTGTAGCAGGTGCAAATGAGCTTAGGATGGCAGGGGGAGTGGGGTTGGGTGATGTATTGATACTGGTTGGAGAAAGATTAGAGATCTCTTTCCTGATTGTAGAGATCTTCTCAGTGAAATGAGATGCAAAGTTTGTGGCGGACAAGGTGGTGGAAGGAGGGGGAGTCACAGGGCGAAGAAGTGCATCAAAAGTGTGAAACAGGTGTTTGGGTTGTTGGGACAGTGTGCTTATGAGGGTGTTGAAGTAGCTTACTTTTGCAGAGGAAAGAGCCATGCTGTAGGAGCGCAGCATAAATTTATAGTGGACAAAGTCAGATGCAAAGTGAGACTTTCTCAAGCAGCGTTCAGAAGTTCTGGAACATTTTTGGAGGTAACGGGTCAGCTTGGTGTGCCAGGGTTGTAGTTGGGGGCGCTTGCTGCGTTTAACTGTAGGAGGTGCCATGATGTCAAGTTGAGAGGAGAGAGTGGAGTTGTAGAGTGAGGTTGCAGAGTCAGGGCAGTTGTGATTTGAGATGGGTAAAAGGAGTGTTTGGAGTTTAGTGGAGAAGTGCTGGAGATCGAGAGAGTTGAGGTTTCTGCGAGGTTGGAGAGTGGATGGTGGTGAGATTTTGGTATGGGGTATATATACACACATACACACATATACACACTAAAGATCAAGCACGTCCAGTTAAGATACAATGACAAAGAAATGGTGTGTGACCATCCACCCTGACCTCACTTTATAGACCAATGTTCTTTATCTACGTGAAGTCATTTATTACCAATTAATGATTTCATCAATTCTTCAATTGCTTACATCTGAAATTGCTTTTTCTATGATACCACCCTTAATATTGCTTCTCTCCCTGGGTACCTTTTGCATCATTGGACATTCTTTCAGAATGTAAGCCAGGCTCACTTTGTGTAAAAGTTCTACCAATGTTGGACTAAAATTTATGGGCAGACATGTATCTTTTTTTTATGCCAGTATGTCTAATTTGATATGCCTCCTTGTAACAATATCAATTATTAGTTAACATGCTTGTAAAATAATACTTGTGTCTTTGCTGCCTAATTACATGAAGTCACTTATGTGGAATTTTGTGTATATCATTAAATGATACATTACTCAAAATGATATCAATGTCAAATAAAAATAGAATGGACAAAAATATACATTTTAAATAATGTGCTTTATGTTTAATAGCTTCAATATGGGATATATTTAATTGTTTAACATTCACTTAGTAAATGCAACATATCCTTGTATGACCTAATATGACAACATACATAAGGTGAGACAAAGTTTTGAATAAAGTCATTGCTTTTGGTGTGCCTTGCAGGAGATTATTTGATCAACTAGATACTAATTGTTGAGTGATGTCAACTAATTGAACATTGATGACATGGGAGAAAAAACAGAACAGAACATAAATTCCTGTGAGGATTAGGATTAATTCTAAACAGAAAGCATAAATGACAATTTAAAGTGTGATGAAATGCCTGGGAAGTATAAAACACTTCCATTAGACATGTGCAATTCATTTCATTTTGTTCCGAATCAAATTTCGTCCGATTTGGCAATTAGGAAGCAGGATCTGAATCGAACACAGACGGATCCTTAATTGAATCGATTTGTTTCAGATCCGTTAATTTTGGTAAGGATGGCAAATTAGTGAGATATTTGCTAAACAACTAAAAGTGCAAACTTAAAGGAGCACTCCATACCCATAGAGCACTTCAGCTTGCTGAATAGCTATATGGATATGGAGTATCCCTTTAAAATCCCCATTTATAAAAGTGCCAATTTATATGCAAATAGAAACACCTTCTACTTCCTTTAGCTCCACTGAGCTAATGGTGGAGCTAAGGGAAGGGAGGGTTGGAGGTTCTGACACGGGGAGGGGAGGAAAGGGGAGGCTCTGACACAGGGAGGGAAGGGAGGAGGGCGGCTCTGACAGAGGGATGGGAGGGGAAGGAAGGCTCTCTGACACAAGGAGGAGGCTTTGACACAGATAGGGAAGGGAGGCTTTGACACCGATTGGGGAGGAGGCTCGGACACAGGGAGAGGAGGGAGGAGGGAGGCTTTGACACAGGGAGGGGAGGGAAACTCTGGTACAGAGAGGGGAGGGGGTTTTGATACAAGGATGAGGGGGGAGGGGTTTAAGACACCAGGTGGGATTAGGGGGGGAGGAGAGACACCTGAAATAGAATGGAACAGAGGCTTCTCTATGAGAAGCTTCTGATTGGACAATTATCTGTGCAGTGACTGAAAGTCACTTCCTGTGAAAAAGGGGAGGACTTACAAAGGCTGCAGTCATAAAAACTGCAGCTTTTGCAATCTGTTATAGGATTTACTCCCAATGAATGCATACATCTAAATATACATGCATTTATTCATTGGGGCATATCTACTAAACTGTGTTGTTGTTTTTTTGAGTGGTTCTTTTAAGAAAAGGATTTTTCATCTTTCAGCTCTTTAGTAGATAGCTCTTTAATTTGCTATTTCTACATTAGATTGCCATATTCAAGGATACTGAATAAGGAAATTACCTACTAAACAATTTAAAGAGCAAAATTTAGGAAACAGGCTTTTCTTAGCTTTGATCTTTTAACTGTTTAGTAGATAACTCCCCAGTTTGATCTCCTTATGTGGGATTGCCAGAATTAAGGATTGCAAATTAGTAGCTATTTACTAAACAATTGAAATAGCAAAATTAAGAAAAGGGCTTTCCCGAATTTTGATCTTCAAACTGTTTAGTTGATACCTTTCTAAATGAAATTAGTACCCTTAAGTGGGATTGCCATATTTAAGGACACAAATCTATGGTGCTGTTTAGCAGATATATCCTTACCTATAGCAATCCTACGTAAGGTTAGCAACTTAGCACATAAGGAAGCTATATGCTAAACAGCCAAAAATCAAAATTAAGAAAAACGCTTTTCCTCATTTTAAACTTTCAGGAATTTGACATGTAACTCCCTAAATTGGTACTTTGTAACTTTGTGATTTCAACCTTTATTCATTCCCCATAGGGAATAATGGGTGACTGAATTTTGAAAATTAACAATATTTTCAGGCAAAACTCAGTTCCTCACAATCTTTGTCTTCCAAATTCCCGACAAACCAAAATTAGAAAATGAATGAACTGAAACAAAACAAATTTTCCCTGTGCACATCTCTAACTCCGATATAGATAGGAAACAAATGTATCAACCTACCTGCTAATTTTCTTATCTCTTTTTTCTCCTTTGCATGTCCTTTCTATACATGGGTCAGTAAATATACTATGGTCGCGGCCTTTTTCAGTTTCAATTTCCGCCATCTCTTCACTAGTCTCAATGTGGAGAGGTTCTTCTTCTATGTCATGTGCATAAACAGGGGTTTCTGTCTCAATGTTGCTGCCTGGCCTGAAGAAAATTTATTTAATTAGTTTATATTTATGAATGCATCTGTTAACAACTACTTGCTAGTTCGTTGCTCCACTGTCAGTGGAAGATTCAACAGACACTTGTGGAGCCCCAAAAATGGAATCATACATTTCAGGCCAATAAAACCAAATTAGAAAAATTATTCAACTCTTCCAATTTATTAACTGGGTCATTTCAACCAAAAATGTATAGTTCCTGGTGTAGTGTAAAAGTTCAAATAGACGTTAAGAGGTAAAAACCAGACAGTCGCAGAGTGGGTGGGGGGAAGAGGGGTATTGCCTTAAAGGGACACTGTAGGCACCCAGACCACTTCAGCTCATTGAAGTGGTCGGACTGGGTGCAAACTCCCATCACCATAAACGCTGAGCATGTAATTATTGCAGTTTTTATAAACTGCAATAATTACCTGCTAGGGTTAAGTCCTCCTCTAGATGCTGTCTACCAGACAGCCACTCAAGGGAAATACGGGTTCTTAGACGACTTTTAGGCTACGCATGAGGACTTCCAGCGTCACTGGAATCCCCATAGGAAAGCATTAAACAATACTTTCCTCTGGGGAGATCATAATGCGAGCGCGGCTGTTGCGATTGCTATTAGTAATTGGCCGAGAGTGTCAGGTGAGTGCATCATTGCGTGCCCAATGAGTAAATTGAGCTTCATTTGTTATTGAGGTAGAAGTGTTTGTTTAAACGTTCACCTATGCTGTTAACTATGCTGATAATATAGGAGGTAATAAATAAGCAAGACATTCAAAATAATAAAAACTTTGTGAAACATTCAACATGTGGAAAACATTGATTCTAAATCCCAGTGTCATTAAAACCATGTAGGATTATTTGGAAAATGAAACATAACTAAATAACAAATGACTTGTCAAAAGGCCTAGAAGTGCACACCACCATTTATTACAAAATTATTATAATATTCAGTGAAATGCCAACTGGTTACAAATGAAAAAAAAAAATTAAATTCAGAGATATAGGGATTCATTCTCTGAAAGTAAAATTGCATGGGGAATGGGGAATTGCATAGCCATATTTTTTACTTAAATAACAATTCTCTTGCTGCAACAAGTGGTTTGGTAGATACCTCCCCGTAATCACATAGAAACATAGAAACATAGATTGTGACGGCAGATAAGAACCATTCGGCCCATCTAGTCTGCCCAATTTTCTAAATACTTTCATTAGTCCCTAGCCTTATCTTATAGTTAGGATAGCCTTATGCCTATCCCACGCATGCATAAACTCCCTCACTGTGTTAACCTCTACCACTTCAGCTGGAAGGCTATTCCATGCATCCACTACCCTCTCAGTAAAGTAATACTTCCTGATATTATTTTTATACCTTTTCCCCTCTACTTTATGACTATGTCCTCTTGTTGTGGTAGTTTTCTTCTTTTAAATATAGTCTCCTCCTTTACTGTGTTGATTCCCTTTATGTATTTAAATGTTTCTATCATATCCCCCCTGTCTTGTTTTTCCTCCAAGCTATACATGTTAAGATCCTTTAACCTTTCCTTGTAAGTTTTATCCTGCAATCCATGAACCAGTTTAGCAGCCCTTCTCTGAATTCTCTCTAAAGTATATCCTTCTGGAGATACGGTGTCCACTACTGCGTACAATACTGCAAGTGAGGTCTCACCAGTGTTCTGTACAATGGCATGAGCACTTCCCTCTTTCTACTGCTAATACCTCTCCCTATACAGCCAAGCATTCTGCTAGCATTTCCTGCTGCTCCATTACATTGTCTGCCTAACTTTAAGTCATTAGAAATAATCACCCCTAAATACCTTTCCTCGGATGTTGAGGTTAGGACTCTATCACATATTCTGTACTCTGCCCTTGGGTTTTTACATCCAAGATGCATTATCTTGCACTTATCCACATTAAATGTCGGTTGCCACAACTCTGACCATTTTCCTAGTTTACCTAAATCATTTGCCATTTGGCTTATTCCTTCTGGAACATCAACCCTGTTACATATCTTAGTATCTTCTGTAAAAAGACATCATGACCTTCTGCAATTTCACAAATTCAAACATTAAAGAGAATGGGTCCAAGTACAGATCCCTGAGGTACCCCACTGGTGACAAGCCCATGCTTCAAATATACTTCATTGACTACAACCCTCTGTTACCTGTCACTCAGCCACTGCCTTACCCATTCAACAATATTGGAATCTAAACTTTAAGATTGCAGAGTTGTCTGACTCCTCCCTATTACCTTTCTTGTGAATGGGCACAGCATTCAATAACTTCCAATCTTCTGGGACTACTCCTGTTAACAATTATTGGTTAAATAAATCTGTTAATGGTTTTGCTAGTACACCACTGAGCTCTTTTAATAGCTTTGGGTGTTTTCCATCAGGTCCCATTGACTTATTTGTCTTTACTTTTGACAGTTGAAATAGAACCTCTGTAAACTCACATGTAACAAATGACTCATTTGTCCTTTTTCCTAACTGAGGCCCCTTTCCTTCATTTTCATTTGTAAATACTGAACACAAATATGCTACAAAATGTCACTCAATCCAAAACTCAGGCTTATTTACTAAATTGTGAATGGGAATGAGAATTCATAGAAAACTTCAAATTTAAAGTCAGAAAAGCTAAATGAAAAGCATTGCTGATTTTCTAGTACGGCAATTTTGAATTTTATTACATGACAGGAGGCTTCCTATTTTGCATAAACTTTCTTTACTTTATGCCTCCAGCAGCACAAGTCAATCAATCAGAAAAGAAAAAGTTTAACCAATCAGAGTCCAGCACCTCTTGTATATAAGTCCCTGACAGGCTTCCCATTTCCTCTTTCTTTG
>OW240913.1:92452278-92586120 GCA_933207985.1 Pelobates cultripes
CCCTGCCCTGTCACTTGTACTTTGTATTAAATGACATAATCATTATTTATAGGAACATCCTATACTGCAGCACAGTATAAGGATAAGGTAGAACATACTAAGAGATGTAAAAATGTGCAGAATACTACATAACAAGGGTATGCTTGTGCTTCCAAGTGGAATAATGCATTTCAGCTATCCTGTAGGTAGAAGGAAATTACTGGTGCAAGGTGGGGTGCCAATTTGACAGCGAAATGGAAAACAACTCTCTCCCTCTCTCTCTATATCTATATATATATATATATATATATATATATATATATCTCTATCCAAATGAATTTTATAAATATTAGACAAAACAATATTTATAAATATTAGAAATAATTATAAATCATATGAAAATGATTAGTAGTCAGAGTACTCATTAATGCCAGTTCTGCTTAAACCCTCAGTCAGGCCAATCGCCGCCGGGTATAAGTGACATATTTGGAAAGAAATGTTGCTAGTTAGGTCTGTGAAGATTTTAAGCCAAGAATTATTCACAAGAAGCTGAAAAGATACCGATATAACTGAACATGATGTATTTTCATTGCAGAGGATATAAATTTTTAGCTGCTTTAAACCTGTTTACAAGGAGGTATCAAGGGAAAAGTTTTAACCCCTTAAGGACACATGACATGTGTGACATGTCACGATTCCCTTTTATTCCAGAAGTTTGGTCCTTAAGGGGTGTAAGGGACATTCTAAATGGCAGTGACAGTTTGTATACAGAAACATTTTTTGGGGAAGATATAACTCCAGAGAGCATTTCTAAGCTTATTTACAAAGATATTTGCTTATTTTGCGTCTTAATGGACATATGATAATTTTTGGGTAAGATGCATTAAAGAGAAGCATAGTTATAATATATTGCCATAAAAATAAAATTGAAAGGGACACTCCCGGCACCACAGAAACTTCATTGCAATGAAGTTGTTATTGTATGAGGAGGTCACAGCCTCCCTGTTACCTTAAAGGGTTATACCGTTAAAGAAAGGTTTAACTCCAAATTTTGAAAATTGGCACCTGATCGCTCTTCCTTTGACATGGTTGTATCATGAGGGATAAGAGAATAAGATTCCATTTATAATCTCTCTGCAGAGACGTGTTTCTGTTCTGAATGAAAGACAGTACTTCACGTAAAAGGCTAAGTGAGTTGGAGTATATAAGCTAAATGTATTTCATTTTGAAAGTCAAATAGTATATACGCAATGTTGAAAGGGAATATGTTAAATGTTTAAAGGACCACCATAGGCACCCAGACCACTTCAGCTCAATGAAGTGGTCTGGGTGCCAGGTCCCCCTAGTTTTAACCCTGCAGCTGAAAACATACCAGTTTCAGAGAAACTGCTATGTTTACACTGCAGGGTAATCCAGCCTCTAGTGGCTGTCACCCTGAGAGCCACTAGAGGCCACATCCGCGATTTACATGGAGTAAATCGCACTTATTTGACGCTGGATGTCATCACGGGTTTGAATGTGCGCGTGCCTCTGGCCACGCATGCGCATTCAGCTCCACTCGGGAGCTGACGTTGATGGAGGAGGAGATGTCACCAGCATCGCGGGAGCCTGGCGCTGGATTAAGGTAATCAAATAAAAGGTAATTTAACCATTTATTTGCCACGGAACAGGGCCCTAGTCACCTAAATGGTGACTAGGGCTCTATAGTGTTAGGAATACATATTTGTATTCCTAACGCTAGAGTGTTCCTTTAAGGAGAACAAATGGGGAGGGGTTCTTGGAAAAAGTAAACAATACACTCAATTTAATTACACCATTTTGTTAATGCAAATGCCTTTTCTTTTTCATTTTTCATTCTAAATTATAATAAGACCAATTGTGCAGAGCTTTACTGCTTCAAACAAATCCTCCTGATGTTCATTGTACTGCGTACTTACATTTATTTAAACAATTAAGTCTCTATTCTTTCAACTGGAGCAAAAGAGCCCAGATCCCAATATTCCAGGTGCAATATGCCACTGCGCACATGTTACTAGGGAAAGTCTATATTTATGGAAATAATGTTTAGGCAGTGTTTTAACAAAAGTTCAGATGTTGCTAGAGGCTGGCTTGGCTTTCTTTTAAATACAGAAATCGTTTAGCATCAGTAATACTTTAATATAAATTCATATTCTTAGACACAGCATAATGAAAGAAGTTCAAAGAAAGTTTTACTGCCATTGAACTTGCCATTTATGCATTTTTTTCAGTGGTAGAGAAAGTAGGTAATTCAAGGTGAAGACAGAAACATTGGGGGGAAAAAAATACTTATTTAGTTGAAAAAAAAGTGTGTTCTGATGGGTTCCTTGTTTTTTTAAGTCAGTTCGATGTCAGCGACCAGGCAGCATACATTGAAAAAATACATTAGAAATAAACGTAAAATGTAGACTTCCTGAAACAAAAAAAACAAAAAATATAGGCAATTTTTAAAAAAATGTACACATATTTTAAAACTTTTATTATAAAATGAATTTAAGTTTAAGAATCGCTGTCTTTTCAAAAAAAAAAAATATCTGCGGCAGAGATTAACTGTGGAAATGGGTAGATGCACTCTCCATGAGCTTTTGGGCCAAGTTGCATTTTTACTAGAGTTGAACCCAGACTGTAAAGTTTGGGTTCGTACCGAACATTACGTTTTTTGGCCCTCGGACCCGAACACGGACATATCACTGTATGTTCGGGTTGGAGTTCGGTGTTCGGCGATTTAATGGCGCGTTTTGAAAGGCTGCAGGGCATCCAATCAACAAGCGTTTGACTCGTGTGCCCTTAGAAGCCATCACAGCCATGCCTACTCAGGGCCGTCTTTAACATTGATTGGACACTGGGCAGGCATTTGTTTGGGCCCCCTGGATCCTGCCATCCCTCGCCCTCCCCCCACACTTTCACTCTCTGGCATGCAATCACGCCCTCCACCCCAACACAGTGGCAGAACTAATGTAGACAGGGCCCTGGTGCAAGACATTGTTTTGAGCCTTCCCTCTAGCGCAAGAGCAGAGAAAAGATAGATCCTCATCTGTTGTACAATTCCAACGATGCTATGCCAGCTGGGGATCTACCATTTGTCCATTTTTGCAGGGCTGTATTTGTGAGCAGTGTTTGTGCATTTGAATGTGAGCATGTTGTTGTATACAGTATGTGTGTGCATGTAGGGTGTAGTATTGGTGTTTAAGTGTAGGGATGTGTTTATATATACTTTTTGAGTTTGAATTCAGGGGTGTGTTTGTATGTAATGTTTGCAGGGGTGTGGTTGTATGTTGTGTTTGATTGCAGTGATGTATGATATACATTCACAGCTATACATACACATTAGCACACTGATACATGCACACATCTGGACACATGCACACACTGACAAAGACTGGCTTATACACACACAGCCACATACATAAATACACGTGCACACACAGAGATAAAAACACTGGCACATCCACACACAGAGATACACACTTACACACACTGACACAGATATATACACAAATACATATGTATTTGTGTGCAGTGTTGGCGTAGGAATGCTGGGATGTATGCATTGTCACACAGATGCACTCTCACACAAACAGTGATACACACAGGAACACAGATACACATGCAGTGGTGTATTTGTGTGCATTGTTAATGTTGGAATGCAGGGTTGCATTTGTGTGCAATGTTAGCTGGGATGTATGAATTGCCCCACGCACAGATACACACTTACACATACTGACACTCATACACACACAGGTACATATAAACAGACAAGCAGGTACACATACAAACTGACACATAGGTATACATACACACAGATACACATAAACACTGACACAAAAGGTACATGTACACTGACACAAACACAGCCATATAAACACACACTGACACAAACAGCCAGATACACACTTACACACACACAGTCAGATACAGACACACACACACACATACACACACACACACAGTCAGACACAAACACAGCCAGATACAATCACAGCCAGCCAGATACACACACACACACACACACAGTGAGATATACACACACACACAGTCGGATACACACACACACAGTGCGATATACACACACACACAGTCAGATACACACACACACAGTCAGATACACACACACACACAGTCAGATATACACACATACAGCCAGATACACACACAGTCAGATACACACACACAGTCAGATACACACACACACAGCCAGATATACACACACAGTCAGATACACACACACAGTCAGATACACACACACACAGTCAGATACACACACACACAGTCAGATATACACACATACAGCCAGATATACACACATACAGCCAGATACACACACAGTCAGTTACACACACACACATACAGCCAGATACACACACAGTCAGATTACACACACACACACACAGCCAGATACACACACATACAGTCAGATACACACAGTCAGATACACACACACAGTCAGATACACACACACAGTCAGATACACACACATACAGCCAGATTCTATACACATACACAGCCAGATTTTACACACATACAGCCAGATACACACACAGTCAGATATACACACACACACACACAGTCAGACACACACACACAGTCAGATACCACACACACAGTCAGGATATACACACATACAGCCAGATACACACACAGTCAGATACACACACACACACAGCCAGATACACACACACACACAGCCAGATACACACACAGTCAGATACACACACACACACACACACAGCCAGATACACATACACACATACACAGATACTAATAGTACATACAGCCAGGATATACACACATACAGCCAGATACACACACATACACAACAGTCAGATACACACACACAGATACACACACACACACACAGTCAGATATACACACATACAGCCAGATTTACACACATACAGCCAGATTTACACACATACAGCCAGATACACACACAGAGTCAGATACACACACACACACACAGTCAGATACACACACACAGTCAGATATACACACATACAGCCAGATATACACACATACAGCCAGATATACACACATACAGCCAGATACACATACACACATACAGCCAGATACACACACAGATACACATACACACATACAGCCAGATACACATACACACATACAGCCAGATACACATTACACACATACAGCCAGATACACACACAGTCAGATACACACACACAGTCAGATACACACACACACACACACACACAGTCAGATACACACACACAGTCAGATACACACACAGCCAGATACACACACATACAGCCAGATACACACACATACAGCCAGATACACACACACATACAGCCAGATACACACACATACAGCCAGATACACACACATACAGCCAGATACACATACACACATACAGCCAGATACACACACATACAGCCAGATACACACACACACTGACACAAACACACACACACAGTCATATGAATTCACATAGTTTAGCCACCCTCCTTACCTCTACAGAAGTGTGGCTTCCCTGTGGTCCAGTGGGAGCTGGATGGCTGAGATTGATGGGAGTCTGCTTGTTATTGGTCTGTACCTCCTCCATGTATGCCTCCTCCTCCCCAGCGGCACTCTGTTAATTGGGAGGAAGTGACCTCACAACACTTCCTCCCAGCAGGCAGGAAGACCAAGGCCCGGTCTGCAGCTCTCTTAAAGGGCCGGGGCCCCTGATTACCTCACCTGCTGCAGCCCACCGGGATATTTCTCAGTATCCCGGTGGGCTGTTCAGACCTGGCTGCAGGCAGGGGGCCCACAGGGCAGCTGCTTTGGGCCCCCCAGGAGCAACTGGGCCCGGGGCAGCTGCCCTGTTTGCCCCTTGTTAAAGACGGCCCTGTGCCTACTAATGTGACCCAGCCTCACGCACATGAGCTCTTATTAGTGTAGGGAGAGGATGCTGCAGCTGTGAGGGACAGATTAGGAAAGAATTCTGGTGTTGAATTTGTAAACTACAACGATTATTCAAACTACAGCGATTATTCAAACTACAGCAATTATTTTTGTGGGTGCTATAATACTACATTTTTGTACCCTGCCCTGAGCCCAGTGCCACAGAGAGTACAATGCACTTACAGCTGCATGTGTGCCAGGCACATTACTTTAATCCTGTTCTGGTAGCTCAGTGGGCAACATCTGGGCATTTTTAAATACTGCAATTTTTTTTGGTGCTAAATAGTACATTTGCGTACTGCATTTCTTGCAGTCCAATAAAACCCTTAAATACTACTGTTACATTGTTGGTTTAAAAAAAATCTAACTTTTTGGTGCTAAATAATACATTTGCGGCCTGCGGTGCAATTTATACCTGTGAGTCAAATAGAACCGTCAAATACTGTGCTTATATTGCAATTTTAAAAATTCTAATTCTTTAGATCCTAAAAAGTCAATTTGGTGCCTGCACTTCATATCTGAGATTCAAATAGAACCGTCAAATATTGTGCTTTCATTGCAGTTTTAAAAATTCAAATGCTTTAGGTGCTAAAAAGTCAATTGGTGCCTGCAGTTCATATCTGAGAGTCAAATAGAACCGTCAAATATTGTGCTTACATTGCAGTTTTAAAAATTCAAATGCTTTAGGTGCTAAAAAGTCAATTTGGGGCCTGCACTTCATATCTGAGAGTCAAATAGAACCGTCAAATACTGTGCCTACATTGCAGTTTTAAAAATTCTAATTCTTTAGGTGCTAAAAAGTCAATTTGGTGCCTGCACTTCATATCTGAGAGTCAGATAGGACCGTCAAATACTGTGCTTACAGCGCATTTTTAAACATTTTAATTCTTTAGGTGCTAAAAAGTTAATTTGGTGCCTGCAGTTCATATTTGAGAGTGAAATAGAACCTTCAAATACTGTGCCTACATTGCAGTTTTAAAGATTCTAATTCTTTAGGTGCTAAAAAGTCAATTTGGTGCCTACACTACATATCTGAGAGTCAAATAGAACCTTCAAATACTGTGCCTACATTGCAGTTTTAAAGATTCTAATTCTTTAGGTGCTAAAAAGTCAATTTGGTGCCTGCACTACATATCTGAGAGTCAAATAAAACCATCAAATATTGTGCTTACATTGCAGTTTTAAAAATTCTAATTCTTTAGGTGGTAAAAAGTCAATTTGGTGCATGCACTTTATATCTGAGAGTCAAATAGAACCATCAAATATTGTGCTTATATTTCAGTTTTAAACATTTGAATTCTTTAGGTGCTAAAAAGTAAATTTGGTGCCTGCAGTTCATATCTGAGAGTCAAAAAGAACCGTCAAATACTGCTGTGACATAGCAGTTTTAAAAATTCTAATGCTTTAGGTGCTAAAAAGTCAATTTGGTCTCTGCACTTCATATTGGAGAGTCAAATAGAACCGTCAAATATTGTGCTTACATTGCAGTTTTAAACATTCAAATGCTCTAGGTGCTAAAAAGTCAATTTGGTGCCTGCACTTTATATCTGAGAGTCAAATAGAACCGTCAAATATGGTGCTTAAATTGCAGTTTTAAACATTCAAATTCTTTAGGTGCTAAAAAGTGAGTTTCATATCTGGTGTATGTGTGCAACACTGGCTAGTTACCGCTTCTCAAGAAAGTCTAAAGACTTTTTTAAAAAGTGAAAAATAAGTGTTATTGTGATCGCTTCCTATACAGAAACATTAATATACATTTCTATACTGTGTAAAGACACAACTACAAAGTTAAAAACCAAACACCAAAACAACGTGGAATGAAGGTCATGCAAGTGACGTGTGCAGTTTGGAGGAAGAGGCTCTGGTCGCACAGAGGCACCAACACAGCATAAGAGGGAGCAGGGTGCAAAAGTCCCCTAGCGCTCGTTGGCATGTATTATCTTTAGAATTCCCACAGTTATCCAAGTAACAGATGGAGCGATAAAAGGAACCATAACAGATTTAACGAGCCATTCGCAGTTTCACAGTCAGGGGGGCAGTCCGGTGACCGGGACCCAAACACTGTCTGGCCGGCGGTCGGATGACCAGGACCCAGTATGCCTGATGTTAAAGTTAGGAGTCACAGTGTGGAATGGATTAGTAGGGTCTGGTGCAGAGTAACCGCATGCCCCCTGGTGTTGAGCACCAGCGTTTGTGTGGCCACATACCAGAACCCTGATGCAGCTTCAGTGAGCAGCAGCAGGCAATAATGGAGTTTCAGCTGCAGCACGCACGGGTCAGTTGCTCTGCACCAGACTTGCCCTCCAATTGATCCAAGTTAAAGGATTTAAAGTGGACTCATTACAATTACAGGGCCTCGAAAGAGTAGTGTATTGTTATTTGTCATCACTACCTCCCCGCGTTGGGAGTGGGCCTGCTGCCTTCCTTGCATGTGGTAGCCGTTTCTCAGGCTCCCTCTCTGGAATCAAACCCTGATTCCCCGTTACCCGTGGTCACCATGGTAGGCGCGGAAAATTGCATCGAAAGTCGAAAGGGCAGACATCCAAATGCATTGTCGCCGTCATGGGGACGTGCGATCGGCACGAGGTAATAACAGACAAGCGCAGCTGCCTGTCCACGGCCAATGTGGACAAGCTCACGTTTATTAAAATGAACCAGGCATGGATCCCACCAGACTTGTCTGTACCTTGTGCAGAATAGACATTTATACCGGCCTCACCCAGCCATTGTTATACTCAAGTGCACTTGTACTTTTTTTTACATGTCCCAATATTTTGGGGGCTACCCCAATTAAAATAAATAAATAAATAAAAGACAATGTTGGCTACTTCCTCCTCCTCCCCCGCCGCCGCTTCTACCTACACCGCCATGGTGTATACCTAGATATATCAGAGCTGCTGCAGAAAGTGTGGGCCATCTGTGCGTACTTTTGTCGTTCTCACCCTGCTGCTGCAGCGTAACTTTGGCCTTCCCACTCACCGACTCATATGCGACGTGCCCACAAGATGGAACTCCACCTTAAACATGCTAGAAAGACTGTGCGAGCAGCAGCATAGAAACATAGAAACATAGAATGTGATAGTGATAGCAGGCGAGAGTGGAGCTTCAGCTGCAGCACGCACGGGTCAGTCGCTCTGCGGAACAGCACCACTTCACCACCAATGAGTGGGCCTCCATGCGAGACCTGTGTGCCATGTTGCGCTGTTTCTAGGACTCCACCAACATGGCCAGTGCCGCTGACGCCGTTCTCAGTCTTACTATCCCGCTTCTATGTCTCCTTGAAAAAACGCTTAAGAAGAGGATGTGGCGGAGGAGGAAGAGGGGTAATTTCCATGGTTATCAGGCCAGTCATTCACAAGTGGCTCGGAGGGTGGGTTCCTGCACCAGCATAGGCCAGGTACACAATTGTCCAGCATCTCCACACTGTCCCATGGAAGCGTTCAGCTGTCCATCTCCCAAACACTGGAGAGAAAGAGGAAGTATCCCCCTACCCACCCACGATCTCTGGCCCTGAATGCCAGCATTTCAAAATTCCTGGCCTTTGAAATGTTGTCATTCCATCTAGTGGAGACGGACAGTTTTAAAAACCTGATGGTGTTATTGGACTGCAAGAAATGCGCCGCAGGCCGCAAATGTTTCTTTTTTTATATGCCCCAATATTTTGGGGGCTACCCCAATAAAAAAAAAAAAAACTGTGTTGACTACCTCCTCCACCGCCGCTTCCACCTACACCGCCATGGTCACCGCCTCCTCAACCTATGGGTCACTTAGTATAAACTATGTACACACTAGCAGAGGCTTGTGAAGGCCTTTTCTCCATGCATCACCCCAATTAAAAAAAAAATAATAATAAAAAATAAAAAAAAACAGTGTTGACCAGCTCCTCCTCCTCCTCCACCGCCGCTTCCACCTACACTGCTACGGTCACCGCCTCCTCAACCTATTAGCAGAGGCTTGTGAAGGCTTTTTCTCCATGCATCAGAAGTTGAACATTTCTCCATGCATCAGGACTGCAAGAAATGCACCGCAGGCCGCAAATGTTTTTTTTTTATATGTCCCAATATTTTGGGGGCTACCCCAATTAAAAAAAATATATATATATATATAAAAAACAGTGTTGGCTACCTCCTCCTCCTCCACCGCTGCTTCCACCTACACCACCACGGACACCGCCTCCTCAACCTATGGGTCACTTAGTATAAACTATGTACACACTAGCAGAGGCTTGTGAAGGCCTTTTCTCCATGCATCATGAGTTGAACATTTCTCCATGCATCAGGACTGCAAGAAATGCACCGCAGGCCGCAAATATTTCTTTTTTTATATGTCCCAATATTTTGGGGGCTACCCCAATTAAAAAAATAATAATAATAAAAAATAAAAAAAAACAGTGTTGACTACCTCCTCCTCCTCCACCGCCGCTTCCACCTACACTGCTACGGTCACCGCCTCCTCAACCTATGGGTCACTTAGTATAAACTATGTACACAATAGCAGATGCTTGTGAAGGCCTTTTCTCCATGCATCAGGAGTTGAGCTCAGTTTGAACAATGAAAGAGAATACCCTGCACTCCAACCGTCTCTCAAATGTATAATTCTGGTGATCCTCCTGACAGCCATGCTTTAGATTTTGATTTATATTCTTCCAAAGCTAAAATCAAAGATTCCATCTAGTGCTATTTTATGGCTCATCTGTATTTTTAATTTTTATGTTTTTTTAAGTGATTTCCCTATCCACATTTGTTTGCAGGGCACTTGTCCTACTCTTACCCCCATTTTACTTCCTTTTGCAGCCCTTTAGCCCTTTCCAGGACTTTTTTAGAGCCATTTTAGTTGCAAAAGTTTGGGTCCCCATTGACTTCAATAGGGTTGGGATTCAGGGTCAAGTTAGATCCCGAACCCGGACTTTTTTCCGAAGTTTGGCCGAACCCGTCGGACCCGAACATCCAGGTGTCTGCTCACCTCTAATTTTTACACATTTTTACTGTTCCCACATGGGTCTTCGTAACCCCCACGTTTTGCTTCTACCAGCATGTGTCCCAAGACAAGGAAGCCAAAGCTGAAAAAGTCTCAGCAATTGACGAATATCCTAGATATCTTCCTACTATCACATGAGTGACTCACACCCAAGATGGCCACCTATATGGAATATTGTTTTGACTCCTCAGAAGAGATACCCCTGAAAGATGAAGATTAAGCTTCTACTTGAACCAATAAGTGTCCCACAGAAGCAGACGCCATGACTGTTACAACAGCTGTCCTAAATGAGCTTCTGGCGAATTTGCAGATAAATATTTCAGCAGATGCAACTAAGCTCCAGGGAGACCTGTAAGGCTTGGTGGTGCTTTAGAGGAGGCGTCAGGTAACCAAGTAAAATACTTACCTTGAAAAATTGGCCCAGGATGTACAGCAAGCTCAGGGACTTTGGACCTTGCACTGGACTCACTTGAGCATCAAATCAGATACTCCACCAATTTTCAACAATCATAACGTCTGGCAGACGCAGCAGAAATTACCCCATTAACACCTTGAACATCTACCAGATCCATGTACAGCAGTAACTACCCGATGTTCAATTTTAGACTCACTTGTATCCATTTGTTCCCACTGTCACTACTTTGAAATTTGTGCTGACTGATCCTTTGTTCTGTTTATTCTTCTTTTTGTTTCTTATGCTTTTATTTTTTAATTTTTGGCTCAGGCAGTTGCCTATTTGCTCTCCACACCCATACCCACTTTATAGCCTATATCACTCCTAATTAAATGAGGCAAATTTTACCTTCCTTTTTTTACCTCCATTTGAGTAATGTCGGTGCGCTCCCTCATTGATAGTTATTTTCTCTCCTTTTTGAGGCATGTTTCTATGATCTACTAATATATTCACCAATATGTGTGTTGATTATTCCCTATAACTCCAAAATCTTTAATCCACCACTCATATTTTTATACAATTGTCTATTTATATTTTTTATATTATCTGGTAGTACATCATGTATTAAAGCCATATGCTTAAATAATTGCTGTCATTAGCTATTAAGGATATCTGGATATTTACCAGATATATCAGCTAGTTCTACTAAGATTACACAAGTCAGAACTCCTTTTGAAAGCTCACTGAATATGCTTGTACTTGCTAGGGCAGTGACTCAATCTAAATTGGAATTGCGAAGTATCGGGAAAGCACGACAAGGCAATCATGATTTTAGAGAACTTCATAATGTCCCACATATTTATACTACACTCATCAGATGTTTTTAAACCCTTGATGAACAATGTTTTCCGACATTCAGTACATAACACTAAAATAAAAAAGTTTTTGCAAAAATGGGGGGGAGGGGAATTCACAGTTTTGCTCACAATTGCATCTATACACTAGTGAAAAATAGCTTAAAATATATTCACTTATTATTCCCGTTTGTGAAATTACCCCATATATTTGGATTTATGTTCATTTTTGGAAACAAAAAGTCAAACATTGTAAAGAGTGAATTCAGTATTAAGGTTTACATTGCCAAATTTGCTCTGCTGAGACAATAACTTTAAAAGGACACTATAGTCACCAGAACAACTACTACTACAGCCTGTTCCTGTAGACATTTAAATGTAAACGCTGCCTGTGACGGAACGCTGGCACTCCGACTGAGTACCTCCGCCAATCGATGCTCCTAGTGCTCGCTGAGGACTCCAAGCACTCCAACCGACACCATCAGCACTGCAGACCCCACTTCCAGCGATGCAACTGCGCCGGGATCTCTGCTGTCTTCACCCACCCTGGACCCAAGGCCAGGATCCAGCTTCCAGTGGGTGAACCTCTCTTTCCCCAGAGAGCAGGAACAGGTACAAGCTCTTAGCAGAACTTAGTGATCATACCCTGGGGCGTATAGTGATTATAGCAATCCCCAGAGTGTATTTCTCCAATCCCCCAAACATGAGCCAAGGCTTAATGCTGGAACAAGACTGATTTACTGGCACACAGAACTCACAATTTATGCAACACAAAACTCCTCCTCTGGGCCAAGCTAGATAATTGAGTTTCTACAATACACAAAGCTCAATTATCTGCTGGCCAGAAATAATACAGTTTAATAAAACACACAGGGACCCCAAAACATGCAATAACCCCATATAAAGTATATCCTTGGAACCGGGGGATCTGGGTGAACCACATATCCAAAATTCACCCAGATCCGTTCAGTACTTTGGAAAATACAGTTTAATGCAGATTCTGCAGAACATATACAGGCTAAATGAAAAACAATCACTTTATAATGTGTCCCCTGCTGTATAGTCCAAAACCACTGCACGATGTCTCTGTGCACCAAATACTGGCGAGATGGCACCGTGTTGAAAAGTCCAAACAGTGTCTGTGAGTTAAAATGGCCGCCATCCATTGTTCTCACCATGTGCTTCTGATACAGGAAATGGTGGCCACCCAGTAACTCCACAGTATGTCCCCAGATGGTTCTTAAAGGGCCAGCAGCAGCACAACACAAATCCATTATGCCCAAATCATGTCTTTAAAGGGCAATACATCCCAGGGGCCATAGTCACAGGGCAAGAGGCGGGCAAGCAGTCCTCTCCAGGCACAAGTGGCGAAGGGCACTTCGTCACACTGCCTTTTCCAAAAAAGGGAGTGTTTACATTACTACTTAGGAACAGCTCTAGTGGCAGTAACTTAGATGGCCACAAGAGGTGCCTTCTAGTTCAGTGCTGCACAGTGTGTTCAGTGTCTCCACACTCTGTATGGAGATGCTGAACATTCCTCAAAGTTTTCTATAGAAACATTCAGGATTCTCCCACTAGTCTACAAGCAAAACATCAAGGGCAGAGGGGACATTTCATTAGAAGTATATTATCACTATTCTTACTATTATTATTGTATCTGTCTGGTAATATTTACTTCTCACAATGTGAGCTAATGGCCTAACATTAAATAAATATATAAAATGATACCCGGAGAAGGTAGGTAAGTGAATACTATACAATTTTACTAACATATGTTTTTAAAAAAATACCAAACTTAGTATGATAAAAAGAAAAATAACAATACTTGTACTTAGAAGTATTCTATAGTGACATTGTTTATGAAATTGCATTAGACTGCAAATAAATGTTGTGTTCTATACTATATGATAATACAAGAGATTTAAATCCTACAAATATTTTTGATGTCACTGTCTATTTATATGGTTTTTTTTCTTGCTTTTACAATCAAATTAAGTAAACTGTTTTATAACTGATGACAGTTCTGATTCCAGGGACATCCGTTATAGATCTGACTTGGAACAGCCAGCCTGTGTCATACATCACTGTAATTATTCTGTAATCACAGCTTGAGATCCAAAGAGTAAAAATATACTGTGCTGGTTCGGAGTCTCAGCTATCTAGGGTATCACTGTGTTTTTAAGGTTGCTCTAACAGCACAGCAGTTGTCAGAAAATGGAAATTAATGAGGAATTAATAAATTGTTATGGACTTTCACTCATCACAGAGTTTATGTAAAGTACAACAGTGAAATTCTTCCTCTATTGTGAGTAGCTACTGCATGTTATGAATATTAATATATACTGTACTTGGCAAAACAGAAGTCAGAACAGTGCTAATTTGGTTTCGGTCAGACCCTGCACCAAGTGATGAGTTGACATTTAAGAGCTTCCTGACCTGTGATAGATGACTTTGGAAACTTTCAAAATTACTCACAGAAACATTTGCAATTGACACTTGTGTTTATTAACTGATATAAACTGTTTATTAACTGATATAAAATATATTTAATTACTCCTTTTCTTACGATTATTTTATCCATCCATGCATGCATGCACTATCTGTCTGTCTGTCTGTCATGCATGTATCTGCCTGCATGGCTTACAGTCACTTACTGCAAACAATGTCTAATCTGTAATGTGCAAATGTGATAAAGTCAATGTTTTTATCAGGGTGGATGCTGACATTTATCATATTATTATCAAACTTCTAAGAAAATAGTACAAAAAAGTAGGTATCCAACTAAACAGACTTGCTATTTGTATCTTTCATATGACTCAATCATTTTATTTTTTTTAAAATAAAAAGAAGAATATGATGGGTGTCGCGGTTACTTTACATTACCAAATACCTTAGAAAATAATTGCATTCAGAAAATAAGAAAAAAAGTAACAAATAAGGAAACAATATTTACTTGACATGTGTAAAAATTTGATTTAAGCCATTCATCCGAAAATATGATAATTTATGAACAAAATGACCGAATTTTTAGTTCCATAAAACTGAAACAATTAGAGAATGTATCCTGTCTGGAAATTCAGCCCAGGGCATGACAGTATCTCTCCACCAAGTTATATTAGAATATATGAGGGATATTGAGCTTTAAATTAACTAGGTTGCTGCAACAATGTCAGAGCCAGCCTGCCCTCTTCCTGTGCCATAGGAGGGGAGTATAAAGGAGTGTAACCTTTGCACATCAGGTTTAAAAAGTAGTAATGGAAGGATTTGTTATGGGTATAGTAGTTCTGGAAATATTATGGAATTTAAAAGGCATGCCTTGCCTAATATTGCAAGAAAAGATGTTGCCAATCCCTCACTTAAGTTTCGATAAGTTGAATTGTCTGAGAAATCTTAAGCTGGTATAAATTATTAACCTGAATGGGAGTTTGGACTCCTAGATATCGTATGTGCTACTTGGACCACTGAATGGCATCAAAAGCATGAATAGGCCACATGAGATATGAACCAAGGCCTATGGATGAAGATGTAGACCAATTTACATGATGGGGTAATCTTAGCCTAAAATGGGGTAATCTTGTGCATAAATATTAGAAACATAGAAACATAGAATGTGACGGCAGATAAGAACCATTCGGCCCATCTAGTCTGCCCAATTTTCTAAATACTTTCATTAGTCCCTAGCCTTATCTTATAGTTAGGATAGCCTTATGCCTATCCCACGCATGCTTAAACTCCTTTACTGTGTTAACCTCTACCACTTCAGCTGGAAGGCTATTCCATGCATCCACTACCCTCTCAGTAAAGTAATACTTCCTGATATTATTTTTAAACCTTTGTCCCTCTAATTTAAGACTATGTCCTCTTGTTGTGGTAGTTTTTCTTCTTTTAAATATAGTCTCCTCCTTTACTGTGTTGATTCCCTTTATATATTTAAATGTTTCTATCATATCCCCCCTGTCTCGTCTTTCCTCCAAGCTATACATGTTAAGATCCTTTAACCTTTCCTGGTAAGTTTTATCCCGCAATCCATGAACCAGTTTAGTAGCCCTTCTCTGAACCCTCTCTAAGGTATCAATATCCTTCTGAAGATACGGTCTCCAGTACTGTGTACAATACTCCAAGTGAGGTCTCACCAGTGTTCTGTACAATGGCATGAGCACTTCCCTCTTTCTACTGCTAATACCTCTCCCTATACAACCAAGCATTCTGCTAGCATTTCCTGCTGCTCTATTACATTGTCTGCCTACCTTTAAGTCATCAGAAATAATCACCCCTAAATCCCTTTCCTCATATGTTGAGGTTAGGACTCTATCAAATATTCTGTACTCTGCCCTTGGGTTTTTACGTCCAAGATGCATTATCTTGCACTTATCCACATTAAATGTCAGTTGCCACAATTCTGACCATTTTTCTAGTTTACCTAAATCATTTGTCATTTGGCTTATCCCTCCTGGAACATCAACCCTGTTACATATCTTAGTATCATCAGCAAAAAGACATACCTTACCATCAAGACCTTCTGCAATATCACTAATAAAAATATTAAAGAGAATGGGTCCAAGTACAGATCCCTGAGGTACCCCACTGGTGACAAGTCCAAGCTTCGAATATATTCCATTAACTACAACCCTCTGTTGCCTGTCACTCAGCCACTGCCTTACCCATTCAACAATATTGGAATCCAAACTTAAAGATTGCAGTTTATTGATAAGCCTTCTATGTGCAACAGTGTCAAAAGCCTTACTGAAATCTAGGTAAGCAATGTCTACTGCACCACCCTGATCTATAATTTTAGTTACCCAATCAAAAAAATCAATAAGATTAGTTTGGCATGATCTCCCTGAAGTAAACCCATGTTGTCTCTGATCTTGAAATCCATGTGTTTTTAGATGTTCATCAATCCTATCCTTTAACATGGTTTCCATCACTTTCCCCACTACTGAAGTAAGGCTTACTGGCCTATAGTTGCCCGACTCCTCCCTATTACCTTTCTTGTAAATGGGCACAACATTCGCTAACTTCCAATCTTCTGGGACTACTCCTGTTAACAATGATTGATTAAATAAATCTGTTAATGGTTTTGCTAGTACACCACTAAGCTCTTTTAATAGCTTTGGGTGTATTCCATCAGGTCCCATTGACTTATTTGTCTTTACTTTTGACAGTTGAAATAGAACCTCTTCCTCTGTAAACTCACGTGTAATAAATGACTCATTTATCCTTTTTCTCAACTGAGGTCCCTTTCCTTCATTTTCATCTGTAAATACAGAACAAAAATATTCATTGAGGCAGTCAGCTAGACCTTTATCCTCTTCTACATACCTTCCTTCTTTTGTTTTTAATCTAACTAATCCTTGTTTTACTTTTCTTTTCTCATTTATGTATCTAAAAAATGTTTTATCCCCCTTTTTTAATGACTGTGCTATTTTCTCTTCTGTGTGTGATTTGGAAGCTCTTATAACTTGCTTAGCCTCTTTCTGCCTAATCTTATAGATCATTTTGTCTCCCTCACTCTGGGTTTTTTTATAATTCCTAAATGCTAACTTTTTGTTTTTAACTATTTTGGCCACATCTGCGGAGTACCACAGTGGTTTCTTGAATTTTTTGCTTTTACTGACAAGCCTAATGCAATTTTCTGTTGCCTTCAATAGTGCAACTTTTAAATAATCCCATTTTTCTTGGACTCCATTTAAATTGCTCCAGTCTGATAATGACTCCTCTACCCATATTCTAATTTTAGAAAAGTCTGTTTTTCTAAAGTCTAAAACTTTTGTTTTTGTGTGGTGTGACTCAGTCACTGTTCTTATATTAAACCATACTGACTGATGATCACTGGATCCTAAACTTTCACCTACAGTAACATCTGATACCAAATCTCCATTTGTTAACACTAAATCTAGTATGGCCTCTTTACGAGTTGGCTCCTCAACAACTTGTTTTAGAGACAATCCCAGTAGGGAGTTTAGAATATGTGTGCTCCTGGCACAAGTAGCTAATTTTGTTTTCCAATTTACATCAGGAAGATTAAAGTCACCCATGATGATAACTTCCCCCTTCATTGTCATTTTAGCTATTTCCTCAACTAGTAGATTATCTAACTCTTCAATTTGTCCAGGGGGCCTATAAATCACACCTACACGAGTTACTGTGTGATTACCAAATTCTAACGTAGCCCAAACGGACTCTATGTTTGCCTCACTAACTTTTATTAGGCTAGATTTTATGCTATCCTTCACATACAAGGCCACCCCTCCACCTTTCTTGCCTTCCTTATCTTTCCTATATAAAGAGTACCCTGGTATTGCTATGTCCCAGTCATTTTTCTCATTGTACCATGTCTCAGTAACAGCGACTAAATCTACACTATCAGTTGCCATTATTGCCACAAGTTCATGGATCTTATTCCCTAAACTGCGAGCATTTGTAGACATGACTCTAAGCTTATCATTTTTTAACACACTTGCTACAGGCACCTTCTGTCCTTGTTTTGGGGGACAATTGGATTGATGTTTTATCACCCTTTTGCCCCCCCCTCCTAGTTTAAATACATCCTAGCAAAACCTCTGAACTGCTCACTGAGAACATTTGTTCCCTTTTGAGAAAGATGCAAACCATCTTTTTTGTACAGCTTATCTCCATTCCAAACAGAGCTACCATGAGAAATAAAGCCAAATCCTTGCTCCCGACACCATTCACCAAGCCACAAATTAAAGTCCCTAATACGCATCCGCCTGTCGTTCTGAGTGTTATGAAAAGTATTTGTTAGAGTCAGATATATTAAGCTTTACCAAAAATAATGCTTATGCCTGACAGACCCCTTAATCCATAAGGACCATGGATGAGTCAAGACCAATAATCATAATTTTAGTTGGGATGAGCTATATAAGCTTTTAATAAAGAAAGAAATATAAACAAAATATGTATTTCATGATTCCCACAAAATGTGTGGGCCAGGACACTTGATCAAAAGCTATTTGAACATCTAGGCTCGGAAGTATGTATTAGGTACAGAGGTAGCCTTTGTAACTACCACTGCTCATATGGCTGCCCAAACAGCTTTAATAGATTATTTGTCCTGACAATAATAAGAATGGAAAAAGCTTTGTGACTTCTGGGTTAACAATAGCAGGATGACCAGATGTGTCCATTATTTTAGTAATTAGAGGATTTAAAAGGTTTAGGAGAAGCCAGGGAGACAAACAATTTAATAGTTTTATTTTACCAATGATAAAATATTTTTAGAATACTCAATGTTAGCTTTTTCTAGATCACATCTAGAAGTCCTTTAGTTTCCAGGTAGTATGATTTTGTTTCCTGGATTGATGAGGGCTGTGTGAAGTTCTTTCGTACCTAGAGGTCCATTCTTTTTTGACTTTGGCCACATAGGAAATTATCTTACACCTCATGGCTGCCTTAAAAACCATCCACATGACGGTCATCAATGTGTTGAATGTTGTCATCCAAATAGTTTGTCTATGTGTGCGAATGAAAGAGCTAATGGGGAGACCAAGGCAAGGGTGGACCCTGTGACAGTCACAGCTCAATTGGAGCATAATCTGAAATGACTGTCGTGTGTCAGTATATAATAAATGTGGGATAAGGAAGATGGATATAAGAAAATAGTCAATGCCTGAAGAGGAGTGGTGGACCCGAGCCATATATGTGTATTGTTCAACATTGTCATTATAGAACCTTAAAATGTCAGGCAGGAGAAGTTTATTTTTAAGGGAATGGATTATCAGTCCATCAGTTCATAAGGAGGAGGAGGCAAAACCCAACCTATCTACTAAGCTGTCAAAACCTTATTAATATAGCACCTAAAATTACTTTAAAAGTTGAAAAAAGTAATTCACTCATAAATATGGGTGAAAAAAATATCATTAGGTTAGGGGCATACAAACTAACTGAAACACATCCAATATAATAGATATGCCTTCCCAGTCAATAATATGGGAGTGTGTTCTTCTTAAACTTGAAGCCACTTAATTCTGAAAATGCACATTCTGCATTTTTTCCAGATCAGTCACAAAATGTTCCAGAAGTTGTTTGACATACATTTGCATATCCTAAACATGAAAACAGATGTCTACAATGCAAACTCCACTAAATGTTATGTTAAAACCTTGCATGCCTAATACATTTACATTTTTGTTTAATTTCTCAGTTATTTTAAAATGGAAACATAGAAATATTATTTCACATTTCTTTTAACTTTAAGGAAATTTAAGGAATTTCTATTTGTTAGTTTTGTCTAACATTCAAGCGAATATCTGAACAATGGAGTCCTTTAATTTTCTTTCCAATGATAACAAACTGTAATCAAGTAGACTCTAGCTACAAATTGTGTCGGCTTTGGAATGGATCACACACAGCGTAATCAAATTAAGAAACAATGTGGAACAATTTGGCTGTGTTTCTATATCCAGTCTGAGATTCTCAGAAGTTTCAGTGCTTAATAAAATTGATATATTTCAACTTATTTGATTAATCACATCTCATAATATACATCTGTACTTGCTGAACATATAACACACAAAACTTGAAATCTAGCTTCAACAACATTCTGAGTTGCTTTAGTCTAAAGTTTAATTTACAAAAAGTCATTTAATCATATTAATAATAATTCATATTATTATATAGGTCATTTATACAGCAACATCCTTATTTGTAGAAGAGAAGTAGGTAATCTGCTTAACCATTTAATGAGAAAAAAATAGTTTTTTTCCTATAATTTTAGTTATATGTATGTTTATTAATTTGCTTTTTAGAAAATATCCCACCATTTAATTGTAGTGGGTCGTGGTGATACAAAATGTAAGGGTAGGGGTAGACAAATGGGTTGCTAGAAAAGTATTCACTGAGGACTTAGTGGGTTATTTTTGACAGTTGCAAGAGAGGAATGAGGGTACAGGGAGGGAAAACTGATAGCTGTTTAATTGATACGCTTTCCTGAAGAAGTGAGTTTTCAATGATTTTTTGAAGGAAGGAATGGAGACTGGTTGAAAGTCTAACAGAGAAGGGAAGAGAGTTCTACAGGAATGGTGCAGCCCTGGAGAAGTCTTGATATAATGGGACCTAGAGATTCTGGTTCATTCTACGTCGCCTGCAGTAGCATGTTCAGTGAATCTATACTTGTGGTTGGTTAAGAAAGGAAATATTGCAACGCAAAATATGTGAGTATAGGCTTAAGGTATGGGCTTCATATATACTCAGTGAGTTACTGCTAGACCTGTGCATTCGGTTTCAAATGAATTGCGATTCATCTGAATTTTGGGCGATTGGCGATCAACCCAAAATCCATTTCTTCTAAGCTATATAGGGACGAAACATTTGTGATTCATAGTTTCTTCCAGTGATGCCCCCCCAAAAATGATACATGATTGATGGAAATAGAGATGATTGATGGTTATGGGACAGGCACTAAATGGTAATTTTATTCACATACCAGGTGAGGAGTGACCAACAGATGGAAACAAGGGAGAGCATTGAAACAAAATGTGTATCAACTCTGAATTCTATGTGTCGTCTTTGCTCAGAAATGTGAGAAACGGAGGTTCTCTTGAAAGCTTGTCATTACAAAATTCTGTTACTCCAATAAAAAAGGTATTACAAGATATGACTTTTATCTGTTTTTTACATCTGCATCACTGGACTAATACGGCTACAATCTCTACTCTATATATATATATATATATATATATATATATATATATATATATACACATAAATATCATTTGTTTTACTGCCTCTCCCTTTTAACATCTATTGATTGTTTCTTCTCACTTGATCTGTGAACCAAATGGTGCAAAAATGTGAACTACAAAATATATACATTATATTCATCATTTTCAATACTCTGGCAATTTTCACACCATTTTGGTTTATTCAAATTGTTTTTCCTGAAATGATTACATGGGTATAATTCATCCAAATTGAAATCCCACCTTGACAAATCACGAATCGCCTGATTGACAAATTGAGGACTTGATTTGTACAAACCAAATTTTTCTAGTCTAATTACTACACATAGGCTAAACGTTCACTCATGAATAATGTCTGTCCATTCTTGGTGACTGCTTTTTACACTCTGTTTTTATTTATTTGCAAATTCTCAGGGTCTACATAAGATAACCTTTTGACTTAGATCACAAGGTTAAGCTTTGAGATGACAGCTTCCTAATTCTCCTCTGCCACCCAGCCTCACTTAATTCTCAAGCTTCAGATGATAATTGATATAAACTTTTCTGGAGACTTTATCTTGGCAACATGAAGACATCATCTGTTTGGATTTTATTCTGTATCTGGCAAGGATGATGAAAGAGTACACGTTTCTTAATGCATATGGTCAAAGTGAACGCACTTGTTAAAATATATTTCTAGTAGCCGAAATGAATTTCATGCAATCTAAACCTGGAAGAAACTGCTTGTTGTGTTTTTGATTAACATTACTGGTTTGTGCAGTGCTATAGTTCTTGTGGATAGCATATGTAGCTGTAGGCTGGTCATCTAAATGACCTCTATTCTTAGTATGCAGTTTAAAAAGAACCACTACTTTGATGTGACATTTAACGAGGAAGACGTATTTCACATGATGTGACAGATTTGTAAGGACTTGAAGCCAAAAGGGAGTCAAGCTTCAAATTCCTCTGTTTTGTTTAATTGCTGATGTGGTCAAATACTTAAAGTCTCTATACAGAACCCTTTAGATTGTTTTTATTCTTTTTTTATTTAGAATTTATTGAAAACTTGAATAACAAAACATTGAAGCAAGGTTGAGTTAAGACAGACTATACAACAACAGTGAAAACGAGACAGACGTATGTGTCAACAAATATATAACAAAGATAGCACTACTATTGTAGCATAAGCTATTGATAGTCAAAGATTAAGGTATCGGTAAAATCTAATGAGGATTAACAAACATTTCCTCGAATATTGGTGTGGAATAGGAACACAAGTGATGAAGTTGACATTTGGGAGGAGTATTGAAGGAGATAGATGGAGGGAGATAATGGGAGATAATGAAGGGGTATATGGAGAGACTTTAGATTGTTTTTAAACTCGATTATTATTCAATGACTTTCCAAAAATATTGCAAAACATTTGCTGGAATTTGGGATATTTGGGGTTATGTGTAATTCACCACTTTTACTGGCTTAGATTTTGAAATATGTAGTTTTGGAAATTATTAAACATGGTAAAATGAAATAAATACAGTACGTTGGAAAAACTGCAGAAGGTTGCACTAGTGGTTGGAAATTGTGAACAGGGCTTCCATGAAAACTCTTGGGGTCCCTTACAAAATCGTAGGCCAGCCCCACCACTGCACAGTTAAGTACACATAAACAAGCAGACTCAGGCTGCCACAAATAGAAATGCACAGATACACACTGCTTCACACTGCCACATTCAGATAATCAAATATATACTAGGGATGTGCATGGGGAAAATATGGGAAATTCGGCACTTCGGAACTTCGACACGTTGGAAATTCGGCAACTTATTATTGAGTCAAATTACTCATCAATAATGTCTGTCCATTCTTGGTGACTGCTTATTTGAGTCAAATTACACAGTGTTGGAAAATTTCAAAGAACTTTCCCAAGCTGTGAAATTACACAGAGCACTCTGATTGGTTGGATTTCAAGCTAACCAATCAGAGTGCTGTGACAGGTAAATGTAGAGACTTACCTGTCAGTCTCTTCATTTACATGTCAGAGCACTCTAATTGGATGGCTTAAACCAACCAATCAGAGTGCTCTGAGCCTAATTGCAGTGCGACGGATATTATGTTTTTTTATTTGGCCTTTTTTGGAGCTGAAACAAATAAGATTTTAGAAAAAGGAAGACATCAAATGGTAAGTTTATTTTTTTACAGGTACTTAGTCATTGGTAGGGTAAGGGGGGTAGGTAGGGATTTATTAATGTTTTTTGGGAGGAGGGGTGACTAGAGGTTTGGGGACCCCTAGTCACCTGGGGGGGTAACATTTTTATTTAGGGCTCCCACCTGCCGCTCAGGGGTGGGGGCTGAGTGGGAGGACAATGGTTCCACCCCCTTATTTTACTTTAGGGCCCAAACCCGCCACTCAGGGGTGGGGGAGGGGGGAGGACAATAGGTCCCCCCATGTGAAGTAATTTAGGGCCCCCACCCTCCGCTCAGGGGTGGGGGCCGGGGGGAGGACAATAGGTTCCCCCCCTTATTTTACATTAGGGCCCCCACCGCTGCTCATGGGTGGGGCCGGGAGGGAGGACAATAGGTCCCCCCCTGTTTTACTTTAGTGTCCCCACCAGCGGCTCAGGATTGGGGGCCGTGGAGGAGGACAATAGGTCCCCCCCTTAATTTAATACATTGCAACCTTCCTCCCCCAATTGAATGCACTGTCCTCCCCCAGTTTAACACACTGTAACCCCTCCCACTACTCTAATACGCTGTCTTCCCCCCAATTTAACACACTGTCCCCCTTCCCACCACTCTAATACACTGCCCCTCCTCCCCAATTTAACACACGACACATTAAGGCCCCCCAAACCCCTCTTCCCTAACCTTAAGGCAAGCCAGACACTCTGCAGGCAGCTAGCCAATCTGCATACTGTAGTGCTGCCACTGCGCAGCCGCAAGTTTGACATGCTTGCTCTAAACCATGTCTGTTTACTTTAACTGACTTGTAGCCACAATGAACTCACAAGAAATAGCTCCACAAGTTAAGGCAAAGGTCAATGTTTTATGTTTTAATAAAAAAATAAAAAAAACAGAAAAAAAATATATTTTTAGAAACCCATTGTACAAGTACAATAGCCACTAATCAAGTCACATACATACAATAAAGTAAGTTACACAATTTAGTTTGCGTAGTTCCATAATTTTTGAATTACACTTTTGTTCCATAGAAAAAACATAATTTGAAAACTCCAAAGACACAGCTGTATGCAAAAACGTATTGTTTAACAGACACGTACAATAGGTTTCACTGTTTCAGATGGCCAAACTACTACTCTGAAGGTTGCATAACATAATACAATTGGAAGCAGAATTATAACATTCTGTGATTTCCAAATAACTGCCCCAATGTAGCAGATTTTTTCACTTGCGTAACTTAATGTGGGAGGTATCCCATCATAAGCAACTGTTCCCTGAAATTGCCTCACCATTTAGACATCATCATGCTTGCTATGTCTGTCATACCCTATATGAACTTTTTTTATCTCTATAAACTGTGACATGGTTATGGGATGTAGGATAAACTGTGATACTAAACATGTAATACAAACTGTTACACAATGGCAAGAAGTTACTAATCTATGGGGTTATGTCCCGTAACAGTTTGACTCTGTCTGATCCTCTGTGATTTCACAATTGAGGAACTCTTAATAACGCTCATTAGTAATGATTACATACCTCATCAGCATGTCCCACCGCTCCATAAATCTTCGCTATCTGTCCAATGAAACATGGGAAACTGTCCCCTAGGTCTTTTAATGTGGAAAGAGAGCCTGCCAGTGAAAGTGGTTCATATGTTGATATTTCTAAGAGAATATTAAGGATGATATCACTGTAACTAGGATCTGATACATATTCCATTAGAACAGGAAGAGTCTCTGTTAGAACCTAAAAGACAAATAATATTGATTGTATAAATATGCCATGTAAAAAAAAGCAAGCCATAGACTTTGAAATCATATTAAAAACCTTAAACTTGTATACAATAATGGGTTATGGTAACAGTGCAAGAAGCCTTAAACAGTATTGTACATGTAATTTACTTATTACTATTTATTTTTTTAGTAAAAAGATTGTTGGTCTAATAAAAAGTTGTAGCATGCTCATAACTGTATTTTATTTATAAAATGTGAGCTTGTTCTGCATTGCTATCACAAGTATCCAGGGTGAGCTAAAGGTCACTGACATCTGAGTTCAGGTCTTTATATATCCTGTATATGGATTTAGATATATTACTCCTCTCTTTCCACATCCAATTCCAGTCCCTTTATACGTCCAGACCCTCTCACTATACATAAAGTTTATTCAGGTACCGTGATATATGTTTGCATGATGCAACGGACGCAATGGCCCACTTCTGGTGGTTATGTCTGGAGGTCCACACATTACTAGACAAGGTGGGAAATATAGAAGGTTTATATACCCCTCCACTTTAGGATGGCCTTATTTAAAGCATTTCTTTTCTCATTTTCTAAGATTGAAAAGATATTAATGAAGAAAATACTGATAACTGCCTGTACACTAGCCCTTCGGAACTTAAATTATCTTACATTACTGTAATTCTAGATACTGTCCAGGGGCGGACTGACAGGTCGGGCAAATCGGTCATGGACCGAGGGCCCGAGGCAGTCAGGGGCCCGGCAGCACAATCATGCTCTGGCTGAGGAGATCAGAGATCTTCCCAGCCAGAACAACATGATTTCTCCGTTATTCCAGTGATATGCTACAGCATATCACTCTGTAGTTAACCCCCTTTCTCCCTCACCCGTTTCCCCTCTCTCAGGGAGACCTGGCAGTGAGTATTCAGGTCTTGTTGCCAGGTCTCCAGCCGTGCGGTGCTGAGTGTGAGCAGGAATAGGCGGGGCCATGAAGTGACATCACTTCCTGCCTTGCCTGAAGAGGAGCTGCAGCAGCCTGGCAGATAGCTCAGGTAAGCTTCTTATAATTATTTTCTGCAAATCCTCATTCAACTCAGCACCACCTGCATTCTCCCTGCACCCACCTCAGCCCCCAGTACCCACATCTGCTCCCACCTCAGCCCCACTGTACCCATCTCAGCCCCCTGCACCCACCTCAGCCCCCCTGTACCCACCTCAGCCCCCAGTACCCACCTCAGCTCCTCCTCCACACACCACATCTCCCCTTGCACCCACCTCAGCTCCCTGTCTCCCTGCACCCACCTCAGTCCCCCTGTACTAACCACAGCTCCCCCTCCACACACCACATCTCCCCTTGCACCCACCTCAGCTCCCTGTCTCCCTGCACCCACCTCAGGCCCCCTGTACTAACCACAGCTCCCCCTGCACCCACCTCAGCCCCCCTGTACTAACCACAGCTACCCCTGCACCTACCTCAGTTCCCATGCATTTACCTCAGCCATCATTCCTCCTTACACTCAGCCCAGAATCTACCTGTCCCTGTACCCACCTATTTCCCTATGCACCCACCACAGCCCCTATGCCACCTCCACCTACCATAGCTCCTATGCCAGTAGAGCCTCTTTTATCCAAACACGCACACACAACAGCCCCAGTAACCACCAGATGCCTACTACAGATTCTATCCCACAGACACTGCAACACAGCCAGCCATCTCCACTCACATAATGCACTGCAAATCGCCCCATTCACACACGCAAAAATCCACAAGGAGCCTCACTGTATAGACACAGTCCCACAAGCAGCATCCCCACACATACAAAACCACATGCTGCCTCCCTACACATACACATCACAAACAGCATACCCACCATTGCAATACTGCACACAGCCTCCACACACACATCACTTATATAGCACCAACATATTCTGCAGCGCTGTACAATAGGTAAAACAAGAGAACACAACACTTTGACATACAGGAACACAACATCACTAGCAACATCCCCACACACGCAACCCCACAAGTAGACTCCAAACACATGTGGCTACTTGTATGGTTGTACATGTGGGGTTGCTGCTTGTGATTGCCTCAGCAAAATCAGTGGAAGTGTGTTATTAAATTTGCTTTATTTCTTTATTTTCAAGGGACACTATAGTCACCCAGACCACTTCAGCTCAATGAAGTGGTCTGGGGGCCAGGTCCCTCAGGTTTTAACCCTTCAGATGCAAACATAGCAGTTTCAGAGAAACTGCTATGTTTACATTTGGGGATAATCCAGCCCCTAGTGGCTGTCTTCCGGACAGCCACTAGAGGTGCATCTGCGACGCTGGGGCGCATTCTACCTCCATCACGCAGAGCGTCCATAGGAAAGCATTGAGAAATGCTTTCCTATGGATACTTTGAATGCGCGCGCGGCACTGCCGCGCATGTGCATTCGGCTCCACTGACGTCAGATGGGGAGGAGAGGTCACCAGCGCCGAGGGAGCCCAGCACTGGATTAAGGTAAGTAGCTGAAGGGGTTTTTAACCCCTTCAGTGCCATGGGAGGGGGACCCTGAGGGTGGGGGCACCCTCAGGGCACTATAGTGTCAGGAAAACCGATTTGTTTTCCTGACACTATAGTGATCCTTTAATTGCTGGGAAGGCACGCCAGCAAGGGTTACTCCATCTAAAAACAGTGTTTATTAATACACTGTTTTTGGTTGGATTAACTTCTTAAAAGTAAATCTGGCCATTTTTGTGGGCTCTGCTAGTGTGGCAGTCAGGGCTGTGTGGCTCTCACACAGCCATTCTGTGTGCTGGGCAGCCTACACATAATATATGTGTAAAAGCAGCAGAAAGAAGGGGAAGAAGAGTAGCAGGGGACCAGAAAACCTTGTGCCAGGACCAAGAGGGGGGGCCCTTGATCACCCACCGCCCGAGGGCCCTGTGAGTGGTCAGTCCACCCCTGATACTGTCCTTTTCATAACACAAAACTGAACTATAAATTATTAACAAAACAATAGTTATGCAATCAAGCTATATTAATCCAATTTTGGTTAGAATGAAATGCCCGAGTTGCCCTTAAAACGGACCATTAGGCAACTTAAATCAATTTTTACAGTGGATATCTTTTTCTTTATATGGACAGTAAAAGCTTGTTTACAGAAGATCGAGGAAGGAAATTGCATTTCATAGCATCCACAGGAGATTAACTGGTTAATTGCATAAAAGTAATATATCAAGGTACTTATTTTATTATTTTTATTTATTTTTTTATAACGGATCAACTTTCAGACACACAGTAGAGCTTAATGCAGCAAAGAAAAGCACAAGTTATTTGTCTAAATTTTACATCAGATGTCTATGATTTCAGTAAATTTTGGGAAGTTGGTCACAAAATACAAGGAGTGAAATACAATTTCCCATCTCCTATAACCTCCGATCCAGTACCAGCACTTTATTTAGTCTACCTTAATACAAAAAGAAAGCAGCCCGATCCTCCTTTAACTACAGAGCGCCGCAATTATGGAACAACCTTCCGCACACTTTCAAATCTTCCCCAAGCCTAAAGCCCTCTCTACATACCTCAAAACAGAATACACATGTTATGGTTGATTATATATTTCCTACCTGTTCTATGTTACATTTTGTATATATTGTGTATTAATATTGTTTTTGTATTTTATTGTACCCTAATTGTAACAATGCAATGACTTGTGGACCCAGGACATACTTGAAAACGAGAGAAATCTCAATGTATCTTTCCTGGTAAAATATTTTATAAATAAATAAATGTAGAATGATTCTAGAAAACAAAATTGCCATAAAAAGTGTATATTGATGCAAAGGATACATAACAGTCTATTAACCTAAGATTATTTTAACACTAGCCATATAACTGGCAGTCTCTGTTAAAACTGTACAAAAATCGTGTTTGTTTGTTTGTATTTTTTTTTTTTTTTATATACACATATATAACAAGGTTTTTTAATGTGTATTACGTAAATGTGATTTGTGCTACTCCCCATTTTGTGTTCAGCAACATCTGCTCAGTACAACGATACCCCCAACGTATGTATTTGCTACTATCCTGTAAAGCTATAGTGCCATATAAGATAACCAACCATTTTAGTTTTTACTGTTAGAATTTTGATATGGGCCTAAAATAAAATCGCAAATTGAGGATGGGTGGTGCCTTTTGGGGCAATTTAGTTGTGTATATATAGATAAATATAAATACCACTTGCAAATATGGACACCATGGGAACTCACACAAAATATATTTTGAGTTTTATTTATTTTATTTGGATTCTTAGCTTTTTCGATTATAATTTATTCACTTAGAATATACCCTATGGTACTCTTCTACCAATAGCTACCTCGGGTACGTAAAATGAAAATATCACAATATATTGGCTAACTCTTTGGCGGAAGCAATTTATATACAATATAACCAGGCTATTTGATAAGGGATTTTGTCGTCTTTTTTTTATGGGTGAATAAGCAATGCTTAATTAATCATAATTAGATATTCAAAGGTATACATGGTTATTTTCCACTTAGGGCCATTTATTAGTCATTGGTTTCTATAAGTTGTGGAAAAGCACTTAAAGTATATGGCTCTGATCAAATACATCAGGCAGTTTACTGATCGCTTAAAGCGGCACTGTCATGCCGAATCCTGTTTTTTTTTTACTCCACTATCTCTAACTGACACCCTAGTCACCCCCAAATGCCCCTAAGCCCCCCACATTACCTATTTTTTATTTATTTTCTGCCCCGATCTTTATTCAGGGCGCAGCCATCTTTGTGTGGGTAGATGAAGTCCCTGTGGGACACGTCACCTGCCCACATTAGATAGCGCTGTAATACCCACACATGCCCAGTGAAACACCTGGACATGCGAACGGGAATTCATCTATTTTTCATTCATCAGACAGACGAATGAATGAATAGAAAAATCAGCCAAACAAACAAACAGTGTTCGTTTGTTCGTTCAGTTTATTACAAGGAGGGAGCTACCGGCATGCAGCTCCCTCCTTGTAATATGTAACTATAGAAGCGGCAGGGAGTGTGCTCCCAACCACTTCATAAGCCCCCCAGGCTCCCCCTCACTCTACGGGCGTCAATATGACCCCCATAATAGCATAAGGGAGATTAAAATCTCCCCAATGCCCCTACTCGCTATACCGTGAGTAGGGGCATGTCTAGTAAGCAGTGAGCAGCCTGTGGCTGCTCACTGTAAAAAAAATTAAATAAATAAAAACTATTGGCCCCCACCCCTAAACGACGGTGCCATCCAATCACAGTGCTCTGTGGCATTTTACACAGTATGGGAAAGTTCTTTGGAATTTTCCCACGCTGTGTAAAATGACACAGAGCACTGTGATTGGATGGATTTCAAGCCATCCAATCACAGTGCTCTGTGTCATTTTACACAGGTGGGAAAATTCTTTAGAATTTTCCCACGCTGTGTAAAATGACAAAGTGCACTCTGATTGGCTTAAACCCACCACTCAGAGTGTTCTTAGCCTAATTGCAGGGCGGGGCAAGGCTTTATAAGCCTTCCCCCGCCCTGCGGAGCTCAGTCTGCACGGAGCCCTCCATGGGTGAAGATGGATTATTTTTTTGCGCTCGGGTTTTTTCTTTTTCGTTGGGTTTTTTTTTTGCCCTCGGGATTTTCATTTTATTTTAAGTTCGACGGTTATGATGGTTTTTTATTTGGCCTTTTTTGGGGCTGAAAAATGAAGATTTGAGAAAAAAGAAGACATTGAATGGTAAGTTTAATTTTATTTACAGGTTAGTTATTTTATTCCCCTCTCACTATTTTTTGGGGTGAGAGGGGTAGGTAGGGACTTTTTATTTGGGTGGGAGGTGGGTGACTAGGGGCTTGGGGACCCCTAGTCACCTTGTGGGGGGGGGGATTGACTTAGGGCCCCCACCCGCTGCCCAGGCGTGGGGGCCGGGGGGTAGGACAGTAGGTTCCCCCCCCTCATTATCTTTATGGCCCCCACCCGCCGCCCAGGGGTGGGGGCCGGAGGGGGGGTGGACAGTAGGTCCCCCCTCATTATCATTTGGCCCCCCACCTGCCACCCAGGGGTGGGGGCAGGGGGGGAGGACAGTAGGTCCCCCCCCCATTATCTTTATGGCCCCCACCCGCCGCCCAGGGATGGGGGTTGGAGGGGGGGTGGACAGTTGGTCCCCCCCCCATTATCCTTTTAGTAGATAGCTCCCTGATACCGTGGGAATTAGGGAGTTATCTACTAAACGGCTGCAAGGTGCAGCCACAGCAAGAATAGAAATTCCGATCCGAATAAAATGCCGAATTGAGTTCTAAAAGAAACGAACATACGGTTCTCATTCAGTTAGAACGCAATTCGGCAGTTTTGTGTAAAATGACAGGAAGCATCGTGGGAACACAGAGGAAAGGTAAGGATCATGGGAAAATTGCTCTGACCAGCGGAAATGAAGCACACTTTGCTCCTCCGCTGGTCAGAGCTGGTCAAGCAGAGGAATCCTCCATAAGGCAAACAGTTCCTACTTTGTCTTATGATTTTAAAGAAAACTAAAGAAGACAGGAAGAAAAGAAGAACAGATCCTGAGAGGGGGGGGGAAGAGGAAGAGATTGAGGAAAGGTAAGTTCGGCATGACAGTGCCGCTTTAAGTTCAAAAACAAATGAAATAGAATGTAATGTCAGAGGGATTGCACTTAGCAAGGCAATGTTGCAACTGTATCAATAATTCAAGCAATAAGAATTGCACGCATTGTTTTCCAATCAGTCAGGCTTAATAGTGACTTCAAAATGAATTTAAGGTTAAAATAGCTGAATCTGGAAGCTTCTGCTTCAACTTCTTTGGCGTACATTTTGGAATTCACTGTGGATTAATTTTGAATTCTCACTTTAGTAAATAACCCTGACCGTGTTTAATTATACACCAAAAGATCAGGAATACTTATATATCACTTCCAATTCTTCTTATTTCTGACATATGCTTATCAGCATAAAGAGAAAAAAAAAAAAAATTAAAGTATCTTTTTACACAGAAAAATTCTGTAAGAATAAATATCCCACTTCTAGGCTCTCACTCAGTTACTTAGAGCATCAGAACATTGCTCAAGTGGTTCAGGCATTTTTACATATATGTACCACTTTTACTGGCTCTTTGTGATTGCTTCATATGGTCACTGTTATTAGCCTGCAGTTCTATGTGACATTTAGTGCTTATAATTTTACTGCAATAAATTAAAACATGCATACATCTGCTTACTTTACTTTAATTATACTGTTGCTACCATGTTAAGTCTACATTCTAGAGTGGTTCACTCAGTCACATGCCTCATCTTACATCTACACACAAACCTGCCACACAGTCCGATGGCCTTAGACACATTGGTCGGTGAGGCTGATCTTCGGACCCTGCTTCATCAATTACCCTCCAAGGCAAATTTAGCCAATATGCTGACTAAGCTGTAGGAGAGGTTCAGCGAAAAAATACTTACCATTAGTAATGATATCCAGCAATTTGGACACAAGTCCAAACTTTCAAGGAAGACAGAGAGGCATCAGACTCCTATATTACTTTGCAAGACCAACAATCATATCACTCCCCGATACTAGCCACCGTGTATAGAAAGCTAGAAGACATTGATAACCAGGAAGGAGGAATAATCTGCGGTTCAGAAGAGTACCTGAGCCAGCCCACTGCTCATGACAAGGAGGACATTAGGCTTATTCTTCAGACATCATGTTGAATTTAATACTTTTCTATGAAAAGCATTGACATCACAGGCACATAAATGCATCAGGTCCTCAGTACTCCTCTATGAGGAGCATTGCATGGGACCATCGCCAGAGGATGATGTTGTGGAAGAAGGAGAGGACAGTAGTATCTAAGGAGTCTCAGTGCTAGAAAAAGGTAAGTAAAACCTTTATTTTCTTATTTTTTTTATTGCACCCAAATAGGGCCCACTCCAGTAATTAGGGACAGGGCCCCTCTAATTTTAGGAATAAAGTTTTGCTTTACATCTATTTTCTACATTTAAGAAAAAAACCACTTTCTGTAGATCAGATATGGTGATTAAAATAACTGCCATGTGCACATTTATAGTGTAACACAGTGTAAAAAAAAATTCTATTCAAACACATGATTTATTGCGGAACATGATACGAGGCATTTATGCCAAGATTAACTACATTCAGTTGTATCACTTTGCCTTCTGATGAACTAGTGACAGCTATGTTGAACTAGTTCCTTGTTTCTGAAAGTGTTCTTGAGTGACTAGTATCAACACTCTTTCTAAGGGAGTGTGGGAATTCTGCATTGTCATTTAATGACCACAAGAATCTCAACAAATACTTCCCAGTTTATAGAAACTCAGTAGCATGGGGTACCTTTATTTTCAGTATAAATCAGCAGTCTAGAGCTATTTTATTCCAAGAAGCTGGTTTTGAAACAATGTTATGGAAAAATTTTCTCTCTGACTGTTAATGATCTCTAGTGGTGTAATTGTATAGTATGGCACGTGGAAAGCTGTATTTAGCCATTAAATCTGGATATTTGACACATGGAATGAATAAAACTAACAGTTCTAATGTAGGCCTTAATTTAATATTTTTAGATAAGCTTTTCAAATGATTTATTATTTTTAGATAAACTTTTCTAACATGTTACCCCCCACTCCCTCCAAATAGTGAAAGATAAAAAATATACCATACATAAAAAATATATCAATATATCAAAAACTATCAAAATATTGCTAAATTAAAATATTTTTCAAAAGATTCAGTCATTTTAAAAGCATATCCAACAATATTAAATAAAGTCTGTAATTATCTTTTTTTGTGTCGTTCACAATCTAACAAGAGAACAGTTGCATTCTTTTGTTTAGATATTTATAATAAAAGTTATAAAGTAAATGAATACATTAGCTCTGTCAATAATTAGTATTACTACTTAAATGTAATCATGTTTTATTTAATACATTTGTTTTAAGGATATATGTGCGTCACTGCTATTTCTTTATAGAGTCATCAAGTGTAAAAATGAAGGGGAAGAGAGGGGATGCAGATGCAAGAAGCCAAAAATATGGAGAGCAAAAGAGCCACATTAACAAAGGGGCTAATGGTCCCAGGAGGAATTATTGTTTTTGCTTTTATTTTCACAATAATATTGGTTGCAACTTAAAGGAAAACTATAGTCACCTAAACAACTTTAGCTTTATGAAGCAGTTTTAGTGTATAGATCATGCTTCTCAGGTGTTACTGCTCAATTCTCTGCCATGTAGGAGTTAAATCACTTTGTTTCTGTTTCTGTCACACCTCCCCTGGCTTTGATTGACACAGTCTGCATGAAAAAAAAACAGTTTTCACATTCAATCAGATGTAATTTACCTTAAACAACTGTATCTCTTTCTCTGTAAATTGAACTTTAATCACATGCAGGAGGCTCTTGCAGGGTCTAGCAAGCTATTAACATAGCAGGGAATAGGAAAATCTAAACTAAACAGAACTTGCAATAAAGGAAGGATACACTGTAGATGACTCTTTACAGGAAGTGTTTAGGAAGGCTGTGCAAGTCACCTGCAGGGAGGTGTGACTAGGGTTCATAAACAAAGTGATTTAACTCCTAAATGGCAGAGAATTGAGCAGTGAGACTGCAGGGGCATGATTTATACACCAAAACTGCTTCATTAAGCTAAAGTTATTTTGGTAACTATAGTGTCCCTTTAACCTCTTTCATTTATGTAAAAGTGATTTGGAGAAATATACCAAAAAAAGTAGAAAAAAGAAAGAAAAACATTGTGTACAGTTTCCCTCTTTCCTCCTCCCCACTTTGTGTGATCATAACCTAGATCAGCACTCCAGATGACATCTCCCATGATGCTTTTATAGCTATAATGGTGGCAAATTATCGGGGAGATGTAACCCAACATGTAGCATTCCAAAGGTTGCCTACCCCACTCTAGATTTGTGATATGTCAGTGGAGTGTTTGCTTCCTTAGTGGTGTGGATACTGTGTAGATTATTGTGGAGTACTATGGGCAAGATAAAAATATAAATGGGATGGGCAGATCCTAAAGTATTTCATCTTCTAGGAGATCTAGTGAGTGATAACTTTGTGAATTTGACGTTTTGGATTAAGATGCAGAATCTTCACAAAGATCCTGTCTGAAATTTGAATACCAAAAAATAAGTGAATAAAATAAAAAAAGTGCTAAGAAATATGTGCATTACAAAATGAAATAAATGTATCTTCTTCAATATTAAATAGGAAAAGGGACTGCCCATACATTTAAAACATACTTATGATATTATAGAGTAAATAGCTATGTGTTACTATAATCATTTAATTTGGAAGTTTATTTTTAATGCTCATTCCTCACTGTTTTTCTTTATGACATAATGTAATATTTTTGGATAATTTCTAAAAACTGTTTGCATTGGATCTACCCCGCATTATAAAATAGCTGCACTCACCGGTCACTTGTTTTGGTGTGGGTTTTCTCAATACAGTGATTGATAAGTCTAATTGGAACAATCTGTTTTAATACTTTTCTCATATCTCAGTGCAGCCAGATTGAATTAACATTTAAAAATAAAAGGGTAATTCAACATTTAAAATGGTCGTTCGGTCTCCCAACAGTTATAATGGGTGTCAATGCACGCTGGTAATTTAGATTATCCCATATAAATGGCACACTCTGTACACTGACCACTGAAGTAAATAAAGGAGATATAGTTCAAATGTTGACCTCGATGGAAGCAGTTTGCACTTGGACTATTTAATAAATAGTTACTTAATCTTTCATTATTGGAACCTTCTTCCACTAAGGAATATCACTTTCAACTTAGTGTTAGTTATAATTCAAGATAAAACGGTGATACTCAATCAAGCACCAATAATTGTTAAACCATAGCTTCATACTAGACTTATATGTGTGTTCTGTCATGTGCCTCTATAATGTGTAATGAACGCCCTGAATCAATGCTTTCCTATAGAGAATTTGAATTTTCTCTACAGAATTGTATAGGGAAATATATAAAATATATACATTTTTGATCCATTCACTCTGTTTCTTTGTTTTTAGTTTTTTTTTTTTTTTTTAATGAATACTTAACTAAAGTAATTGGTTTTGTTTACCAACCTGAATGATAATATAGTGGTGGTACCTTGTGTCGGGGCCTGTGTTAATCTGTTTTTCTTATTTATAATTTGCAGGTTAACAAAAGTTGGCAATGGCTGAAGCATTAGTCAAGTTCCGCAGCCTTTGTCAACATTGTCATTGGCAGGTCATTTAGTACTCACCTTCCTCCAGCACTGTGTCAGTTCCTGTAGGGTCACAACATCAGTTCTGTGTTAACTCTCGTGGGATCCCAAGAGTCAACACAGTGACGTAAACCCCCAGAGGTCCTCATCAGGCTAACGTACAGGACCTAGCAAGGGCAGAGAAGATTTCCTGTGACCTCCACCTTGCAAAAGGTATTATGGTGGCACCATGAATGAAGACTGCGTAAGACAGACACAACATGAATAGAGGACCAGTCTTGGGGCCACTGAATATCATTGAGGGGAGCCATCGAAAGACATTAAGCTCCCTAATTCATTTAGATCTGGCCTTACATTCAATATCTTCCTACCTCACATGTGCTAGTTGTATTGATTTACCTGCGTCCCTGCTCCATTAAGGTCTTTGTGTGGCTGCAACTCCAATTCAGAGGGAAGGTGCCTTCATATCAAGGCTGCTCCACAATGACCAGGGAGGAAAATAAAGCATCATAAGCCTGTACAGCCTGTACAGCTGCCTGCAACCAACAAATCTCTCAGAAAATGATATAAGCCTTGGACCCATCATAGCACGTGTGGTTGTATGAAGATAAGTAAGTTGAACATGTCACAAGGAAAACTTTCACTTCCTTTTTTAATTCTTAATATTATACTTTTTTACTATTTATCCATGCGTTTACCTAATATTTATTTGTAAGGTGTGAAAAATAAAATTAAATGTAAAAATCCACAAATCTTTAAATCTGTAAATGGGTGCCTCCCTGACAATCATTGTCATGAGCTCTGTCCTCTGCACATGACAGTCAGCATAAAGAAAGCATATCGACAAGAGAAAAAAAGACAAACTATTTTTCTATTTAAACTCATTTGCAATGTTTGCCCTGGCTTTGCCTCCTCGTAAAAAAAAGGTTAATGCAAGTTGTACATGACTATCAGTGTTTAATTCAATGGTGTTATGGTGACATTTACTCTTTAAGTTCCCGGCCTCGCTCATATTACTGTATGTATGCGTCAGCCAATATACTTAAAAGGGACACTGGGGGAGGATTTGATGCCTCACTTCCTTCTACAAGATTATTTGGGTAATCTATCCACCCATGCCTCCCACCCTCTGCGTCTATGATGCTGAGGTTAATCCACTGTACTTCTCAGACATAAGAACATCCGTTAAATCATTAATTAATGAATTCGCAATTAAAAGTAATATTATTTTTTACAACAAAGCAATCCTCAATATTTTCTAAGGGTTCCTTCATTCAAACACTACTGCCTGGAGATGAAGTTGGGGAATTATTCCTTTAGTGCAGATATGAGAAAAACAAATATGCTGGAGCAATGCTGACATTAGTGAGTGCAGCTTAAAACCACTACTTTTTCAAAAAAAATAATTGTTCATTCTTAACTAAATAAGCTAGAGAATAACAAGTAATATAATAAGAATAATAAGTAATATTTTGGAGCTGCCAGGATCACGGTTGAATTTGTTTCACCGTTCACTTTATATAATTAGATTAAAGATACAATGGATGAAGTGTCAAAAGGGGGACACTTCAGGCTGTGTTTCTTTGTAGGAGGTAATCCCAAAAGTAGTACGCTAAGATGAATTGTAGTTAATGAAGTTATACAACCTTAACACAAGCTAAATTTGAATCATTATGTAATTTTTTAAAGATGTGACAGAATGAGATCTATCAGATAGGAAGCATTGTAAGATCAGGGCAGGGTGAGTTCATTTACACACTAGGTTACTTTCACTGTTTAGTCAGAGAATACCAAGGTCAGGTCCCAGTGTGTGGAGGGGTATGGAAAAATCATATCAAAGCAAGGTTTCAAGTCCAAGATAACAATAAAATGTTCAACGGCAAATACATTATACTTTCTAAGTATAAAAGCACCAGGTCAGAAAATCACCATTCAAGAGTTTTTAGACATAAACGTCTATCTTGGACAATGCAAGCTAGTATAACAGAAAGCTTAAAGTTCTCATTCATTTAAATCAAGTTAGTTATAAAGATTGTCATTGCAACCAATATATGCTGATCATCTTAAGTTGCCTATGGCAAAAAAAAACACATTTGACTTTCTGGAGTACATTAAAGGGACACTACAGTCACCTAAAGTTTAGCTTAAAGAAACTCTCCAGTGCCAGGAAAACATATCCGTTTTTCTGGCACTGCAGGATCCTGTACTGGGTGCCTGGAGTGTCCCTTTAATGAAGCAGTTTTGGTGTATGGATCATGCCCCTGCAGTCTCACTACTCAATTCCTCCATTCCGCCCAAAAAAAGAATCCAAGAAGTCGGATCCGCAGTCAGAGAGGGCGGCTATTTTAGGTCCTGTCGTGCCCTGCGCCTGGCGCCATAAGTCGCCGACCATCATCCCCAGGTTATTCTTATCAGGTCTTTGTTTTTTATTTTACCGCCCCATGGTAGTTAGGCGTTGTGTGGGGGTTCCCCAGGACCTGATGGCTGCGGGTAAGGTGGCTAAAAAGCCGTGTTTTCTTGGCTGTGTACCGGAGCTCTTGGGTCTTGCGGCCGCTTGCTTCTGCGTTCAGACTCCGCCCCCCTTCAATGGTATTTTAACATACTTTATAAGTGTTTATCTCCAGCTCTGGAGGCTCCTGGTGGGTCTAGCAAGCTATTAACAGCGCAGGAAATAAATAATTCTAAATTAAACAGAATTTGCAATAAAGGAAGTGTAATCATTAGATCTCACTTTACAGGAAGTTCTAAATTAAACAGTCTGTGCAATAAAGGAAGTGTAAACATTAGATCTCACTTTACAAGAAGTGTTTAGGAAGACTGTGGTAGGGCTGCATAAACAAAGTGATTAAACTCATACATTGTAGAGAATTGAGCAGTGACACTGCGGGGGCATAATCTATACACCAAAACTGCTTCATTAATCTAAAGCTGTTTTTGTGATTAGAGTGTTCCTTTTAGGTCAGTTTTTCTTGAATACAGATCTGTACCAACATTAATTGTTAATTGTTCGATCTTGGGATTTCAGGTTGGTCCTTCCTGATTTTCCCACTTGACTAAGCAGGTATTAAAGAATGAAAAAGTAAAATTTATAAACAATCAAGTTGGTCTCCCCTCACTCAAGATTAAAAGTAGAGAGGGGCCATTAATACTGGCAGGAATACAAGTGGGTGCAGGTTCCTGGGGTTTCCTTCTGTGAAAACCCAAAAGTAAACTAAATGAAGAATAATGGAGCCACAACACCAAAAGGAATTTATTCCACCAAAGTGTAGTTGGCAACATTTCGACTAAATCACATGATCTTTGTCAAGCCTAAGGTCACACACTGCTATAAACAATTTAAATACACAGTTACTTAGTTGATAAAACAAGCTTTCCTAAGGAGGCGTTCCATACTCAAAGGGAATTTAACCCATTAATTACATCGTGTTATATATATTTGGGAAAATACACAAAAATACAGTACACAAAAAATAGGAGGGTATTAATAAATAAAAAAAAAATGGAAAACAGTAGGCATTTATACAACCTAATGCAAAATAAATAATAATAAAGATAAGGCTGCTAATAAATCACATAAAGCAAAATGTCAGGCAAATTATGGCATTTTTCTCTCTAGACATACATAATAGCTTGGGCAATGGAAAATTATTTGTCAATCCTTCTGCAATGGTCCTTTTTACTACCTCAATCCATGTGTGGCAATCTCGTGTTTACAAAATCAGCATGCAGGTGGGGCCTTCAGATGCCCCCTGTTATTTCCACATTCTGTTGGTTTTGGAACGGGGTTACTGAGTTCGGATACTGGATTCTCAGTACTGTATTCCAAAGGCCACTTGATACTGTCGTCCATGACCTGGACTGTGAGATGGAGCCAATTAATCAACCAGGTGGATTACAACCATTTGACTTCTAAGTGTAATGAATTGACCATCCACTTTGAAATGCAGTGCCCAATTACACTGACCATTTCTTTTCATGTTTGTTTGTATTGCATTTTATCTAATTAGTTGATTGTGGTAGACCAGGGAATTAAAAAGTTGGGAAGCTCCTCTGATGTTTTTTTTTCCCCCAATTTTTTTTATTTAATTATTTTGAAAAGTATAACAATAGTATATATGACATTTTATCAAAAAATATAAAAAAATAAGAGACAAATAAGAGAAAACTAATAGAAAAACATTATACATTGCATATGGGGAAAAAACAAAGAGTATAAAAAAGATAAAATTGACAAAGTTAGAAAAGGCAAAGTTTCCATATAATTAATAATACATATAATTATATACATACAGAATATGACGGTTTCATAGGTACAAGATAATATACATGTTATTTCACCATTGACACTGCTCAATACATATTCTATAGTTTAGAGGCATCTCTTTAAGAAAAAGCCATTGGATGTTTTTATTAACAGTATGGTTCAAATATAAGATGACTATCGATAAATATTAGAACACTTTTTTGCCAAAATATTAGTTCTCTTTATACTTTCTCTTTTTGTGTACAGCTAGAATCCTATCAAAAGGCAAAAATGTCTGCTTAGTCATAAACCTCATAAATCTTCTTAGTGAAACATTCATAGTCTAACAATGTTGAAAAATCCTTGGGTTTCTTTTTTATCTTTGTGAGCTCTCTTGTTTGTTGCGTCAGATCCATGAGCATCCTTGGGTTGACATTATGTTCCTGTAGCAGTGTGACAAAACTGACTATTATGAATAAGAAACTTTCAATAAAGTTCTCATACCATATTTATCTGATGTTGCTCCATCCTGTCTTAGGGGCTTTGCGAATCAGTAACAATAATGTAGAGTCAAAGCCACTTAGTCCTGGATTACCTGTGATAGAACTTTCAGAGACAAATGTATCATAGATGTAACTGGTTGTTCCACTGATGATTTGTGAAGTGTTTTGAGGGATATGCATAGTATCCTTACCAGTCCGACCCAGCAGTATGTATAAATGATACGCCCCAAAAACCATGTTGCGTTCAAGAAGCCTACAGTGCATAAAGGGTGGTATTGTGAATGTGTATTTAAGCTAGTGATGATATGGTGCAATAAAAATTACATTAATTACTTATACCAAGTGGCATCAGGGTGCCAACAGCAGTTAGCAGGGACAATCTTTATTAGCAGGTCCAGAAGAGAGATAATGATCTAAGACATGACTAAATTATCAATGGAGTATTATGTTATAATAAGTTGGTGAGTTATACCAATTACTGCATTTACCAGAGCTCTGATACGCTAGCAGCTCCCCAAGGCTCTCTTCATTGACTCACCTTGATCTTTGCGATTCTTAGATGAAGACTTTGGGTCTAGTATTTTTGCCTCTTTTTGCTGGGATCGCAACGCAGTGGGAAGGGAAGAATTACATCAATGTCCAGTATTTGCAGTTCATGTTACACTGACATAATGCTTTTTATATTCTTTTATAAAGAGTTCCTTCAGCTCTCAGAACAATGTCGACTCTCAGGAAATGCAGGATTTCTTATTAGTAAGACTTTAGGCCGGTCCCTTAAGTGTTACAGCTGCTGGTCTCACTGACATGTCTACAGCTTTGCTCAGCTTCCTCTTTAATTCATACTTGATATCTAATTATTCAAAAGAAGATACTTTATATTTTTTATTATACATTTTGTTTAATCACTCTGAAATATTTTTCTACATGTGAAATATGTTTTTCTGTGATTTATCCCATGTATTAAAATAATTGGAAATGGTGGCTGGGGAAGAATCAGACTCACAGAGCCACCAAATACAAATTGTATTTCATGTTATTATGTTAAGCGGTCAGACTCTGATATCATCTTTAATATATTATGTTTTAAGCTGTCATCTTAACAAAAAATAGATTAACAAAATAAAAAAAATATTAACATTTGGTAGAAAATGTGTAATTACAGCACTCCCATGCCCTAACAGGAGCGCATCAAGGTATAATATATAAATGTAAATGTGATATTTATGAGTAAATTGTGCAGTATGCGTGGGTGCTTACGTAAAATGGACTTACAGTTTCTTCATGACTTCCTCAATTCTGTTGTTCATATCAACAGTATTAATATCGTCAGTGAATTCCATCCAGAGTTAATTCATTCCACCATCCTCTTCTTTTTTTTAAAAAAATCTTTATTTTCTTAGTGCACGGAATAACATACCGGCTTGTGATGCCACAACGACATTGGCAAGCTTATTGCAAGGTCACAAGTTAATACAGTGTCATGGCAAGTTAAGAACTGCACATTTTTTATGTTTTAAGTAAACAGGCTAAATCATAGGTCTGCGCTTGAAACCAGAGAGAAATGATAGAACTACTAGCAGGTACTAAACAAGCTTGATCAAAATTTTAAAACACTGACAGTGTCTAGGCACAGACTTTTACATTTCTATTGCAGCTTGGGATGTATCTTAAATTAACAGGATTTATACATGGGGTATGGTCTTATAGAAGATAGGTGTTCAGGCTCTATATGCTGTAAGCTGCACACATTTAAGATATACAAGCTATGTCAGTGTGCCTGAGATTGATGCCACTGGGTCATGAGTAACACAAAGGCAACCCAAAAATAAGAGAAACATTTGTAACTGAAAAGAAGCAAAAACCATGAGGTATCAAACAGTTATGTTCACCCAATGCCTCGGATGGGCCATGGTATAGAGCTCTTCCCCATATCAGGATCAGCATCTCTTCCCTCTGGCATTAGCCTTGGTCGGTGTATCTGGATATCCCCCTTGCTGCTTGCCTCTCGAACTGTAGGACGGTCGTGCCGCATATCTTCGCCCCCAGGTTTGTCCGGGAGCCCGTACCTTATGTCCACGGAATTCTCGTGTCAAGGTGGCAGGATTGTGGGCCGGCGGGCGCACTGGCTTACGGGATGGCCTCCAGGCATGTGGATGGTAAAGTGGAGATTTCCCTGTTTGGGTTCCCTGCCCAGCAGAGGAATGAGCTATTGGGATATCTCTCCGGGTCATTTTTAAGGTAGAAGGGGTGAGTGCGTAGGATCTACTCTCTATTCGAAGCCAGAACCTCTGGCAGATGGTGTCAAATCTTTTGAGGAAGAGATTGCTCCACTCTCGGCATTCTGGGCTTGTGTTGCTCTGTTTCAGGTCTGGCATGGCGGCCATGTTGGTTGCGCCACACAGTCTCAAGTGGTTCAGGCTGAGTGGGTTCCAAGGTAAATTGACCCAGTGAAGACCGGGATAACCCCCACCGGTCCATGTGGGGGGGGGGGGAGATCAGCGCTGTGAAGGCAAGCGGTGTGCGCGCGCACAGTCAGGGGAGATCGGCCGCTTCTTGCCCCGTCCTCCAGTCCTGTAGGCCCAAGAGGCGGTTGTTTCAGCATAGTCTTGCGTGAGCTTGGTGGTTGTGCATGGTTGCAGTGGTGATGCTTCTGTGGCTTGGTGGGCACAGGTACCCGAGTTTGTAGCTTAATGAGCTTTATATTTGCCTGAGTCGCTGGGAGCTACTGAAAAACACGACCGGCAATCTTGCAGGTCGGGCCCCGACACCCCCCCCACCATCCTCTCTTACTGGTCTTCTTTGCTGTTCCTCCAAAAATCCAGTTGCAATACTGGCAGATTCCAGATACCAGTAGAAAAACTTAATTCATCATTCTGGACCCTTTCGCTTTCCTGCCTTTTTCATTTTTGTTATTTTTCTCATAGCTGTTTTCTCCGGTTAGACCCTGGGCAGACACACACTTGCCGCCCCTCCCCTTTCCTAGCTCGCCCAGTATAAGATAATACATTTTAGGTTTTCTTACAAGTAAGTCAGCGATCTGGCTGGTAAATGCAATGTGTTGGTTCTTTTTTGCAGTTGTTAAAATAAATGCTGCATTTCACTTACATATCAATGGATATGGCTTATGGAAGAATAGGCATGTGCATGGGAAAAATTTTCGGTTCGGCATTCCGAAATTCGGCACTTCGGAAATTCAGTAATTTGGGAACTTCGGGACCTCGGCAATTCGGCACTGCAGCAATTCGGAACTTCGGCACTTCGGAATTTCGGAAAGTATCTTGCAGCCGCTTGGTAGATAACTCCCTAATTCCCACAGTATTAGGGAGTTATCTACCAAAAGGCTGAAAACCTAAATTGGTCTTTCAGCCAAATTTACTAATACTAAGTAAAAATTACTTAGTATTAGTAAATTGTGCCCCTACTCGCTACACCGTGAGTAGGGGCATGTCTATTAAACAGTGAGCAGCCAGTGGTCACTGGAATTTTCCCACGCTGTGTAATTTGACTCATAACACTCTGATTGGTTACTTAATCCACCAATCAGAGTGTTATGAGTCAAAATACACAGCGTGGGAAAATTCCAAAGAACATTCCCACACTGTGTAAAATGACATAGAGCACTTTGATTGGTGGATTTCAAACCAACCAATCAGAGTGCTGTGACAGGTAAATGTAGAGACTTACCTGTCTGTCTCTTCATTTACCTGTCAGAGCACTCTGATTGGATGGCTTAAACCCACCAATCAGAGTGCTCTGAACCTAATTGCAGGGCGGGGCAAGGCTTTATAAGCCTTCCCCTGCCATGCAGAGCTCAGTCTGCGTGGAGCCCTCGCCGGATGAAGATGGATTATTATTTTTTTGCGTTCGTTTTTCTTTTTATTAAGTGCATCGGTTATTATGTTTTTTTATTTGGCCTTTTTTGGGGCTGAAAAAGGAAGATTTTATAAGAAAGAAAAAATCAAATGGTAAGTTTTATTTTTTTTCAGGTACTTAGTTAAATGGTCCCCCCTCTTATTTTTAGGGTGAGGGGGGTAGGTGGGGGTTTGGGGACCCCTAGTCACCCGGGGGAGGGGGAGTTATTTTTTTATTTAGGGCCCCCACCCACTGCTCAGAGGTGGGGGCCGGGGGGAGGACATTAGGCCCCCCAATTAGTATTTAGTGCCCCCACCCACCGCTCACGGGTGGGGGCCAGGGGAGAGGACATTAGGTCCCCCCCTAAATTTGTATTTTAGGGCCCCCACCCACCGCTCAGGGGTGGGGGCAAGGGGGAGGACATTAGGTCCTCCCCCCTCATTCTAATCTAGGGCCCCCACCCACTGCTTAGGGGTGGGGGACAGGGGGAGGACATTAGGTCCCCCCATTACTTTACTTTAGGGCCCCCACCCGCCGCTCATGGGTGGGGGCTGGGGGGAGGACAATAGGTCCCCCCTTCAGCCTGTGGCTGCTCACTGTTTAATAGACATGCCCCTACTCGCGGTATAGCGAGTAGGGGCATAATTTACTAATACTAAGTAATCTTTACTTAGTATTAGTAAATTTGGCTCAAAGACCAATTCAGGTCTTTCAGCCTTTTAGTAGATAGTTCCCTAATACCGTGGGAATTAGGGAATTATGTACTTATTTATTCCTGTCATTACACTGACTTGCCAAGTAACTTACATTTTATATGAATGTATGTTACTTGATTGTTGTAAGTGTTGCAAATGCTTACAGATGAATCCTGGCTATGTTTGTATACTTTTTATTTAAAATTGTATACAGTGTAACATTCTTCTTCTTCTTCCACTGGGTAGGTATATTAGTACTTAGGCAATACTGTGCTTCGGAACTTCGGCACTTCGGCACTTCAGCACCTCAGTAATTCGGCACTTTGGCTATTCGGCACTTCGGCTATTCGGCACTTTGGCTTTTCGGACATTCGGAAGTACCCGAATGTCCGAATTGCCCGAAATTTGTCCGAATTGCACATGTCTATGGAAGAATATTGTGCATTTTTGGAGTACATCATCTACAGTTCAGTACAGTGCTCCTCAACCTTTTCTCACCCAAGGTACACCAAAGCTCTTCCCAGAAAAAAATACATTTAAAAAATCCTTGTAATAAAGTTCATACACAGAACAGTGTCACTTTCTCCCCTAGAACATGTCACGGTCAGTTTTCCCATTAAAAATATACCACAGTCAGTTTACCTATTAAACATATGCCAAGCCAGGTACCCATTAAAAACACCACATCATGTTTGCCAATTAATAAATATCACAGTCAGTTTGCCCATTAATAAATACCACAGTCATTGTGCCCATTAATAAATACAGTAAGTTTGCCAATTAATAAATATCACAGTCATTGAGCCCATTAATAAATACAGTAAGTTTGCCCATTAATAAATACCACAGTCATTGTGCCCATTAATAAATACAGGAAGTTTGCCAATTAATAAATATCACAGTCATTGTGCCCATTAATAAATACAGTCAGTTTGCCAATTAATAAATATCACAGTCATTGTGCCCATTAATAAATACAGGAAGTTTGCCAATTAATAAATATCACAGTCAGTTTGCCTGGGTCCAAAGATAAAATGCTGCCCCCGTACAACCAAAACCACGGCCACAATTGTCTGCTCAGTCACGCTACATGAAGTGATCTGCAGGAGGTGGAGCTCTGTGTGCGCTCCTCCTGTCGCTCACCCATGGCCCGGATATTGAAGCCCTGACTGATGCACCCTAATGTGCCATCTTATGGCCAACCCTGAGTGTGTGAAGTATCTGTGTTTGTGCAGGTTGATGAAATGTGTGTAGTGGTTGCAGTGTGCATAGTGGATGCAGTGTCTTTGTAGTGGGTGCAGTGTGTGTAGTGCATGTAGTGGGTGCAGTGCATGTAGTGGGTGTAGTGCCTGTGCAGTGTGTGTAGTGGGTGCAGCACTGTCTTTGTGGTGGATGCAGTGTGTGTAGTGCATATAGTGTGTGTAGTGGGCACAGTGTCTTTGTAGTATTTATGGTTTGTGTAGTGTCTGTTTAGTGCATGTAGTGTGTGTGGTGGGTGCAGTGTCTGTGTAGTGTGTGAAGTGTGTGTAGTGTGTGCAGTGTATTTATGGTGTGGGCAGTGTTTGTGTAGTGCATGAAGTGTGTGGTGGGTGCAGTGTCTTTAGTGAGTGCAGTGTCTTTATGGTGGATGCAGGGTCTTTGTGGTGTATTTAGTGTGTGTGGTGGGTTCAATGTCTTTGTGCTGGGTGCAGGGTCTGTCTTTATGTAGTGCATGATTGTTTTTTATATGTTTAATTGTTTATTCCCCTCTTCCTGCCTCTTACCTGTGGTCAGGGAAGGGGGGGCAATGGATTCCCTGGTGGTCCGGTGGCAAAGCATGTTGACCTATTTACTGATGGTCCAGCAGTGTAAACTTCCCTTTCAGCAGCAGGAAAACCACGAGGCATGGGTACAGGTTGCATGCAACGCTACGAGCAGCACGCACTGCATGCCAGAGCATTCCCATGGCAACCCATAGCCGTGCTCTCGCGACTTGCGAGAGGAGTACCTGCTGCTGGAGGGGAAGCTTACACTGCCAGACCGTCACTTCACTGTGTAAGCTAGCAGTGGACCGGAAACACACACACATATATATATATATATATACAGATAGGCGGCCGTACTCTGCACAGCACAAAATGCCGCCCCCTTCTAAAAGTGCCGCTAGGAGCCATAGCTCCACTGGGGCCAATGGACGGGCCCTCTCTGCATGTAACTTGCCTAGCTAGAGAGCAGTCTTTGAGTTAACGTGTACAGAGGTAACAAAATGATGCCTTGTCAAAGTGCTGCCTGGGTCAAAGCCCCATTGGGAATGGGAACCATGCACAGGCCGGCTCTGGCAAGCACAGCTAGCACAGTGCTGCCTTGGCACACCAGTTGCGGAACACTGATTTAGGACATATTTGAAGAAATGTTTGTTCCAATCAACTCTGAGAGGTTTCAGTTCAGCCAAATTAAAAAAAACAATTACTGAATAACCCTGAATTATAATAACTTGAAATCTGAATGGAAAATTTAGGCAACAATCTCCAACTAAGCTATTTTCACAATTTGGCTATTTTTGCTTTCATTTTGCCATTTGTTTTTGAAATATGGAGTTTGGGGAATTATCCTGTATGCTTTGGATAATAGTACATGTTAATAGTTACTGCTGTTTTGTACCATTCATTCTTTATACGCATTGGATTATTTTATTTCTGTTGCTGGATTCCGTCAGTCACCTGGGATTCGGCCTATTCTTTGTTATTGTAAGTACACACAAATATAATGGGCTGTTAGGAAAAGCTTAATAAAGTGCAAGCCCTGGTACAACACATAAAATCACTGTCAAGGAACCCAGCAGGATTAGTTAAATGCTATTACCTTGGGTTGTTTTCTTTTCGCAACTTCTTGTAATAATTTTAGCATATGATGCTGTTCGCCTTCGTCTAACTGAGGCATCTGGTAAATCAGTTCTCCCAAGCAGTGGTTTATTGGCTGGGGTTGCATGTCATACAGCGATGGGAGCACACGCAGCAGCAGGCTATTACCTACAAGATAAAACCCGCACACACTGTGTGAAATCATTAATCATTATTACGTATTTCCCATAAACACACACATACTCATTTTAGGACTTGAATAATTGCTCCAACTTCCACTTTTACAAAACATTCTAAACCACCTATATATGTTCTGACGAAACCGATAACCCAATATTACAGTTTTTTTTCTCACATATTTTCTCAGTGATATACTTGGAGCAAAACAAGGCGATTGTCAGTTATTTATGAGTTGCATGTCCTTTATGCCAAAGTAGTGTGAAAATGTTATGTGTGCAGGCCAGATGCAGGAGATAGTACTGAGAAAAGCCACCAGTAGGTTTGACCAAAGGTAGATCATTTCAAGGTAAGCATTATAAAAAAACAAGAGGTAATGTAAACATACAGCTATTATTATTATTTAGATACTGTGCATTGATCAGTTATGTATGATCATGGTGGAGCTATACAAATGCAGCAGCTACACGTCATAGACCCAAAATTACCTACCATCACCTAACAGTCATGGAGATCCTAGACAGACACTTAAGGGGACACTATAGGCACCCAGACCATTTCAGCTAATTGAAGTGGTCTGTGTGCAATGTCCCTATTGCATTTAGTGCTGCAATGTAAAACATTGCCGTCAATAGAAACTGCAAGGTTTACATTGCAGCTCCAAGTCTGCCCTCAGTGGATGTCTACCGGTTAATAGACCCATATGCATGTAGTTAATAGATCCATATGCATGTAGTGTGATTTTGCATACTCAGACGCTCCTGATCTGAATCTACACTGGTTATACATGGGAGTTTGTGATATTGAGATAGAACCACAAGCACTTATCACATTATGAGGAGGTTCCAAACATCCGATGTCACACAGATCCATGCTTGATGGCAATGTTATATATAGCAGAAACGGCTTTCTCTGTCAATGTACTTATTTATTGTTTTTTAATATAATAAGATAACTGTAGTGGTGCAGACTCACTCATGTAATACAAAGGCTTCATTCAGTGTACTATAGATTACTGCTTGGGGTTAGAATGGAGTGCTACACTTTATTTGAATCATTCCATCCACAAGTTTGAAATAAAATCCCTTTTTGGATTTCTCACATTTCATTTTTCACTGACAGTGTGTGTAGGTGTAATTCTGCTTTGGTACTGCTTTAGTTCATAATAATGGGTCTGCTCTATACCAGTGGCCTGTGTGGTCTTGCGTTACTTTGTGGATTTAGGACTGTTGCCAACAAAGGAAACACTTTCACAGCTCCAGATTTACAACACGTGGACAATTAATATTTTATTCTTTTGGACTTTTATGGCTGTATGTTTTACAACACCCAGAAAGCATTTTGTTCAGTATTTTAACGTGTTATGCAAGGGCTTATAGATGTATTATGTAATGCAATTGCATATTCTATGTTTTTACAAATTTGTCATGCTATACCCTTTTCCTTAGTATAAATAGAATTAAACAATTAAATGTTAAATTACTCTAATATTAAGTTACTTTCCTATTTCAACACAGTGACAAATTTTGCAATTTAAATATATATTTACACACATTATTTTTTTTAATGATTATTATTTTTTTAATATGCTACTGTAGAGTATTATAAAGCTAAACTGTATCTAATGAGACAACCCACCCATGTCTGCTTATGCAGTATCGAAACCCGGAAAATCCTTTAGTACTGATAGGAATTTAACACAAGCTGAAAATTAGATGGAATTAGTGTACTGCATTGGAACACTTCAAGTCCTAGTAATCCTTAAATGTAAAGTAAACAGTGCAGAGAGATTACTAGTGTTATGTATTAACGTTAAACAAAATCCATGCTAAAGCCTGAGAAGATTTGCAAAGGAAATATGTTCTCGGCATTTTTTAAGTTCCTGGGATTGTATCCATCTGGCTTAGAAAGGGTTATTCTCACTTTTATCCCCATCTCAACATGACATAGAAAAATAGGAAATAACTGAATAAGAAACACAAGGAATAGTAGAGAACGAACATATTGATGAACATTTAAACAAAATGAACAATGAACATGATTGAACAATTTAGAACTCTTTGATATTACATTCACTCTAGTAATAAACCATTGCTAAATAACGTCAAAAAATGTTCTCTTTTCATGCTAGTTTATTTACGCATATCACTTGAATGTAGATATTATTTTTGCTGCTTTTGCATGCACGTTTCTATGTGAAAGAAATAACAAACTGTAGTAGAACTAGTGGAATTCCCATTTCAACGACATATGGATGACATCTGTGTTTGGTTATGGACAGAGTCTATGGAGCACTTAAGAACAAGAATTATAAAATGGCAAATGCTAAACATATTATAAAGTATCGTTTCACATTATGTGCAGGCTGAATATGTAGTGGGAGTCATATAATATAATGTAATACACACAAATCTAATCAGTAGTGGTTAGCCAATAGAATAAATGTTAAAATAGTAAAAAAAATAATTTTTAAATCAATTGTCTATGGTGTAGGCTCCGCTAGTAAAGATTGGGGAACAAAAGGTATATAGAGGGTATGAGCAAGCTTGATTTAGGCATTTGAAGACGTGCCTTTAGCGCTAACTATGGTGGGTCAGTCCACTAAATTCTCCAGTTTATTGCGAAGGTTCCTGGCAGCAAACTCATTATGGATAGTATAGGTAAAAAAAGGTCAATAATGGAGGCCTCATCCTATTAATTTAGTTGAGTTGAAGTGTGTCTGGGCAAATGTCTGTAATCTATCAATGGTCAAATTGACACAGGCAGCCACTGACTGTAAGAGATGTAGTTAAGGAGAGAGAAGCATCAGTAATGCTGACAGGGATGGAGGAAGCCTAGTGGTCCAGGTAAATGTCACTAACAGAGAGGGAATGGCCTGTGAGATTTTGGATGGGAAAGAAGGAGTGAATGGAGTGCATGCGATATAAGGTTGGGTAAGAAGAGTAAGGCTTGTTTAGAGAAAGGATAGCAGGTTTATGCGGCAGAAGGGAATTGCATAGGACAAAACTCCTGATGAATAGAGAGTCAAAATAGAAGAATTTAAAGAAATAAGAAGGGCAGCACTAACCCTAAACCTATCTTGGCACAAAGATGGGTGTAGCATGGAGATAGTTTTAACCGCTTCCTGACTGCCAGAATATTGGCAGATAATTGTGCTTGTTGGACAAAACTAAATTCTTTGTACGTGTCAAGAAGGCATTGACTCTGCAAGACATGGTTGAGATTTATTTTAAAAAAGCCAAGCCAAGGGTGAGCTATGCATGTTGTTGCATGACATGCAAGTTTCCAATTGTTTTCCCATTCAATGTTTCACAATATCATTCCAGAGAAAAACATCTTTCGAAATAGGTCCATATCTAGTAATGGAGTTTGGGTCTAGACAAGGGTGTGTTTATTTTAATGAGGATTAAAAACTGCTTTCTTTGGAATTGCTGGTGAGATTCCTATATAATAAAAACAAAATATTGTGTGATAAAAGTAGAAAAATATACAAATATTAGGATGCAGTATATACAACCATTCTGGAAAACTACTACCAAATGTACTTGAGCAGATTGATTTTATTCAATTCTGATAAAAAGAAAAAAGAGATCTACATAGTGCAATCAGATTGGAAAAACCAATGATAATAGAGAACTGTGAAAACCACTCACTTGATCTAGAGCCATTCGCCGCTTTGTATACGCATGTTTGCTTTTGATTTTACAGAAGCATTGGATACTTTTGGAGGGAGAACACTATTTAGCGCATTATTTATATATTTGTTTTAGAGTACCAACTCACTTAGTTTGGTTTTTGGTAGACATTCCTTCATGTAAATAATTGAACACATTGATGGTGAGAAGTTGACAGCACCAATCTATGCACACAAACTTCTGGGAAAGTGAGCTCAGGAGACTCTCTGGCTCACCAGTTACATTTGGTTGTACGAAGTTATTATGGCAACCATGGAGGACAACTTGTACTAAATATAAAGAAACTAGGATAGGAGAAGTAAACTGTTTTGGTACATAACATCATTATAATACATAAGACTAAAGATCAATGTCTGCAAACCTTTGAGATAGCATATATTAACAGTAATAGATGCTTCAACTTTATGTATTTCTTATATTTCACTCTTTTTCAAACTGAACATTACATGCTCAGTCTGCCCCAGATAGATGAGAGTTACACTCCCAGGCAACACATGCTGTTTTCAATCTGCAGCCCTTAATTGAACCCTGTCATATCATAGAAAAAGGAAGACTGGATTACGGCTGGATATTAGTTATAAGACAGACCGTCAGGGCTATCAGACAGGCAAGATTTCAGGCTGTCTATGCCTAGTTGTGCACTAAATGTGCGCACCCTATATGCACAAAAATATATAATGAATAAATAAATTTATAGTATTTCTGAAGCAGAAAGCATATTTTCCATTAATAAAAGTAAAAAATGTGGCCTCCATCACAATCTATCATTTGAAAGTGGACAACTCTCAAATCAAAGACTGATGTGCATTTGTTGCATTCGTCAATTAATTAATTGATTCGTTCGGCAAATAGCTGTGAATACCAAATTCGAATTATCAAGCAAATGAAAATGGTTCACCCATCAAAAATGAATTGCCAACATTTTGTAATCAATCATACCATATTACTCCAATAACTTCCCACATCACTTTACCCATCACTGGTTTAGCCAAAGCCAGTCATTTACCATATGTTTTGCAGTCCAATTTAACAGTGCTATTCAATAAACATTGGATTTTGTCTGACCGACCTCATTGGCAATTCTCAGATCTACTAAAGCTAATTGCAGTCAGGATTTGGACAGTCCGACCAATTCAGTAACATTAGTCCAAACCAACCTACAGCCCTTCATAGGATTGTTATTAAATTATATATATATTTTTTTAAACTTTTTTAATGTGGTGGCAGGCTAACAAGTGCTGTGAAGGGATTTTCACAGTTTGCCTGCTGGCTGCTAGTGGGCAAACCATTCATATTTTTTTAAATCTGCCAGCCTGGATTTGTCACATTCGGCCAAGATTTCAGCCATCAAGCAGGTATTGACCCAGCTGAAATCTGGACCAAATTTAGGTCTGTTCGGGACCTGTATTACAAAATCCAGACATTGATGAATTCCATCAACAATATTCAGATTTTTCACTCTGAATGGTTTTGCCCCATTCAGTTCTGAGCAATTTAGACCTTAGTGAATAACCTTGTAAGTGATAACAGTCTATCCAATGAAAATTTAGAGACACATTAATGGTACCAATGTGCACTTCCAAATTCAGTAGCAAAAAGAACTTAATAAACAACAGCAACAAGTTTTTAAATACCTGAAAATTTGCAAACGTTTTTTGCAGAACGTATACTAGTCAGAAGGAACGGTTCTCGTGTATGCCACTGTATTAGTTTAATAAGAGGAAAAGGAGGGTTGCACTCAACAACAGAGTTTAACACAGGGTGCACGGAGCATGGGTCAGCAAACCCCATATAATCTGTATAAATGAAAACAATCTCAGGCACTCACTGTGATTTCTTCAAGGCGGTTTATTGCAACGTTTCAACCTGAAACTAGATCTTTATCAAGCTAATATACTAGTCAGAAGGAACGGTTCTCGTGTATGCCAGTGTGTTAGTTTAAGACCACAAACAAGACCTCAATTTCTGCAATTCAGAATCGCCATGTGGATGAATCACAAAACAAACAAGCAATGGACGAGCTGTTTGGTTTGTTTCTTAATTCAGAGTTCCATCGATGGCACCAAGAAAATATATGATTTATGGGAAAAAAAGATGATTGATGGTTAGGGGACAGCCACTAAATGTTGATTTTATTCACAGATTAAGTGAGAAGTGACTAACAGCAGAGGAACAAAGAGGAGCAGTAAAAAAATAAATAAAAATCTTTGTTTATATATTATAAATTTTATAAATATATATTAACCTCTTAAGGACTGAGCCAAATGTACACGTTGTGAACAAAACAAAACGTAAACAAAACCTGGCATTTGCGCTATATGTCTGTTCAACCGTAATTCACCTCTTTCATATTAAATGCACCCACCCTTATTATATATCATTTTATTCAGGGGAAACAGGACTTTCATTTACAATCAAATATTTAGCTATGAAACATAATTTAATATGAAAAAAATGGGAGAAAATAAGAATTTTGTTTTATTTTTTTAGTTCTACATGACATTTTAACTGTCAATGTCATAATACTGTTTGCTTTTACTGCAATAAAATACACATATTTGTATTCAAAGTCTCACGTGTAAAACAGTACCCCCTATGTACAGGTTTTATGGTGTTTTGGTTATAGGGTCAAATATAGCACATTACATTTGAAATTGAAATTCGCCAGATTGGTTACGTTGCCTTTGAGACTGTATAGTAGCCCAGGAATTAAATTTACCCCATAATGGCATACCATTTGCAATAGTAGACACCCCAATGTATTGCAAATGGGCTATGTCCAGTCTTTTGGTCACAAACACTGGCCAAAGTTAGTATTTGTTTGTGTGTGAAAAATGCAAAACAATTGCGTCTGAATAACAAAAAATAAATCCAGAAAAACGCATGTCAAAAAAGTTATACATTGATTTGCATGTCAATAAGTGAAATAAGTATTTGATCCCCTATGAATCAGCAAGATTTCTGGCTCCCAGGTGTCTTTTATACAGGTAACAAGCTGAGATTAGCAGCACTTCTTAAAGGGAGTGCTCCTAAGCTCAGCTCGTTACCTGTATAAAAGACCCCTGTCCACAGAAGCAATCAATCAGATTCCAAACTCTCCACCATGGCCAAAACCAAAGAGCTGTCCAAGGATGTCAGGGACAAGATTGTAGACCTACAGAAGACTGTGTGACCTTCACAAGACTGAATGTTCTACAAGACCATCGCAAAGCATCTTGGTGAGAAGGTGACAAAAGTTGGTGCGATTATTCGCAAATGGAAGAAATACAAAATAACTGTCAGTCTCCCTCGGTCTGGTGCTCCATGCAAGATGATCAATTCAATGATCATGAGAACGGTGAGGAATCAGCCAAGAACTACACGGAAGGAGCTTGCTAATGATCTCAAGGCAACGGGGATCATAGTCACCAAGAAAACAATTGGTAACACACTACACCGTGAAGGACTGAAATCCTGCAGCGCCCGCAAGTTCCTCCTGCTTAAGAAAGCACATGTACAGGCCATGGGCGTTTTAGCCACGAGGCAAACAAGGCATTTGCCTTGGGCGGCATTTTCCAGGAGGTGGCAGAAAAGCCGCCCCCCAAATGCCCAGGGCAAATGCCTTGTTAGCCTCGCGGCTAACTGACATGCCGGGCGGGCTGCTGGCGAGGGAGCACTTCCTCTGAGCAGTCTGCTCAGCTCCCTCGCGTGCCGCAGAGTGAGGCTGGGAGCCGGAATATGATGTCATATTCTGGCTCCCAGCCTCACTCGGCAGTGCGCAAGGGAGCTGAGCAAACAGCTCAGAGGCAGTGCTCCCTCGCCAGCAGCCCGCCAGCACCCCCCGACCGCCCAGTAGCCACTGGACCCCCAGGAAGAGAGGGAGCCCCCTCCCCCCCAGCATTCCCAAAGGTAAGGAGGGGGGGATTTAATAAATCAAAAAATATGTTAATGTGAGTGTGTGTATATGTCTGTTAGTGTGTGTGAGTGTGTGTCTGTTAGTGTGTGTATCTGTTATTGTGTGTTTGTTAGTGTGTGTGTGTGTCTGTTAGTGTGTGTGTGAGTGTGTGTCTGTTAGTGTGTGTGTGTCTGTTAGTGTGTGTGTGTCTGTTAGTGAGTGAGTGTGTGTGTTTCTGTTAGCTAGTGTATGCGTATCTGTCAGTGAGTGTGTGTGTGTGTGTGTGTGTGTGTGTGTGTATTTAAAATGGCTGGGCGGGGAGAAGGGTTGGGTGGGGGTGGCACCGGGGGAGGGCAGCACAAAACCAGGATACACCACTGGTACAGGCCCGTCTGAAGTTTGCCAATGAACATCTGAATGATTTAGAGGAGAACTGTGTGAAAGTGTTGTGGCCAGATGAGACCAAAATCAAGCTCTTTGGCATCAACTCAAATCGCTGTGTTTGGAGAAGAAGAAATGTTGCCTATGACCCCAAGAACACCATCGCCACCGTCAAACATGGAGGTGGAAACATTATGCTTTGGGGAGGGGGGTTGCTGCTAAGTGGAAAGGACAACTGCACCGCATCAAAGGGACAATGGACGGGGCCATGTACCATCAAATCTTGGGTGAGAACCTCCTTCCCTCAGCTAGGGCATTGAAAATGGGTTGTGGATGGGTATTCCAGCATGACAATGACCCAAAACACACAGCCAAGGCAACAAAGGAGTGGCTCAAGAAGAAGCACATTAAGCACAATATTTCATGTATACAGTTATTAATATTTTGGGTGATAGAATTTAGTTGCTAATTTTTTCAATTGTATATAATATATGGCAACTCTACCCTCCCCCCTCCCCTCCTCTCCCTCTTTCCTACTCTCCTCTCAGCTGTAAATACCTTCATATAACTGCTACATCTCTGTCCTTCAAGCCTGATCTCACACTCATCCTCAGTGCAGCTCTGCATTTTTTTTTTCCTCACCACTCTGTCAATAGAGACATGAAGTTCAGGCTCAGAAAAATATTAACTTTCACTCACTCACAACAAAAGAAAAAAAGTGATTTAAATGGTGAGAAATCGAATAATGCAGTGTTTGGTTTTTTATTACAAATAAAACAAAGATGAAAAGAGAGGCACTTATATCATGGGAAACTCTACCCTGATGAATTATATGTGAAGCGTCACTGTTAAGCTGTTCAAGTATAACCGGGGTAGAAGAGGTGAGAATGATATAAATGGCTATCTTGGCAAAATGGCTTCTATTAACATTTGCATTTCTACAGATAAGTGTAAGGACAAATCAGGAACCATTAAACACTGATCTAAATTGTTTCTTTATGTTTAAAGATGTCATGATAATATATGGAGTTGGTATGCAGGAAATGCTGCAAACTCGTTCAATAAATATACATGTTTTAAAATGGAAACACATTTCATATTTTCTAGAAGTTAAAGCCAATAATGTAAAATATGTATTGTTCCCATATTTTAATCTCACCAACAGTAAGAAAGGTTTAAGCACAGCACTCTTATAGGCCAGCAACATCTAGCACAGTATGTAACAATACAAAGTATTTTCCAATAATGTCACAAATACAACAGAGACCAGTGGAAAAGTATCACATTCCACCATAAGACTTTCTCATTAAAAAAATAAAAAAAAGTTCCTTGTGTGTTTTTCATTATGGCTATTAATATTATTAAAATGCCAATCCTATGTGAAACCCCCCCAACTTTTTAAAACATTGCCCCAAGGGTAAAACAATACCTACCGGATCCTCTTTATCAATTTACTGAGGAATTTTGGAAAAAATATTTCCAAATACATTCTTAGTCATGGCAGATTCTCTACTTGATAAATATGCTGAGCATGGGTCTGATCTAAAAAAAAAAAATTCTTGATCTGTGAAAGCTGCATGTTAAGGAACTACCTCCTTTAAGAGCTTTACATTTTGATGAAGGGTATTGTACATTAATCTCACCATAGCAAGAGCATAGGCTAATTTCAAAATACATAGGGGTCCCTGCACGTCATTTGTCATGAATGGGTTAATATGTTCAGCACTGCTATATAAATAGGTCACATTCAACCATTCTACAGGGAAAACAGAGTAGGGTAGGTAGAAAGGCACACTATGATTAAATACCTCTTGTATCTTTGACCTTGTGGTCACCTGATGGAATTTCCTGTTGCGTTCCATGCAATAAGGTAATGCTCTGGTGGATTCATTGCTGGTAATTGATATGGACATTAATAGAGAAACACACATTCCCAGCTAAGGCTACACAGGGCATGTCTTTCCTACCCTTGGGGAAATAGTTTTATCCTCATAGGGAGAATTAGGTTGAGAGGTAATTTTAATCGAAATTATCGATAACCCATCATCTGCACCAATGACTTTGATCATATTTTAACAGCTACTTCAAAGACTCCTTATTTTTATTCTTTCTCTCTCTTGATTTTATTGTATTTATTTTTCTTTCACATATTTATGCAGTTTGCACAATTGCATAAACTAGATGCATAGGAATTTATTCACTAGGTCAAATTTTATGACCGAATGTCAAAAGTCCGGTCTTCAATAACAAAGCTGTGGAAATAGCTTAGCTGGACAATGATTTTTGTTGTTGGTTTATTTTTGCTTTAATTTTGCAATTTGGTTTCCAGTCATTGCAATTTGGTGTATTGTTATATGTTTCACACCTAAAAAAAAACAGCATAGACAATATTTAGCACAGTCCTGTATGTAATAAAATTTAGATATTTCACCTTCCAGAATAGCTTTGTCCAAAAAATATTTTTAGTTTGTGTAATACAGTAGTCGCCTACATGGCGGTTCAGTTCGTCCAAAAAATTCCATTCTAAATATTCAGGAAAATTATTCAGATAAATTAAAATGGCGTGACAATGAGCCAATCAGTGTGTTGCAAATTTATAAACATTATCTATATAATATTCAGTACACTAATAAATGCATTTTTGTGACATTTGGTTTTACAGATCATAAAAAAAAAAAAAAGTAACCAAGAGATAGAAAAAGAGAAGCAGTAAAAAACAACAACCTATATTTATATGTTATATATTTATAATATATATATATTTTTTTATTATTATTTTTTTTTTAATGCTCCTCCTTTTTTCTTCTTTTGGTCACTTCTAACTTGATCTGTGAAATGTGATGTGTAAAATTAACATTTAGTGACTGATCCCTAACCATCAACCATCTTTTTTCCTATCAATCATCTCTTTTTTTGGCATTTTGGATTGAACTCCTAATCACGAATCAAATGAACATGCTCATACATTATCCGGCTCATTTGTTTGCGATATATCCCTATGGATAAAATAGGAACCCGTGATTTTTAATATTATTTTAACTTATCTTCTACATTTAACCTCTTTCTTTCTGAGGTGTAAAAGCTAAAATGAAATGTCTACGTTGTATTTAATCCTATGCTCGAACTAGACAACTTGGTTCTCTGTCAATCATTGTTATAAGTTCTGACCTTTATGTCATCAAACATGTAGGTTGAGGTGGTGGAAAAACAGAAACAAAGATGCTGTTTCTCTTCCTAAAATGTGTGTCCCCTGCCTGTGCCTGGTCTAAACTGCATTTTGACTTCAGTTGATAAACTGTTAATATGCAAAAGTATTCAGAGCCCTGTTCTCTGATTTCACATAGTTACAAATGGCACATTTGATTAACTGTGGATTTTTATTAATGCTGAAATTTAAAAGCATTTATTTAATGTAATTTTAAGGCATTTTAGGACATTTTATTTTAGTAAATATATAAAAGAAAAAGAAAAATTTTAAAAGAAATGTTGTATGCAATGTGCTGATGAAAGAAATTGTAATACAATATGTCTCTGCAAGGGAATTATTAAGATTGCCGCCAAATATCAGGATAAAAACACAACTCTTGGTTAAACTGTGTGGATGTGAAGGAAAGGAAAGTCCAAAAATAATTTAAAATGAACAGATCTGGAAAACCGTACAAAATTATACTCTATCCAACAGTCTTGATATGACACTAAATGCATTTGGAACAATAACAAGGAAGTTGATACTGTTATCATATTCCATTTTTTTTTTCAGTGTTCAACCAAGAAATAAACATGTGAAAAAAAAGCTCCAAAGTGACTTCACAGAGTGAAGTGGAGAAATGGGCTATGAACTGACATCTCAAAAGCACAGTATGACACTGGGTTGGATGGAAACATGACAAAAGAATATCAATGCTAATAATTGTGACATATATGATATGAAATAGATAAATGACGGACAGACAGAGAGACAGACAGGCTCACCTTTGAGACGCACATCCAATCCAATTTGTTGCCAAATCCTGTAGATTCCAACTTAAAAACATACCCGCATCCGTCCCTTTCTTATAAAAGATGTTACCAAGGAGCTTGTCCATGCTCTAGTAATTTCCCTCATGGATTATTGTAACCCTCTCCTGATTGGTCTTCTCAAGAGCCATATCGCCCCGCTATAGTTTGTGATAAATGCTGCCGCCAGACTGATTTTCCTCTCTAGTCTGTCCTCTCACACCTCACCCCTCTGTCAGTCCTTACATTGGCTTCCTGTATCCTATAGGAGTCAATTCAAAGTGCTAACCCATACCTATAAAGCATTGATCAATTCTAGCCCCTCATATCTCTTCACAGATCCATAGGTATGCCCCTTCTCGGTCTCTGCGCTCTGCCCGTGACCTTCTCTTGACTGCTGCTCGCACCCGTACAGCCAACTCACGCTTGCAGGACTTCTCGCGGGTGGCTCCCTTCCTATGGAATAGTCTGCCTACCCCCATCAGACTCTCCGCTAGTCTTCAATCCTTTAGGAAGTGCCTTAAAACCCATCTCTTTAGGATAGCCTATTGCCTCCCAGAGTAACCTCTACCTCACATACTTGTCTTTCACTCTCTCCTATAGGGCAGCAATTTACTCTCTCCTCCAGCTCTGCTTCACTCCCACCTTATTTGATTGATATTTCCTGTTCTAATGTGTTTTATACCCCACCTCCTATGGACCTCAAAGCTCGTTTGAGCAGGGTCCTCTTCAACCTATCGTTCCTGTAAGTTTTCTTGTAATTGTCCTATTTATAGTTAAATCCCCCCTCTCATAATATTGTAAAGTGCTACGGAATCTGTTGGCGCTATATAAATGGCAATAAGAATAATAATAAAAATGACAGACAGACAGATAGACAAATTTAGGCTTGTTTTAATAAAGATTTTCTTTTCCCCTTACTCTAAAAGTCAGCTCTGACATCAGCTGTCAGGATGAGGTCAACTGACAAGCGGAACTCAATTGTTTTAATTTAGAGAGCTAAACCACTGGAGCAATTCAAGAATGTGTGTTTAGCACTCTTAGCTAGACACTTCATTTCTCAGTTAAGCCATCATCAGCCTCACAGCAGACTTCTTACCCTCAATTGGGCAGCTTCCTAGTAGGTCCACAGGGTGATGAGTTATCTCCAATTATTGGCACTGTAATGACTCTGCACTTAAACGAAAGCAGCACTGTTACAAATGCAACATTTTCAAACGCATGCTCAGAATGTGCTCATAGTTATTTTGAAAGGATGCCTTGCATTGGCTTTTCATATTTAGGAGTTAACACACAGTAGTGTAGCTTACAACACAATAATGACACATATCATTGGATATTTATTAAAGATGTTTGTAATTAAGTGCATGACTACTGTGGGATTGTGTGCGTTGAGAGAAATGTGAAGCATTCTGCTAAATTGCTCTTTGTGGGTGGAATAATTAATGGTGTTACTTTACACAGCAAAGTATTTTTGATTAATGTTTGTCCATTGCATTCCTGTTTCTTTTAATTAAGATCACATAGTCTGAGAATTCTTTTCTATTTAGTCTATAAGGTTTCTGAACAAACAAAGCAGCACTGCCTCCCAGTGACACAACAAGCACATCTGTATGAGAAGAACGCTCTTATCAAAACTCTAAAGACCAGTTATCCAAGTTACACAAACAACTTTTCAGGGACAGATTCGATTTAGAATTTATTTAGTACAAATTTAATTTTCATTTATAGAACATATTTTTGGCTAATTCCAAAGAAGTAGAAGATTTCGAGGCCTATAAATGCTTATTTTCATACCTGTTTAGTACAATACTACCCCAGGCTAGTAAATGTTGTGTCAGTTTCTTAAAGGGACACTATAGACACCCAGACCACTTCAGCTCAATGAAGTGGCCTGAGTGCACTGTCCTTGTCCCCCTTAGTCCTGCAATGTAAGACATTGGAGTTTTAGAGAAACGGTAGAGAAAATTGCATTACTAACACTGCCTTGAGTGGCTGTCTACCAGACAGCCACTAGAGCACTTCCTGGAGTTTCATGGAGTTTGATTCCATGAAATGACGCTGGATGTCCTCATGCTCTGAATTAGGACATCCAAGATCAAAGGAAGATACCCTAGGAAGGCATTGAGGCAATGCTTTCCTATTGGGAAGGCCTAATGTGCACATGATGCTCGCCGCACATGCGCATTAGGTCCCCACCCCCTTCGGCTGACATCGGGGGAGACGAACCAAGATCCAGCACCAGAGGACATTTTCACTGGAATTTGGTAAGTGAATAAAGGGATATAGAACACTTAATATCGACGGGGGAGAGTGCAGTGGCAGAAAAACACATTAGTGCATGGAATACATCTATTCCTAACACTAAAGTATTCCTTTAAGTGTCTCCAAACCCTTGTCCCTCCTCTACTAAGCCTACCCCACCTGGTGGTCACACCAAAAAAACACAACTATCTCATATCCATTCATTGTAACTCACTACAATTCCTCCTTTAAAGCTGCCCTCTGGAATGCACGCTTGGTGTGCGGCACCGTGAAATCATCCATGACCTATTTATCTCACACTCCCTAAACCTACTTGCACTAACTGAAACATGGCTCTCTCTCCCTCTGATACTGCTACCCCTGCCTCACTATCCTTTGGTGGTCTTCACTTTACCCACAACCCAAGACAGACTGAGAGTAAAGGTGGGAGTGTAGGATTTCTGCTTTTACCCCACTGCTCCTTTAATATTCTGCCAACCCCCCCTTCCCTATCTTTCTCCAGCTTTGAAATTCACTCAGTTTGTCTGTTCAAACCCATCTCTGCTAACATAGCAGTTATCTATCGCCCCCTTCGTCCCCCTAGTCTGATCCTTGACCGTTTCTCTCCTTGGCTTCCCTACTTCCTCTCAAGTAATATTCCTTCCCTAATTCTCAGGGATTTTGACATTTCCATTAACCCACCCCTGACCTTTGCACCACATATCCAGTATGTTGCTAAAACCTGTCGATTCCACCTTAAAGATATTGCCTGCATCCGCTCCTTTCTCACGCAAGATGCTGCCAAGGAGCTTGTTCATGCTCTGGTAATCTCTCGCATGGACTACTGTAACTCTCTCCTAGTTGGTCTCCCGAAAAGCCAAACTGCTCTGCTACAATTGGTAATGAATGCTACCGCCAGGCTGATCTTTCTCACCCGTCTCTCATCCCATACCTCGCCCCTTTGTCGATCCTTACACTGGCTTCCTGTATCCTCTAGGTGTCAATTCAAAATACTAGCCCTTACCTCTAAAGCTCTAACCAACTCTAGCCCCTCTTACATTTCTTCCCTTGTTCATAGATATGTATCTTCTCGATCTCTCCGCTCTGCCGGTGACCTTCTCCTGTCCGGTGCACCCTTACTGCTAACTCGCGCTTGCAGGGCTTCTTTTGGAACACCCTGCTTACCCCCATCAAACTCTCCACTAGTCTTCAATTGTTTACGAAGTCCCTCAAAACACATCTGTTCAGAAATGATTATGGACTCCCAGAGTAACTTATCTATACTTATCCAAATCTGTCTCTCGCTCTCCTAAAAGAGCCATACTCCACTCTCACCTCCAGCTCTGCTACCTTTCCACCTTGTTTGGTGGCTGTCACCCTTGCTGCCCTGTTGTGTATTTGTACCCCACCTCCTTTAGTATGTATAGCTCGTTTGACCAGGGCCCTAATCTACCTATTGTTCCTTTGTAATTGTGTAATTGTCTCATTTATTATAAATTTCCCCCTTTCATAATATTTTAAAGTGCTGTGGAATTAATTGACGCTATATAAATACCAATAATAATAATAATCAAAAAGCTATTTTGTTGGTGTATTTATAATGCACATGGGAAACTATAACAAGGTAAGGAAACCAACCACTAAGGTATGTAAGTCCATGAGGTGTTGCTGTACGATTCTGTGTGTCTGTGTGGTTTTGGAATGATGGCAGTACTTCATAAATCCAAATATGGGTTAATCGATTGACTGTATGAATTCCCAAAATCTTAGCTGAAATATAGCAAAATTGCTAACCTAAAATTTTTTTTTTCAAAATCACACAATGGACGAGCATGCTCATATGATTTGTGATACTGAATTACATAACCATGGTGCCAAAATAAGAGATGACTGATGCAAAAAAAAAAAAGATTGATTACTAAGGGAAAATTTTATTTACAGATCAAGTGGGAAATGACCAAAATAGGGCAAAAAGGTGAAGCAGTAAAAAATATATTTATTTATTTATGTTTTTTGTTTGTTTTGTAAAGTTAGTTACGTTTAACTTGACCTGTGAACTAAATAGCAGGAAAATGTGTTTTCTGGATTGAAGTGGTTATTTTGCCTGCAGTCCAAGTGTATCGGTATGAAGTAAAGTGTTTTCTAAGATTATTGAAATGCACTGAAGTGTTTGTAAGACCTATGCTGTAATGTTTACACTCGCAAAAATAAAACAAATAAAAAAACTGAAAAACATGAAGAAAATGTACTAAATAGGTAATAATATAGCACATTCATAGTTTATACAGAAATATAATATCAAGGGGTACGACTACACCCTTTACAACTGCTTGAAAGAATATAAAGATAGCTTGAAACACACAGACTACTGATGAGACTCTAACGAACTTTCAGTGTGTCCTGGCCTTTGCAGATATGAATTGACAAATTATTCATAAATAATTGAACATTACAAGATGTGGAAACCATAACAAATGTGTTCTTTCTCTATATCACTGCATATAAGAAACTTGTAATTAGCCCATAAGTGACATCAATAGTTTTTACTGGTCTGTTACAAATCTCATGTTTTTTTTTTTTAAATTAATAGACAGCCTGTACCATTGTCTGCCTCGACAAAGCTAAAGCACAGTTCAGGCCCCATGGTTCTTTAGACACACTACTGGCTGGTCATAGATTTTTCCAACAACAGTATTTGCATCTTATTAGAAAAATAAATAAATGTTCAAAAAGGGAGAGAAATTCCAGCACATGTTTGTATGGTGGTAGCGTCTCTACATAAGTGACACGTTCTGAATGAATGGTGATTCACTTGCCAATGCAAATGGGGCCCCTATAATGAAGTGTTGTTTGCTTTGTTTTAGTGATCCCTTTTGACTGTTCCTTAGCCAAGTATCTGTAGCAGTCAGTTAGCACTCTCTAAATGCCACAAACTAACAATCAAATAGTCAGTCAGTGGAAGTAGTTCCTGGATCTGTGAATATTAGTAACTGAGGTCAAATTTACATTAAAAAAAAACAAAAAACAGAAATTGTATTATTATTATTAGAGGTATTTTCCAAAGAATTTACATTATATATATTTAATGACAAATGTCTATGCTCAAAGGGAATTCTACATCACCAAGCTGTCAAAATCTTCCTCTTCAATTCCCACCATGTCAGCTTAAGTCAGATCTGATTTGCTGGCGGCAATACAGCTTGCCCTGCACTGCAAGGCTTAGGTCAGGAGGACTAGAAGTTCTTGATTAAGAGCTTCAGGCTCTGCGGAGCTGGTAGTAAGATGAAGTGGTTATGGTGATTTGAGAGTTCCTTTAATGCATGACTCATGACTCATGTTAGCTGCATGACTCATGTTAGCTGCCATCAACTATTTTGCTAAAGGAATACTGTAAGCTCCATAATCACTTAATTCTCCATTTAGTTAATATTCTCTGTCCCCAGTCACTTCTTGCAATATTCAAGCTGATGGGTACATAATGATTTCATATACTGGCAGCCAACAACACTCTGGGCTAAAGAATAAATAAGAGGACAGGCTGGGGACAGGCATTGCAAGACATGTGCTGGCACAGTGAGGCATCCTGGCAGCTTCTGGTAAGGGACAACATAAATGAGAGTGTGGTGTTTGAGTGTGTGTCATTATGTTTGTATTGGTGTCTCTCTGTGTGTGTGTCAGTATGGTTGTATTAGTGTGTTTGCAAGGTTACTGCATATCTGTGAGTGTGGGAGTCAATGTGTGTTTGCCAGTGAGTGTGTATGAGTCACTGTGTGTGTGTCAGTGTGTTTGCATGGATCACTCTGTATGTGTCAGTTTATATATTTGGATCACTCTGTTCGTGTCAGTGTGTGTGTAGAGGTCACTGCACACTACACTCAGAAATAACACACAGTGTTATTTACTAAACTTTGAATTGTAAAATAAGAATTTAAATGCTGAGCACTGATATGTAGGATACATCAATAAGTGTCCTTGCAACACAAGTGTGATAATTAGCAAGTAATCTGGTAAACCCTAGTAAGGATGCTGACTTCAGTCTCTGTAGTATTGAGTCATATTCTTTCTGGATCAGGCAGCAATATACTCAGAATTAAAAAAACTAACAAAAAACATAAGTCGGGGAGCTTTTTCCCTAAACAGAGATTTTAGAGGAATTTACTTGAAAATTGTCAAGTAGACTTAACAGAATAACTGTGGGCATACCATGGTATGCATATCCCCGAGAATAGGGGGCTGCAGAGCATGGTAACAGCCAATCAAATCTAACAGAGAATAATGCATGGATCTAGTCACTCACCAAGCGGTACAAGATTAGAAAAAATATCTGATCATGACATGATCTGTTTATTATCTGATTGCATCTGATAAGCAAGCGAAAAGTTAGCCCTGGTGAGTAGAACCTTAAACCTCGTGACTGTGTAATGGAAACCATAGGCTTGCTGTGGCAAGTAACTTTTAGGCCTGGCCAGTAGTGTAGGACTTGAAATGTCTTATATATATATATATATAAGGGGTAAGAGTGCTTTCTATATATATGTAAAGAACAAGAACATTAAGGGGTGGAAGTCAATGAACATGATGACTACATAATGGAAGAGAAAATAATACATAAATAATATATAATAACATATACGTCTCAGTGATGCTTGAGATTAGTTTGGGATACAGTCTCTGTGCAAGCCAATGGTGGCAAACACTGCTCAGGAGCGTAACTTCCAATAAACACAGGCATGCCTGTGATTAGGGCCTCAAACTGTACAGAGGGGATCTGTTCATTGTTACTCATTCATTACAAGGACTAGTTTCGTGTACTATGTCACCAACTGCATAGCTCGGGATTCTAAAATGCAATCTGCCTGGTGAAATCACTACGTGGATGTGGTAAGCAAAACAATGAGGAGGGTGGCACAATTCCATTCATCAGAGAATATGAATGGAACTGGTGCACAAGTTGAGGACAGCTTAGAATATCAGATTACCAATGTTATTTTAAGCTATAGATAGAACTACATTTCCATTGCTGTGGTTACAGTTTACTGAGAGCTGTCTACTGCCTGAATGTGTGAGAATGTACACTTATGCTATATGTATAAAATAAATTATACAAAAAATGCCTGTTATAATGTTCAGTCCTTGTTAAATCATATAATATCCAAAGCAACAAGACTGCAGCCTTCCGTAGTTCAGTTGCAATGTGGGTTTATTTAGCCATCCCAAAAGAACAGGCAACGTTTCAACACACTGTGTGTCTTTATCAAGCTATCAAGACACAAATGTTGAAACGTTGCCTGTTCTTTTTTTGGACAGCTGAATTAACATTCATTGCATCTCACTCATTGGGTCCCTTGGAGCAGGGACCCTGACTAACAGCACAGGCACCAAAATTTTGAGTTTGAATAGTGCCCCTCCTATATATTCAGTCTATATGTCCTATTTCATAATTATTTTCTTCAAACTGGTTTAACAGGTTTAACATATTAAAAAAATTTCAACTTGCTGACACAGGATTTTCATATTCCTGACAACTATAAATATCTTCAGTGTTTACAGATATCCCTTCAAATGTAAAGATATAAATTCAGTTTATTTTCCATTCTGTAAAATACTATAAATATAACTATCATATTTATACAAACAGGAAGACCCACAGCATGAAACAATACCATGTTAGAACATGTGAGCTATGCCTCTTGTCCTTATTTTAAGATTTTAATAATCTTGAAACATTAAATATAGTAAAATAGGACGTGCGGAGATGTAATACTAAGATACTTGCTGATGATACTAAGATATGTAACAGGGTTGATGTTCCAGGAGGGATAAGCCAAATGGCAAATGATTTAGGTAAACTAGAAAAATGGTCAGAATTGTGGCAACTGACATTTAATGTGGATAAGTGCAAGATAATGCATCTTGGACGTAAAAACCCAAGGGCAGAGTACAGAATATTTGATAGAGTCCTACATCTGAGGAAAAGGATTTAGGGGTGATTAATTCTGATGACATAAAGGTAGGCAGACAATGTAATAGAGCAGCAGGAAATGCTAGCAGAATGCTTGGTTGTATAGGGAGAGGTATTAGCAGTAGAAAGAGGGAAGTGCTCATGCCATTGTACAGAACACTGGTGAGACCTCACTTGGAGTATTGTACACAGTACTGGAGACCGTATCTTCAGAAGGATATTGATACATTAGAGACGGTTCAGAGAAGGGCTACTAAACTGGTTCATGGATTGCGGGATAAAACTTACCATAAAAGGTTAAAGGATCTTAACATGTATAGCTTGGAGGAAAGAAGAAACAGGGGGGATATGATAGAAACATTTAAATACATAAAGGGAATCAACACAGTAAAGGAGGAGACTATATTTAAAAGAAGAAAAACTACCACAACAAGAGGACATAGTCTTAAATTAGAGGGACAAAGGTTTAAAAATAATATTAGGAAGTATTACTTTACTGAGAGGTAGTGGATGCATGGAATAGCCTTCCAGCTGAAGTGGTAGAGGTTAACACAGTAAAGGAGTTTAAGCATGCGTGGGATAGGCATAAGTCTATCCTAACTATACGATAAGGCTAGGGACTAATGAAAGTATTTAGAAAATTGGGCAGACTAGATGGGCCGAATGGTTCTTATCTGCCATCACATTCTATGTTTCTATGTAATTCTTTACAAGCCGTATGGTATGGAAGACAGATGCTGCCTTTGCAATTTGGAAAAATCTGACTGGCGTAATTCCCACTGGGAATATTACATGGTTGTGGCTCGTGTAGAGTTCTTTCTTATCAATCATATAGACGCCATGACAGACTATTGGCGATACAACGTGTCTACTCCCATGGGCCAGTCTAAATGTAAACTGTATGTTCAGCCTCACAGCAAACCCATGCTTTAAAATAAATGACATGTCTTACTGAAACTGAGCCCTCTGTAATTACTTACCTATTACATGATGCAGTTGCCTTAACAACTACAGATGAAATCTACAAACATGGACTGACTAAGGAATCTTTCCATTGGAAGGAAGTTGTAAAACACACTTGAAATTCAGAAAATTCCTGATGTTTTGTGTTCACTATTCCCAAGTGATTTATTGTACCCCAATTCTTCCCCTGCATGAAAGAACCCACCCACATACATGGACCATCAAGGATAGGTTGTGTAACTGCAATACCTCCACCCCCTACTACCCTTTAAAATAACTCCCATTACATGACATCATGTTCCCACACAATACTGCCACTGAGCAATCCTGCAGAGTCACACAGCTTCACCTGGCTTGTTACATAGGATTTATTAAGGGGGCTCTGCAAGCTTTCTCCCCAGTCTGGCCACAGCTGAAGCTCTGCTATGTTTTAAAAGAGGGAAACATTGAGAACAAAAGACAGCTACAACCAGCAATTTTGCACAACTGCCTTTCCAATTGCCAGATCAGAAAAGGATGCATTACAGAGAAATGATGACTTTGACTACATGGGTTTGTTCAATTTGGTGCCTTTCCTCTGCTCTGACTATTGCTGCTATGATCTCAGTAGAGAACAACATAGACAATGGGATTCTGGTGACTGAAGAAGGCAAGTAAACTGCAACTTTGCTTCACTGTCCTTATGGGTCAGGATTGGGCAAATCAATAACTTAATGTGGCAATGCTGGCATGCTGCTGTTAATGAAAGGCTTACACAGTTTTTTACATTATGTTAGGAAGATAACTTATTATTATTTTGTTTACTGCATTGTTTATTTTTCTTTCCATGGCTGTTTTATTGCATGTATTTGTGTATATTGATTGAGTTAATGTGTAATGTAAATTTCAACGAATGCATACACACCACACACACACTTATATACACTTAGGTATATTATGCAAATACGAGTAAATATAAATATGTCATAAAGGATGCTATGGTCTTCATAAATTCATTAAGTGTTTGTCCAGGAAAAGCATATTTAAAGTTGTGTGCTCATACATTGTATTACCCTTTGTGTGTTTAATGAATGTTCCCAATCATGTTATAACCCTTTGTGTGCTTAATGAATATTCCCAATCATGTTATAACCCTTTGTGTGCTTAATGAATATTCCCAATCATGTTATAACCCTTTGTGTGCTTAATGAATATTCCCAATCATTTTATAACCCTTTGTGTGCATAATGAATATTCCCAATCATTTTATAACCCTTTGTGTGCATAATGAATATTCCCAATCATGTTATAACCCTTTGTGTGCTTAATGAATATTCCCAATCATTTTATAACCCTTTGTGTGCTTAATGAATATTCCCAATCATGTTATAACCCTTTGTGTGCATAATGAATGTTCCCAATCATTTTATAACCCTTTGTGTGCATAATGAATGTTCCCAATCATGTTATAACCCTTTGTGTGCTCAATGAATGTTCCCAATCAATTTATAACCCTTTGTGTGCTCAATGAATGTTCCCAATCAATTTATAACCCTTTGTGTGCTCAGTGAATGTTTCCAATCATTTTATTACCCCTTTTGTGCTTAATGAATGTTCCCAATCATTTTATAACCCTTTGTGTGCTGGATATGATCTCTAAAAATCCTTGCATATACTTAGTACACTTCCAAATGCATGACATGTATATCTGTGTAGAAGGGATTATAACGTGGATTTTTGTGTTTTAGTTACTTTAACCGATTGCCAAGTGAAGGAGATGACCCGATGGGACAAGCTATTCACCCTGCTGGAGAACTCCCAAATGAGAGAGAACATGCTGCTGCAGTCAGTGGATGAAGTTATTAAGGTGGAACTGCAGGCTCTGAGAGGGGAAGTCTTGCAGTTTGCCGGTGATCTCTCAGGGAAGTGTGCCAATGACATTGACACTGCCACCTTAAAGATCACACAGCAACTGGACAAGTCGCTGTCTTCTAAATGCTTCCAAGTTCTAGAACAAGGCAACAGTTTGGAAGCTTCCCATGGAAACGTTCTGGAGCAATCCCTCCAGCTGAGCCTCAACATCAGCGATAGACTGGACAGTCTGGAGAGAGGATTGCAGGAGAAAGCAGAGGAAGATAGTGCCTTGAAGAATCTAGCTACAGCAGGATGCCAGCAAACAGAGGCAGCTCTAGACTCCGCCGTGAAGGAGCTGGAACAGCTGAAGTCTGCCATACAGCAAACCCAGATTTGGATCAACAAACGTTCCCTGCCTGCAGGTAAGATGTTAAACTACCTACCAGCACTAAATGTAGCATGGAGATAGTGGTGTGGGTCTCAGCACCTAGCATGGACAAGCATTGTGGACATTGTCCACAAAATCTAGCTGGCCACATGTTGGCTAGCAGGGATAGGTTATCTAGATCAGTCTGGCTGCTGTGAGCTATGTTCCCATACCACACTCAGCCAGCTGTCTGACCATCACCACTGTACAGCCTTTCTTCACCATATGAGTAATGTCCTGGGATTTCTGTCACCAGTACTGTGTGCCATTTATTATGTATTAATGTATATGAATAGCTACACTGTTCTTTAATATACCGGATAGGTAAGTAGCAAAGTGTACATGACAGTCCTCAACTAAAGGTTTCATTTTTATGCGGGCCCTTAGTTCATCCCTGGCAGCTTTCCCATTTAAAACCTTGTGATCAGATATGGTTATGGTTATGCTGTCCCTTTAATAAATATAAAGCAATGTTTAATTCCCCTCGTAGCTGAGGATATTGGGATTGGCAGTTCTCATCAGCGGAGGGATCAATTGTTGTCAATGCTAAACTAACATTTTTTTTTTCAAACATTTGTTGCTTTATACTAGATACAACTTAAAAAGAAGAAAATAGTGTACGATTTATTTACAAAGTGTATTATATAGTACAGCGATTTTGTTAACTTCATATAAATGGAGATTAGAATGAGTAAGAATCATTTTTAAAATGCTGAGTAATCATTCCTCTTAAACTTTGATAATGATACCCTTAGCATCCTGCCAAAAATATATTAAACCGCTTATAATGTCTTTTCAGAAGTGTATGTGTGTAATTATGTGTGAATTCTAGATTATATTTTCTGTATGTATCAAGTGAGAATTTGTATTTGTAACAAAAGACAATTTTATTTTAACAATAAAATCATTGCCTTCTATTACATTACATTTTCACTCCCATCCATGAAATATGAGCTTTGTGAAGTTAAATTATGAAATTAAATATCAGTCTAGTCACTACAGTGATTTGTGAACTGCAAACTTTAGCACAAAACAGCTGAATTGAAAAAAAAAAAGGCCAATTGAACTTGGCTGAGTCCAAGGGAACACAACTGGAAAGAGGAAAATTCAGGAAAGACATTTTTAACAAAAAGAGTTGTAGACGCATGGAATATCCTTCCAGTAGACATGCCAGAGGATTGAACAGTACAGTGGGATAGTCACACAGTTGTTCTGGGCAGGAAACAACTCACAACTAAATTATGTGTTTCAGGTAAGAAATGGACAAAGAAGATGTGCCTTTTGGCTTTTATCTGCTGAAATTAAAATCTGTGTTTCAATGAAATTTACTACAATGTGTCATTAAGTGAATACGCCCCTAGTATTTTACATTAGAGTCTTTGATGTGTACAAATGGCTCTAAATGTGCGCGCAAAGCATATATGTTGTTTCATTTACTCTCAAATGTTCAAACCACTGTCACTGTTCATAATATATATATATATATATATATATATATATATATATATATAAATATTTGTGCATATTTTGTTTCATTTTACAACTGTATGTATTAATCAATAGTGCCTTGCTTAACACATATAAAAAGTCCTTAGATATTGTTATTTACAGGTCATTTTATCTGACATTGAACCACACAGTTCCCCAAGTGGCGCCACAACTCTGAGCATTGCATTTAAGACAGTCCATAAAAAAAAAAAAAATGGCACAGGGAGCAATTATGTAAACTGCCATTCAGCAGGGATAACACAGAGGATATTGTCAGTCTGATTAAACATGCCTTAGATTGAGAGTTATATTAATCCCTAACATGTAAATCATCTCTGTGGATGTATTAACCCATTAACTGCACCAAGTGTCAAGACTGACGTTTGTTCCACTAAAGACATGAACAGCAGTTTCTGAGGCAAACTAGTAAAAAATTAAGGTGGAGCAGTCGCCATGGAAACCATGGGCTTTTCCTACTAGTTGAGTAACTTTATGAAATTTTTTGTAGAATTGCTCTTTTGTTCTCATCTGCTGTGTATTACTAATAAAGTGAATTGTATGAAATGAGAAAGGCATTTTTAACCCCTTAGTGACCAGACCGTTTTCCAATTTTCTTACCGTTTACTATAGTCACCAGAACAACTACAGCTTAATGTAGTTGTTCTGGTAAGTATAATGGCTCCCTTCAGGCATTTTCATGTAAACCCTGCCTTTTCAGAGAAAAGGCAGTGTTTACATTGCCCCTAGGGACACCTCCATGTGACCACTCCTTAGATGGCCACTGGAGGGGCTTCCTGGCTCAGGGCTGCACAGTAGGCAGCCCTGCCGTTCAGCGTCTCCACGCACTGCATGGAGACGCTGAATTTTCCTCATAGACATGCATTGATTAAATACATCGATATGAGGAGGTCCTGATTGGCCCCGCCCCCATGACAATTTTAGCCAATCCAATGCTTTCCCTATAGGGTCAGGAATACATGTTTGTGATCCTTTAAGGACCAGGGCTGTTTTTACATTTCTGCGGTGTTTGTGTTTAGCTGTAATTTTCCTCTTATTCATTTACTGTACCCACACATATTATATACCATTTTTCTTGCCATTAAATAGTCTTTCTAAAGATACCATTATTTTCATCATATCGTTATTTACTATAAAAAAATATATAAAATATGATGGAATTTTTTTTTAAAAAACATACTTTTCTAACTTTGCCTCCCAAAATCTGTTACACATCTACAACCACCAAAAAACACCCATGCTAAATAGTTTCTAAATTTTGTCCAGCGTTTAGAAATACCCAATGTTAGCATGTTCTTAGCTTTTTTTTTACAAGATATAGGGCTACAAGTACAAGTAGGACATTGCTGTTTCAAAATATATATTTTTAAAATGTATTAATAGTGACATTGTAACACTATTATCTGTCATAAATCTCTGAATCACACCTCACATGTACATTTTTTTTTAAAGTAGCCACTTAGTCACAAACTGGCCAAAATTAGTATTTATATTTGTTTGTGTGTTAAAAATGCAAAAAACTATTAACTACGCTAACTTTGGCCAGTGTTTGTGACTAAGTGGCTACTAAAAAAGACTGAACATACCCCATTTGCAATACATTGGGTTGTCTTCTTTTCAAAATGGAATGCCATCATGGGGGTAATTCTTATTCCTGGGCTACCATATGCTCTCAAAGGCAACATAACCAATCTGGCAAATTTCATTGTGAAAAAACAGAAAATCAAGCCTTATATTTGACCCTGTAACATTCAAAAACACTATAAAACCCATACATGGAGGTTCTGTTATACTCGAGAGACTTCGCTGAACACAAATATTAGTGTTTCAAAACAGTAAAACGTATCACAACAATGATATCATCAGCCTGTCAGTTCAGGCAGTCCCCCTGCAAGCAACAATATGGACGCCTATTGCGGCCATGTGACCGCTCTTTCAAAATGATCACATGGCCCGTGGGGGTCCTTATTTGCTAAGGGGGTCTGTCTGGGATGTCAGACAGTCCCCCTAGATGGAGAGGAAATCCGATTGCCAGCGAGGGAACAGCGGTGATCGGGTAAGTTATTACTTATACTTTTTTTATTTTTTAAATATTTTTTACCTATTTTTTAATTTTATTTATTTTACTAAGTGCTTCGACCCCTCGAGGCACTCAGCTGACAGGCAGAGCATTGGAAGCCTGCCTGATGGCTTCTGATGCTCTGCTGCACTGCTGGGCGCCACGTGGGGCAACCCGGAAATGAACGGTCCGGGGGAGTGGTCACCCAGCTACCCGACAGTCAGGGGAGGTATTGCAGGATGCCTAGACATTACAATGGGGCCACACCATGCGGGTTGGGGCTGCATTACTTAGCTGGCGGGACCTGCGGTCGCAGGGTTCCACAGGGCGGACGGGCCCCCTGGAGTGACCTCGGTAGTTGCGCCACTGGTCATATCTACCCTATGTGATAAATATTTCTGCTTAAATGCTAATATATTACACCTTGCAAGATAAAGTGTGTGTGTGGATATATACACACACACACACAAAATTGTAAAAACAAACAAAAGAATTGAATACATTTTACTGCTCTTACTGCTCTTGTTATCCCTGAACAGAAAAATATACACAAAAGTCATGCTTTCAGGTAAAAATTCAAAGTGAATTTAAAATTTAACGCCAAATAGCTGAATGGATAACATTCCTGATTGAGAATTTCTCCAATTCAAATATTTTTACTTTAAAGGGTTACTATAGCTCTTTCCAGTGTAATATGCCCTATTGGGCACTGTGGAGAAAGCCCACCCTCTCAATTTGTAGTAAAGCCTGCTAAAAAAGGTTTTACTTACCTGGTGAAGTAAAACCTGACGTAGAAAAAAATACAGTGTGGAATAGAGAGAGGCGGTAGGGAATGCAGAGTGGGAGAACTAGTTAGCCAATTCAGGCGTTCTGCCTGCAGAGGGAAGATTTCTCCGTCTGTTGTCAGCATGCAGTGCATGCTTACAATAGACGTATTTTATGCACAGAATTTACATTAGACAGTCCGGAACAGAGTTCTGGGCTGCCAATATCATGTGTGCTGTGAATTTAGCTAACCCCCAGCACACAATTAAAAATATATCAGTAAGTGCAGTGTTTCAAGTTGAAACACTTCACATACTGACTACTACCACCACGACCACTTCAAATCACTAAATTGGTCATGGTGGTTGGAGTAACCCTTTCAGTTTGAAATTCACAGTGAATTCACCTTGAATTCTCACTTTAGCAATAAACCCTTTTTGTCAATGGTTTATATGCTAGGTACACAGGTTTCAAATAAATCTTACACTGCATATATAACCAAAAACATACCATGCAGCTGGTAATACAATAACCGGACACCCCAAATTTATACTTGGTAGATTTCACCGTTGTGAAAAATGATTCAGAAAAAAATAATTTAATCATGTTCTCATGTTTGAGTTCTTTCAATATTGTCATCATTAAGAAGCAAGGAAAATATTTGAACTCAGAACACGGTGTTGGAAAATCGTTTCACAGGAAGCAAGTGGTCTTCTTATTGCATGTGCTGCACTCTAGTGAAACTTTTTGAGAAATGTTATTAGAAACACATGTATTATCGGTTACGTAATCATGTACTTCTTGAAATCAATGTAACATATGGACTGTACACCTATAGCACCTATTGGGAATAGAGAGATGGATGTCATATGTTTGCATGGCCAGGGTTTCCTACTGTAACTTGGGAAGGGGGTTGGGATCAATGAAAAACTCTAGATCAGGGGTGCTCAAAAGGTAGATCCCCAGGTGTCGTAGAACTATAACTCCCATGATGCTTTGCATGCCTTTGGAATGCATTTAGAGGGGCCAAGCATCATGGAAGCTGTAGTTTTAAAACATCTGGGGGACTACCTTTTAGGCTCCCCTGATCTAGAAAGTGAAATGGGTGACAATGAGCCACTACTGTGAGCAATAGAAAACAGGGCCACCTTGGTAGGCCAGAACTAAACTGGCACTAAATTGAAAATTCAAAGTAAATTTTAATTTTTAGGCCAAATTGGAAGCATAATTCACTAGGAGAGTTTTTACAATTCATATATTTTAGCTTTCAATTCAGTTTGAATTCACTCTGTATTCTCATTTTAGTGACTAAACCTGTGGGAGTTATACATCTGGCAAGGATTAATCCACTGACTGCTCTAATCAGTCTTGCCTATCGAATGGCAAATGTTAGAATGGAGAGGAGTAGTTAGGACAGTGTGTATAATGAAAGGGAAAGCATGTAACAAGACATACTGGGTGGGAGTTCAAAAGAGAAAGAGACAGCGAGAAAATAGTGGGTGACTAATAGAAAAGAAATAGATACAGTGCTTTCATATAAAGTAAATTATACATCAGTTAACCCGTTAACGCCGTTACGGCGTTCTATGCCGTCCCGCATTAAGTGGGCTTTAAAGCCGTTGCAGCGGCATAGAACGCCGTAACGGCTTTGAGCCCCTGGAGGTCCGCGGTACTCACCTCCGCCGCGATCCTCTTTTGGAGGGCTGCCTGACAAAGAGCGATCACATGGCCCCCTATAGCTGGCTGTGGATCTGCCAGCAGGGGGTCTGTCTGAAATGTCTCAAATGTGAGACAGTCCCCCTGCTGGTGGGAAAGTAAAAAAAATAAATGATTAGACATGTTATAAAATAAAATAAATGTATTTATTTATATAATATATGTATATATATTATATGTATATAATATATATACATATTATATATATATGTAACGCCATACAAAGTGTATTTTAATATTAATATAAGTACCTTGCTCACGGTGCCTAGAGAGATATCAGCTATGCCTCACTGATGATGCCTAACAAGGCTGAAACGATCGTCTGGGGTTGCTGTATCTCTTGTGCAGAGAGTACTTGCTGGCATTTCAGATCTGGACTGCCCGTATGGGTGGGACCAGTCTGATATGCTTTAGATATGTTCTATCTGTAATGGCACAAGATGAGCTAAAACCAGCTTGAGTTCTGAGCGGGGACCCACCGAAGGGCAGGCTATTTTAGCTGCTGTCCGTTCTCAGAATACTCTTGCGACCAATTTTTTGCTCTCCATTAAAATACACTTAGAATGACGTTACCTATATATAATATATATAGTGTGTGTGTGTATATATATATATATACACAAGAGATATATATACATATATTTTATATATATATATATATATATATATATATATATATATATACACATTTAATTACAATAATAAATAAATACAATAATAAAATATTGAAACAAAATTTAATATAAATTATATATTCATTTGTAAATTCATTCTAACTCTATTTTGTTATTAATATATATATTGGTAACAAAATACACTTAGAATGACATTCTATATATAAAATACACTTAGAATGACATCTATATATAAAATACAAATAACCGCAAATATATATATATAGATTGATAAATACATATAATTACATAAAAGATTACATTAGTATACACGTAGAATTTTAATACCTAAAAATGCATATATATTAAAATTATACATGTATATTTAAGTAATCTTTTAAAATAATTATGTGATTTTATTAATTAAAATTTGATTGACATGCCTGACAACAGGGGAGAAAGTAGACCCTGTAACTCTCCAAGACACCATAAAACCTGTACATAGGGGGTACTGTTTTACTCAGGAGACTTCGCTGAACTGAAATACTAGTGTTTAAAACTGGTAAATTGTATTACAACGATGATATTTTAAGTAAAAGTGACGTTTTTTGCATTTTTTACAAACGGACATCACTTTTATGGACTATATTATTGTTGTAATATGTTTAACTGTTTTAAAACACTTATATTTGTGTTTAGTGAAGTCTCCCGAGAATAACAGTACCCCCCATGTACAGGTTTTATGGTGTTTTGGAAAGTTAGAGAGTCACATATAAGGCTTGCATTTCATTTTTTGACATTGAAATTTGCCAGATTGGTTATGTTGCCTTTGAGAGCGTATGGTAGCCCAGGAATGAGAATTACCCCCATGATGGCATACCATTTGCAAAAGTAGACAACCCAAGGTATTGCCAAATATTAGTTTTTTGCTTTTTTCACACAAAAACAAATATGAACGCTAACTTTGGCCAGTGTTTGTGACTAAGTGGCTACTAAAAAAGACTAAACATACCCCACTTTCAATACCTTTGGTTCTCTACGTTTTCAAATGGTATGCAATTATGGGGTAATTCTCATTCTTGGTCTACCACACCGTCTCAAAGGTAACATTACTAATCTGGCAAATTTCAGTTTGAAAATGGAACGTTCTATATTTGACCCTGTAACTTTCCAAAACACCATAAAACCTGTTAATGGGGATACTGTTGTACTCGTGAGACATCGCTGATTACAAATATGTGCATTTTTTTGCAGTAAAACCTAACAGTATCATGACATTAACAGCTAAAATGTCGGATGGAAATACAAATTTAAAAAAAAAATCTTATTTTCTCACATTATTTTAAATTTTATTCATAATAAATAATGTTCCATATATGAATAGTTAATGATAAATTAAAGCCCTGTTTCCCTTGAATAAAATGATATATAATAAATGTGACAGCGGTGAATTACGGTTGAACAGACATATAGCGCAAATTCCAGTTTTTGTTTTGATCAGAACGTGCACTATTTACTCCGTCCCGAATGGGTTAAGATTCACTGCTGTAAAATAGTATAAATAGATAACATTCTATGTAATAGCACGTTTCATTCTACTTTATACAAAAAAACTAAAGGATAAAATATTAGAAATTTAATGGGATTTGGTTTTCTTCTCCATAATTATTTTCCCGGTATATATTTGGAAAGTATTACTTTTAACACATTCCATCCCACATTGCATAGAAAGCTATGCAAAACAAAATTTAGAGAAAAAAGTAATTTAATTCCTTATCATCACCAATTTTGGTCATCTAGACTTTACAGTTCAAACAGAAGGACTCTAAAAGGCTGACATGCATTGTATTTTAAGTCTTATTGGCTCTTTGAGTTACAGGGCTGTAAGGAGGAGGAGGTGCTCTGGACATACTGTAGAACGTTTGTACAAGATGTAGGAGGCGACTGCAATGCTAAATGTATTTGATTTTCCTGGGCAGCTGTACCTAATGTACATGCATATTAAGGAGACAGTTTAGGCATCATAACAATTTAACCCCTTAAGGACCGAGGACGGTTCAGGACCGTCATTGGCATTTTTGCGTTGCTGACCGATGACGGTCCTGAACCATCCTAACGGTCAGAGCTACTTACCTGATCGTCGTCGTTCCCCCGGCGGCGATCAGCGTGGCTCCGGTTGTGGGGAGACTGCCTGCAGCCCAGGCAGTCTCCCCACGGCAGATTAGGACCCCTGTGGCCATGTGATCGCTTAACACAGCGATCACATGGTCACAATAGGTGTCCATGTGTCTGCCTGCAGGGGGACTGTCTGTGCTGACAGGCAGTCTCCCTGCTAGTGTAAAATCAAAAATAAAAATAAAGTTAATGTTAATAAAAAATAAATAAATAATTATATATGTGTATATATGATATATAGACATATATTATATCTATATAATATATGTCTATATATTATATATATATAATGTCATACTAAGTGTATTTTTATATTAATATGTACTTATATTAATATAAAAATACACTTATAATTAAATTACACACGTATATATAATATATATAATAACTATATATATTGTATATATATATTATTATAAAATATAAATAATAAGTAATTTAAATTAAATAAATTTTTTTTTAAATAATAATAAAAAATTAAAAAAATTATATAGCTATATGAAATTTTATTCTAACTGTATTTTAAAATTAATATATATATATTTATATCAAAATACACTTAGAATGAATTTGTATATATATCTATGTATATAAAAATAAATAAAAATAATAAGAAATATACATACGTCCATATACAAAATTACATAAATAATTATATAAATATACACGTAGACTTCAAATATATAAATATGCATATATATTTAAATTCTACGTGCGTATTTATGTAATATTTTTACATAATTAGTAATTTTATTGATTGCAATTTGAGGGACCTGCCTGCCAACCCAGGCCAAAATTCCAGAGAATTTAATTTGCTAGCACTGTATTTTACCCTGTAACGTTCTACGACACCCTAAAACCTGTACATGGGGGTACTGTTTTACTCGGGAGACTTCGCTGAACACAAATATTAGTGATTCAAAACAGTAAAACATATCACAGCGATGATATTGTCAGTGAAAGTTACTTTTTTTGCATTTTTCACACACAAACAGCACTTTTACTGATGATATAATTGTTGTGATACGTTTTCCAGTTTTTAAACACTAATATTTGTGTTCAGCGATGTCTCCCGAGTAAAACAGTACCCCCCATGTACAGGTTTTATAGCATTTTTGAAAGTTACAAGGTCAAATATATGGGTCAAATATTTTTACATTGAAAATGGCCAGGTTGGTTACGTTGCCTTTGAGAGCGTATGGTAGCCCAGGAATGAGAATTACCCCCATGATGGCATACCATTTGCAAAAGAAGACAACCCAAGGTATTGCAAATGGGGTATGTCCAGTCTTTTTTAGTAACCACTTGGTCACAAACACTGGCCAAAATTAGCGTTCAATTTAGTTTTTTTACTTTTTTCACACACAAACAAATATGAATGCTTACTTTGGCCAGTGTTTTCGACTAAGTGGCTACTAAAAAAGACTGGACATACCCCATATTGAATACCCTGGGTTGTCTACTTTAAAAAAAATATGTACATGTGGGGTGTTATTCAGAGATTTATGACAGATAATAGTGTTACAATGTCACTATTGATAAATTTTAAAAATGTATGTTTTGAAACCGCAATATCCTACTTGTACCTATAGCCCTATAACATGCAAAAAAAAGCAAAAAAGCACGTAAACACTAGGTATTTTTAAACTCAGGACAAAATTTTGAATCTATTTAGCAGTTTTTTTCATTCGCTTTTGTAGATGAGTAAAAGATTTTTCAAGTAAAAGTCAAAAAACATGTATTTTTTTCAATTTTTCATCAGATTTTTGTATTTTTTTAAAATTAAAATACATGAGATTATATAAATAATGGTATGTAAAGAAAGCCCCTTTTGTCCTGAAAAAAACAATATATAATTTGTATGGGAACAGTAAATGAGAAAGCGGAAAATTACAGCCAAACACAAACACCACAAAAGTGTAAAAATATGCCTGGTCGCAAATGTACAACATCGCAAAAACAGTCCAGTCCTTAAGGGGTTAATGTAAATTAAGTTGCTATGGTGCCAGAGGGGCCCCAGAGCACTCTTACCGTAAAGTAAGCCTCCAGCACTAATTCTCAGGTCCCCCAGGTGGTATCCGGCTTCTGAAACTCAGTTTCAGGAAGTGTGAAGCAACGCCAGGCCAGGGAGCCGCTGATTGGCAGAGAGTGGTCAGCTGATGCTCAAAGCCAATCAGTGACTCCCCATTCATAAAGCTGGCTTGAAAAGAAACATTTATTTTACAAGCCAGCTTTATGAATAGAAAGTCACTGATTGGCTGAGACCATTAGTTGATCACTGAGTAATTTAGTGGCGCCCCTCCTGGGCAGTGCTCTGCACTTCCAGAAACTGAGATTCAGAAGCAAGATGCTGCCTGGTGGACCTGAAGATTGGAGGCTCACTTTGGGATTAAAGCATTCAAGAACTGCTTAACACCTTAAGGTAAGAGTGCGCACGGGGGCCTCCTGGCACCATAACAACTTAATTTAGATTAAGTTGTTATGGTGAAGGAAGTGTCCCTTTAAGTCTACATTTACAATGTGTAAAGTTTGGCAGCATATTTTGTAATCTACATTTTCAAAATGCATCAGGTTACTTACAAAACTCTATAGGCAAAGTATTTGTCTATTTATGCAACTAGAGAGATGCCATGTATTATACAAAGAATTCATTTGCACCAGTCTGAAGAATTCTAAAGTGAGCAAAATGTATTCCCTGAACAGCTATCTAAACACAAAATTTATACATAATACATGGATGCTTAGTAAGTGTTCACAGAACAAAACACACATGTGATTTTTCATGATTTAATATATTAATGTGCAAAAGTTATCAATTCCCCAATGTAATATGTGTTGTCAGAGATATTTCCAATATTTAATCAATGTCAGTGCTGAGCAATTGAGCCCATATAAGCTGAAGCAAATGTCCATGCCTGGTCATTATTTTACTTAGATACCATTCATTGGCAAGAAAAAGAAGTGTCTAATAGAGCAGGTCCTTTCCAAACATAGGGTGAAAATAGACATGCATCCAAGTTCATCCTTTCTTACATCTCTATTTGTTGCTGATCCAAAAGAAGGCAAAAAACAAACAAACACGTGTTTAAGCCCTTAAGGACATACCCTATAGTGTTAAAAACAATATCTAACCCAGCCCTTATGATCTCCCCTTGCAACCCTAAATATAGTAAAACCTTACCTTTAGTACAGTCTGCTGCTGGCTCTATCCCTGCTCTGCCTGATTGGCTGACATAATCAGAAGAGGTGATTTCAGTCAATCACAATGCTTTTCCATAGGAAAGACTGTCAAGGAGGCAGATCACGGACAGAGCCAGCACAACGCAAAAAACGGCTAATCAATAAATCTCTATGAGTTCAATGTCTCCATTCAGAGGGTGGAGACACTGAATGTGCTGCACACTGTTCAGCACTGCCCCAGAAAGCACCTTTAGTAGTCATCTGAAGATAGGCCAGTTGAGATATCCCTAGGCTGTAATGTAGCCTACAGGGACTGACTATACTCACCAGAACAACTACATTAAGCTGTAGTTGTTCTGATAGCTAAAGTGTTCCTTTAAAGCGCTTTCCAATTTTGCAACAAACAAAGAAAAAAAAATATTTCTCACCTTAAATCTCTCCTTGGATCAGCAAGCTGTTACCCCACATATTAAAAATGATATCTCTGAATATTGTTTTTGCAAGTAGTCACCCAGTTGCTGTTTAAACATCTGTACAGACTCTGATAAAACTACCTCTTCAGACTGAGAATTCCATCTCATTGTTCTTACTGTAAAAAAAAAAAAAAAATCCTTTCCTTTCCCTTAGACTAAATCTCCTTTCTTCCAGTCTAAACAGACCCTTTAGCAATGTGGCACAGAAATCTGAAAAGTGATAATGCTGAAATGATAGGAGTTCTGATTGGGAGAGAGTTATGATAGAATTGAGATTGCCTGAGGAAGAGAGAAGGGGCAGCTTTAATTTTACAGAGTGCTCAAAATGTTGGATGTCATCCATAAGTATATTAGCTTCAATAGAATAATGTATATTTCCACAGTCACTCAAGGCTTGTACCCAGGGCAGCAGGTTGAGGAAGAGTGACTAAATACATTAATTTTTTTATGTAAAACGCTATATAGAATTGAGCAATATATAATACAACATATTCATGAGGCAAAATCCTATAAAATAAAGTATAGTTGTATTGGTGCCTGGAGTGTCCTTTTAAGGACATTCACTCAGCTCTAACGCAAATCCCAGTTCCACAAAAAAATAAATAAACTGTAAATTAAAACATGGAGTAATATGATTTAAAACAAATATAAAGACGATATAATCATTCTAAATGTTATCCAGACGTCTGTGTAATGTCAACAGTGAATAAGACCACTGGATATGCAACAATTTATTATCTGTCTTTGTTGATTAGGATCATCAAATAGTGAATAAGACGTCTAGCTGCTGGATAATTTAAATTCTGACAATGGAAAATCATTCTGTATTGGGAAACGTGTCTTAAACCATTCATTAAATTAGCAACTCTAAGACATATTGATCATCCACTTAAATTGAAACTCTGCCAGAGCTGGCTCTGTTATAAATGGATCCTAGGTGATTAACTGACTGTATGTCAACTATCCAATGAGCCTATAAATAAATTAATTATCTGTTCTATGTATATAAAAATCAATGGATAAAAAATGAAAGAAAAAAAGATTTGTATCTAGATACAGTGATATAATTATATAGATATAGTACTCGGAGTCTACCAGCATGTGTTTTAAATGCTTCACAGGCGCATTTAAACCAAGTCTTTCAAAGAAAAGTCTGCAACTGGTTTTGATTTCGCACAAAGCTTGGAGGAAAGCCAATGAAGCTCTTAAGGGAGTTTCTAATCACACTGTTGTTAGTCTTTTACAGAACTGTTTTTAATTTTAGTAAGCCCTCAGTAATAAAGTCAAAGGCCTGTTAATTAAATAGCCCATTTCAGATGGTGTTCCTGACATTTCAGAACAGCATCTGAACAAGGTGACCAAAAATTTAATTGGTGGAACAAAAATATTCAGAATACATTTATCCAAACAATCAAATAAAACACGGCTTTGTCTTTATTTTAAACTGGGCAAAGGTGGAATGGTTCATTTGTTCGGGCTAAGGGCATGGATCATTTAAATCCACACTGGCTCCTTTACACAGGAAATGAGTCAGACTAAAACCCTGCTGGGAGGCCTCCTGTACAGTCCATTAATAGAATGGTACTTTATTAATTGAGACATTGGATTCTCCTTATGTACTTTGTTTATATTCACTAAACCTTTATTTCGCTTTTATCTTGGATAGGCAACCTCTGGAATTCTGGCTTACATGGGCTGCATTTCGCATCATACTCAATTAATTATGTTGGATGCTGTAGCCACTAGCTTCATAGTCATAGTCATCTATATATAACACCATTTAAAATAACAATAACAAAATTATAAACATTCCCATGAGGTGGATCTCTTCTCTGACGATCTTATGAAAGTTATGTGCCCCTGCTAGCATAGAACTCTGTTAATGTTTGTTGTCCAGTGTCATGTGCAGAAGAGACAGAGATCTTTCCTAAAGCAAGCACATTGCTGAACACGTCAACAACATCTTATTTGGCCAAAGTTCCAGTTTATACTAAAGTTGTATAGCCTTCTGCTCAGACACTGTCCACATCAAGAGGTTCACAACCCGTGTTCAGGTCACTTGCTTTCCCTAAATTATTCTAAGCATTGCATTGGATATTTTTGGATATCTTAAAAAATATGTTTTGCTGTAATTAAATGGTATCCAGAACAGTTGAGCTTTGAAGAGTAAGTAAAATATCTACATGATGCATGATTCATTAGTCTGCTTTATAATATTCCCAGTGTGATTACCAGCAATTAGATACTTCCTGCACTGAGCAATTATTCGAAAACCACAGAATATAAGCAAACAGTAGAAGAGAGCATGAGTTATCATTGGTTTATTTAATATAGACCAACAGAATAGTACAAAGTCCTGTATGGTTGGCACCACAAGAAGTTTTTGATGTCTGTAAAAAAATAAAAAATAAAATAAATACAAACGAACATTCGTCATCTTGGTTTAATTACAAAGTCTAATGGACTTATAGAATGCAAGGACAGTTCAGGTCATGTGTGGAAAAAAAGGGTTGCTCTTTGAGATATTTTATTTTTTATATTTTGAATTATATTTTGAATTATATCTCCAAGACAAACACGATTTTAATGTGAAAAATGTAAAGTGAATTAGTGATGACAGGTTCAACTTACACTGTAAAAGCTCCTGAATCAGTAAATACACTGAACAAAATAATAAACGCAACATTTTTGCTTTTGCCCCTATTTTTCATGAGCTGAACTCAAAGATCTAAGATTTTTCTGTGTACACAAAAGGCCTATTTCTCTCAAATATTGTTCACAAATCTGCCTAAATCTGTGTTAGTGAGCACTTCTCCTTTGCCGAGATAATCCCTTCACCTGTGGCATATCAAGATGCTGATTAGACAGCATGATTATTGCAAAGGTGTGCCTTTCGTTGGCCACAATAAAAGGCCACTCTAAAATGGCAAAAACAAAAGTGTTGCGTTTATAATTTTGTTCAGTGTATATAAATTATCTTAAAGATAAATGCTATATCTAGTTGCTTTTGGAGTTGTTATAGCGCATCTTACCCCTAGTTCTGTGTTCCAGTAAATTATGATTGAGATCTACTACTGTAACATCCACCCTCTAGTCCCGACTTACACCTGCCCCTCTGTAAAGCAATTGGACCTGCTTGAGAACATTTTGCAAAACCAAGCAATTCTCCTCCATGATGCCAATGTGCTGGTTTTGCTTCCGACATATGGGCATCAAAACAAATTGACATCAGAATGAAGTGAGCATTTCTATATTTTCTCTGCAAATACAGGTTGAGGGGCCATATCTCTTTTTGAATCTATCCATTTGCCACCATTTGTGCTAGCCTGATATGCATATGATTTTCAATGCTCTTTTAGTAGAGCACAGATCACTATGTCCATGAAAGCTACACTCATACAATAGATGTATAAGCATATGTGTTATTTTTATGACCTTTCAAGGAAGGAAAGATTGTACTTATAAAAATGGGGTAAAAGGAGAAATATTGAACAAAGAATACAGGGTTTCTAGAATTGAAAATACAATCTCACAGGGCAATATTTATTAAGTGGTGAAAAGATGAATAGTTTTAATGAGTTAATTTTCTTTAAAATGGCATAAGAGAATATTAGCCTACATTTTAGCTAGTCACACTAAGCTCTCAAATAAGTTTTAGCACACCTTTGCCTTCACGGAGGTATATTTCACATAGCATCCACATCGATAGTCGAGTACCAAAAATAAACTTTTCTCCCTGCACATAAGATCAAATCCAGACAATTGCTTTGGTCTCACTCATCGCTTTATCATTGAGGAGATGCTGATAACCCTCTAGGCCAGGGATGTCAAGCTCTGGACTCCCAGATTTTTATAACCTACAACTCACAGAATTAATTGAACAGATGGACAGAAAATCATGGAAGTTGTAGTTCAGAAACATTTGGAGGGCCAGAGTTCAAGATGCCTGCTCAAGGCTTAGTGAGTCTGGATTACCTGTTTCATGTAGGCAAAACCTAGATATTCAAATATGTGTGTCCATTTTTAGTAAGTTTTCAATGATTAATTTTAATGACAACAGTTCCCTCTCCTTCCCCCTGAAAATAAATTATCTATATTTATGACAGAGTCATATAAAAAGCAAAAATTTTATGAAACTCAATACAAATTCTGAGCACACAACTTTGACAGTTGCCCATGATTCTAATATTGAATAAAACCCACAACCTATTGGGAGTTCTGAGTATATTTCATAAACCCATAGCCAGTACTCATCCGCAGTTTCACTTATACAAAGACATAAATGAAACTGCCGCTCAAGGAAAGCTCTTTTCATGTTTTTACTCATACGAAGAATGAACCATTATATGTAGCTAGAGACTTACAGTCTGTATGGTGTGTACAAGTGTGTACCTACCCTGGAAGGACATGCCATAAAATTATTAGGGGAAAGCTAAGATCCACCTATGTTACTTGGTGAAACTAATAGCTGCAGTGCTTGGGGAGTTATTTAAAATTAATCTGAAGAATGTATATTTTGTTTTTAAACAAAACTTAATTATTAAATGTTTATTAATTTCACAACGCTTATTTTCTATTTTTTAGGTTGCGATTCAGCAATATTATTTCCCATGAGATCACCCAAAATTTATGCAAGTGTGCATCCAGTAGACATGACCTTGGAAGCATTCACGTTTTGCGTATGGATTAAAGTAACTGAGGCCTTGGACAAAACTATTGTCTTCTCCTATGGCACCAAGCGTAACCCTTACGAAATCCAGCTATACTTGAACAATCAGTCGTCTGTACTCGTAATAGGTGGTGGAAATAACGTGGTATCTGCTGAGAATGTGTTTGAACCAGGACAGTGGTCACAGCTGTGTAGCACATGGAGCTCAGAAGATGGCCATGTAGCAGTTTGGGCCAACGGAGAAATTAAAGAACAGTTTTTTGACGTGTCAAAGGGTCGGGCCATCCCTGACCGAGGAATTTTCCAACTTGGTCAAGAAAAGAATGGATGCTGTGTAGGAGGGGGCTTTGACGAGTCATTAGCATTCTCTGGAAAAATCACAGGCTTCAATTTATGGGATAGAGTTCTCAGTGATGAAGAGATAGTGGCAACCGGAGCTGAAAATGGTTGCAATATTCGGGGAAATATTGTTGGGTGGGGAACTACAGAAATCCAGGCACATGGGGGTTCTTTATACGTCCATTAGCTTTAGCACTTTTCATATGTGGGCACATTTATCACCAAATGTGTCAGAAAGCTAACGTAAGATAAAGCATTTGATACCTAACAACATTAATATCATGGTAAGACCTCAAACATATCAGCTCTTTTTATTTAAGCTATGTCTACTTGTGAAAAGAATACTCAGTGTAGAAAAGTCATAAAACACGTAACACATACTGCACATTCTCCTCCTTATTTACTGTAACAGTGCATACACTACAAACAGTTCTCCCAAAGGTAAAGACTACGAAGAGAGAAGCTATATCTTGGCCTTAGAATTTCTTTAAAATGTGAATGCAAACATGCAGCTAAGAATCAAATACACTTCTTAAGTCAAAATATAACCACTTGTTTTAATTAACCATTATATGTAAGTATATACTGCTGTACTATATTGTAAATTGAATTTGTAAGAATTGCAATAGAACTACTGTATTTTTGTAAAATTGTACCATAGATAAATAACAATATCTCTATCACGCTGTTCCAGAGTTGTCAAGCAAAACTATAAATACTAAAATATAAATCACAATAACCTTTATTTTACCTTCCATATGAATTTTGTTTTGTTCATAGCACATAGGTTCAGATTTTCCAGTGTAACCTATTTGGGAGGCCCCTATCGTTTGGAAGAAAACCAACAGCACCCTTCCGAATTCCATATTACCAATCAACTGGTGCCCTATCGGATTATCGTTAATATCTTATGATATCAGTTGACCTGTTCTATATGTATTCTGTTTACTTATTTTAAGCATTTTCTGTGTTTGCAAAGCTTGTTTTTACTATAAAATAAATTAAAATGTTTTTTATTTTAAACACAATTGCAATTATTTTCACAAATTAATGAGTCGTCTAATATTAACCTTTGTTTTTGTTTTGTTTTGTTTTGGGCTTTTTTAAAATTTTAATGGTGCTGTTTTATAAAAGAAAAACTGCAGAACCCCAAATTTCTGGAGCATACATTACATAAGCGTATTCTTTACATTCAAATATAAAGGTTATTATGTGATACTGATATAACAACTCTTTTATAGATTATAGATTTACAGTAAAATCTCTTTACAATCGCTAAACATATAAAAGCATATGATCAATGAAGCAAATATATGGTTAAAATAGACATGGAAAATATAATACTTAAATGTCTTTTTTGTTTTTTCAAAAAGTATTAGATAGCTTAATCTGAGAAACATCTGATACACAAATAACTAAAAAGCAAGTTCAAAATACTAGAGCCCAGATGCACTTATATAACTATAGTGGTAATTGTATAAACCCAATAGCAGTGGAGTAACACCACATGCATGAACATACCTACTAGCTGGGTACAGACAGGCTTCCATTGCCCTTACTGAGTGGTTAACTCAGTAACTACTATACACGTATTCAGAGGCCTAAGAGATATTAGAAGTTAAGAGAACTATGCCTTTAGAACCACAAATCTCCTCCCCAATCATATTCAAAAACACGTGGAAAAAGTACGCATTAATGTGTAACAGAGATTTTTGTAAGAGGATACTGGCAGCAGGGGCCATGTGTATTTAACTTTGATCTTGATTAACAGACATCCCAACATGCCAAAACTCATTTCAGGGAGGTGGCCGCACCCCCCATGCGCGCCCCACAAGCGAGAACCCTCACCCCGGTACACACAGCATATTACAACTATTTACACATACTATTAACACATGGACACACCTTGACACACACATATACACTCTGATACCCACACTGGCGCATACACATACACACACACAAACCCAGATACCCACACTGGCACATATACACAAATACACACACTGGCACATACATATACACACTGACACATACACAAATTTACACACACACACACACACTGTCAAAGACACTCAGATACACTAGCACATACACACAATAGTACATACACACAATCTGACATATACTGCAGCACCTGTTAGCTTACTTTTTGGTGTCTGGACTGAGGCCGATGGGAGTGAGCATGCAGCAGCAGCTCACTCCAGCCTCTCCATGCTGCCTGCTCTGGTGCTGCCTCCAGCTTCCTTCTCTTTTTTTCCACTGGGAGGAAATGGCAGCATACCACTTCAGGTGGGTAATGAGTAGGGATCATTTATCATGTGTAATATCCTGAAAATCAAACACACACAATCTGACATGCATTGTATGTCATATTGTGTGTGTGATTTCCGGGATATTAGTATTATACATGGTGTGCGGGTGTCCGGGAACCTCATTAAACATGCGGAAGTCTCCTGGATTTATTGGGAGACTTGGGATGTCTGGATTAAAATATCTGATACATTTCACACAGTTATACGGTACAATAGGGTTGGAACTCCTTAACTTGATCAATGTAATTTACTCCTTACAGAGAAAGTAAATAAACAATTTGGGAAGGAAAATAGTTCAAGGGACTAGATACAAGAGAAAGTGACATGATATAAACTATAATTTAGCTTATAATTTTAAACTCATGTGCTTTAATGTGATGTACCCCTACCTCACCCTGATTTTTGTTTTTCAAGTTTGATTATTTATTTTTGTAATTGCAATATAAATCAGTTGCATCATGAGTGGGTGGTGGTGGGGGGATGATTCATTGCTTGAATTAATTTATTGCACATGGGAAGTCACGTTACCCAGCTAGGCTCCCTGGACACACTGGGAGAGATTTTGTGTAGATAAATTGCAATTTCTGCATAGGTGGATTCCTATATTTAGAAATATCCCAGGGTTGCATATCTGAGGGCAAGTAATGTTTATTTAAATAATGAGTCTATCTAGTGGAAAGACACAATATAAAATGGCAATTACTGGTTCATTACAGAAGCCATGCTCTAGTTATTGTTTAACTGTTTAAGCAAGAATAACGACATGTAACATATGTACCTTTAATGATACTGCTGAGGATTGCCTCTGTGTGACTGGCCAAAAGATCCGCTTTGGCAATGGCTGCCAGAGAAATGTAATTTGACATATTCCTGCACAAGTCCTTATTTCCCCTCTGAAGGAACTTCACAGCCACTGGAACAGCCAATGACATAACCGTGGGTCTGTTATAGTTCTGCAAATGTAAATTAAACACTACATGAAGACACATATTTGCAATGCTGTCATATTACTAAAACTATCTTGTAAAAAAACTAAAAGTGTACAAGAAGTACATATTTGTATATAGAAACAGTGTATCTGTGTTATCCTGAAGAGAATAACATGAATGCAAGATCTTTTTTACAATAAATCGGTGGAATGTCTAGGTTTATCTATCATTAACACCTTTACTTTTACATTCCTTGTATGATATTCATATGAAAATTAGTTGAATAGTTAACAGAAAATACAAAATATATTTGCAGAAAAATTATGGGATAGTATAAAAAGTATATGATTTCAGATGTCATGCAATATTTCAGACAGGAATTTTTAGCAGAGAATCATTAACATTTTTGTCACGTTCAATAGATGTGACAAGTATATATAACAAGAGTTAAGCAAAAAAACAAAAAAAAACAAAAAAAAACAACAGACACATTAAAACAAAAAAGGGTCAGGCTGGCAAAACAATGAGCAGCTCAAAAGTCACAGGTGGCCCAAAACTGAGATATAAAGTACCACACAGCGGAAAGAAAAAAATAAAAACAAAACAGAATATAAAGTAAAAAATGAAACTAAATGATTTATTAAAGTCAGCACTCCCTAAAAAATAAAAAAAATTAAAAAAAAGTGGAGTGACAGAAATTCCACAGGAGCTAAATCCCCGGGTAGCTATCTGCTAAAAACAAAACAAAAAACAAAGCACGAAATACACAAAGAAATAAAAACTTTGAATCTTATCGCAATAGCAAAGTCCTTAAAAAAAAAAAGTCCTTTTCTTTCTTCTATTGTTTCCCTTCTCTCTTTCTCTCTCAGAATCTGTTCTTCTTGTCTTCCTTTCTGATCGAGTTTTCTTTAAAACATAACATAAAGTAACGAATACTTTGTCTTATGTATTTTTCCTACGCTTGACTTTCTTTGACCAAAGGTGGAGCTGCTCAGGGTGAAGAAGTTTTGGATTCTTAATGTATATTTTCTTTTTTTTAGTTGTTGTTATGTTTAAAATTTAAAGATGCTGAGCACGTTACGGGCAAAAGATTTTGCTAATATTTAGACTGCTGATTTTCAATATTAAATTTTTTAATTTTTGTATTTATTTAGTTAACTGTGTTGGGTGTTGGTGGTAGTTTGTGGAAAATTGGAGAGTTTAGTGTTACGTTAGTTGTTAAAAGACAAAAAGAAAAAATAGAAAAAAAATGTATAACATTAACTAAATAATGTTAAATGTCTTGTGTAAAACATTGCAGATGCTTAGGAAGTTAAATGCTAAATGAGACACAGGCAGAGCATCACATTTGAAAAAATATAAAATTAGTGTGTCTCAAACTTTACCTTTCAACATCCACATGAACCTTGAATTATGTACTTTAAGAAATGGTAGGCCTTTGTGGGCATTGGCGGATCCAGGGGGGGAATCAGAGAAAATAGTGAGGCCGAGGCTCTCCCTTGCCGGCCCATGTAGGGCTGGTGCTATCCAAGTGATCAGTGATCTCCCTCCCCGGGCCACAGGCACATTGCTGGCAGCCGGCAGGGGAGGGAGTGAGAGAGAGAACCCGGAGAAGCTCTTACCTGCAACTCCACCGGGTTCTCTTCTCGCGATCACGGAGCGTTGCCGCGGTTACCATGGCAACACTCCGTTCTCGTGAGAGTGAACTCTACCCTGAGCTGCAGGTTGGAGTTCACTCCCCCACTAGAACCACCAGGGATTGGAAGAGAAAGCAATGTCTCCCCCTCCCTCAGCAAAGGTAAGAAGGGAGGGGGGACATTAGCTGTATATATTTAGCTATTATTTAATAATTAAAAAAAAATATATATCTTTAATCTGCCCCCCTATCCCCTCACACGCTGCACCACACACAGCCCCTCCCCTTACATACACAGCCCCCTCCTTACATACACAGCCCCCCTTACATACCCTTACATAGCCAGCCCCCCTTACATACACAGCCCCCTTTACACACATAGCCCTCCTTACACACACAAAACCTCCCCCCACACACAGCCCTCCTATCCCCTCACAAACTATAACCCCCTACACACTGCACCACACACAAATATACAGTCCCCCATCACACACACAGCCCCCTTCCCACACACAGCACCCCCTTACACACACACAGCCTCCCCACACACACAATGCCCCCTTAAACACATAGCCCCAATACACACACAACCCCCACACACACAGCCCCCATCCCCTCACAAACTATAACCCCCTACACACTGCACCGCACACAAATATACAGTCCCCCTTCACACACACTGCCTCCCCCTTACACACACTGCCCTCCATAAACACACATAGCCCCCAATACACACACTGCCCCCCTAAACACATAGCCCCAATACACACACAGCCCCCATACATACACATACACAGCACCACTCACACACAAACACACTGCTCCCAATATACAAATTGCTACCACATACATACACTGCACCCCTCTCACACACGCACTACCCCTCCATACACATACTGCGACCCTCACATACACTGCACCACACACACTACAGCCACTATCCCAGCAGACCCTGGGTAAGTTATCAAACTTTTTTTTTAAACAGTTTGACTACTTACTCTCGGAGGGCACCACAGCAAATCCTGGCACTAAAACCACTACAGAGAGCTGTAATAGCTATTGTGTCTGGATTGTTTCTTAAAATGATCTGCCAGTGCCCCTCCCAAGATTAACTTCTGGATCCGCCACGGTTTGTGGGGTTGTTTAAATTAGCAACCTGCTAAAAAGGATCCAAGTCTTAAATGTGCTCCTTCAATATTCACATATACCAGGCAAAGGGTATTGCTGTGCTCAGGTGGCATAGCTGGGCAACATATGAAATGTGATACTGCCGCAGAACACATAAGGATTGCAAAATATACAGTATAATCTAAAGGGTGTGTCAAAAAGGCAGAAAAAAGAATATTAGTACAAATTAGCAAAAGATTATTCCACTCTAAGATTCAAAATATGCCTTTTGAAATACCCAGGTCTTTGTGGAGGGAGTTTAAATTAACAGTCTGCTAAAATATTTCAAAATGGAACACATCAACACCATCTATGAAAAGTCACATTTAAAAACTTCTCTGATACATCACTGTAACTTCACAAAATAGTTTCATACATGGGGCATATTGTTTTACTCAGAAGATCTAACAGAGCATAAGTTAAGGGATTAATCACAGTGGCACATATCAAATGTACAAAATAGCAAAAGCAAATAGTATACAGTTCAGTAGTGATTAGCTCAATACACCAGTGAGGTTTCCTCTTCATCTACACCTTAAGACATATAATACATAAACACATAAGGTGGAGCTAAAGACACTTCCCTCTCTTCTTGATACAGCCAATAATGCTGAAACTGAAACAGCGGGATACACAATAGTGCAGATTATCCTTATTAAAGCATAGACATATGAGGATCTCAATAAAGCACACTCACAAAGATGAGCCTGCAACTAATCATTTTTGGGAGGATATTGGATCACCCTTACACCATCTGCAGTGGGGTTTGGATCTCCCAGAATGGATCCTAAGGAAATACACACCAGAGCCAGATTCTGTATATGGCTCTATATTTGTGAGTGATTCTAGAGGAGATTCTGTCTCCTCTAGGATTTCTGAATACATCGATATTTTATTACAACCCATGGTTACCAAACATCCATCATACCTAAAGGATACCATCCACATATTACAAATTCTAGATAGAACAGAATGTCAAGAAAATTATCTTTAGTGACTTGCGACGTTGGTTCCCTGTATAGCATCATACCCCACAATATAGGTATGGAAGCAGTGAAGCATTTTTTAGTCAAATCAGATTTTAAGGAACTACAGATTGATTTTATTTTTGAAGGTATTCTATTGATTTTAACAAATAACTTTTTTGGTTCAGAGACTCATTCGTCATACAAACTTAAGGGACGGCGATGGGCACCAAGTTTGCGCCCCGTTATCTATTTATGGCATAAAAATTGTGTTTCCCAGCACATTTTTTGCGAACTTGGTGTCCTATCATCGCTATATTGACTATATATATAGATCTAGAGGAGAGTCTGAACCTTTTTTAAGAATATTTAAATAACAACAATTGGGTGATTATTTTAATATCAATGCACAGTACTAATCAAATAAATTTTTAAGACCTGGAAATGATTATCCTACATTCTAAAATTCATACCAGGAATCATTTTAAAGAGGTAGAAGCCAATAGTTACATAGAGAAAAAACAGTTGTCACTATACCCCATGGTTAACAAATGCTCCAAAAAGCCAATTTTTAAGGATAAGGAGGAATTGCACGCAAGATGCAATACTATAAAACACAAGCAGAAAAAAAAAATCAGACAACAATTTATAGAAAAGTGCTATGATGCATGGAGAATATTATGAAAACCCAAAGAAAAGATCATGTGTGCTATAAAGGAGAAAAATCATAGACAAAACTTATAGGTAGAAATACAACTAAAATACCCTTTATATGCAACCATAGTGGGAAAAAAAAAGTTAAAAAAAAAAAAATTTAAAATATTGGCCAATTTTACAACAAGTCCTACCTCCCGACCCCAAATTAGTTTATAGAAGATGCAGAAATATGAAGCATATGTTAGTAAAAAAGTTGTTTTAAAACCAAACCAACTGATCACTTTTTAAATAACAGCAAAGGATTCTATGCATGTGGATCTTGTCTGGCATGTAGAGAGATGAACAACAAAAAAAGGCATATAACTTCTTTCAAATATCAGGAGGATAAAGAATTTAACATTAAAGATCACAAATCAAACTTGTAAAATCTTGAGTTCCAAAATGGGTATAAGTATAAAAATGATGAAGGGGTATAACTAAAGTGTTTTCTGTATATACCTTGAATCAAGGAGACATTAACATAGTACAACACTGTAGTTTCCCTATAAAAAAAAAAAAGAAATGTAAAACTCTTACAAGATAAAATGGTGGTGTTAATTTCTAAGTACCACTAAAACAGCAAAGTGTACACTTGAGCTAGCCAGGCAGTCAAAAGGTTACCAGTTCCTTGGGAAGAGACTAGACATGTGCAATTAGTTTCATTCCGAATACAAATTAAGCTTCCAAAACAAACCTTGACCTGCTACTTGCCCAGGGCATGCCAATAGAAAGCAACAAAATAAGCAAGGCTATTTCATCTTTGAAAGGTAGCAACGTTCCAGGCCCTCATGGGTTCGATGGAACCTATTATAAGATCTGCAGGGTGGAACTAACCCCCCACATGGCTAAAGTGTTCACAGAATGGATGGAAGGGACATTCCCAAACTCAGACATGCTAACAGCCGACATAACACTTATCCATAAATCTGGAAGAGATGAGACCCTAGCAACAATCTCCCTTAATAATTATGACTTGGAGGCCATCGGCATCCAGAGATACTATCAGCTGTTTGAAAATAATACATTTAGGTTGTTTGATAATCTTAAGATACTTGCCCTGCTCACCATGATGGACTACTTTTGAGATATACAACTTAAAGATTATGCTAGAAACCAACAGGTACAAACAGCTGCAAGAGCCTCAATGACCTTCTTTGAAAAACTATGCATAGCGCACACATCCGAGAAAGGTCTTATCACAGAGCTATATGCGCAACTTAGTGCCCCAAAAAGCAAAGAGGAAGATCCCAAATACATAGGTCAATGGGAAGCAGACCTAGCACAGACCCTGGATGGGGAGGACTTGGTCGATATCTGGGAAGCAATGGCCAAAACTTCAATCTGTGTTCTGCAGCAAGAAAAATCCCAGAAAATCTAAACTATGTAAGATCACAGGAGAGAAGGCAAGATGGCCCCCGACCTCTAGACACAAGTCACAGGCTATAGGAGAATCCACTCGTCCAAACTTCTTATATCTGGGAAGGTCACCTAAGCTGTTCTCTCAACTAGGGGATAATCCTACAATAACAAAACAAAAGAACGACAGAACTACTCATCTGCTGAGATCAGAGGGCAGGTAGTGGGATAGAGAGCTCAGACTATACAATCTAAAAGAGAAAAAAAATTAACCTATAAAATGTTCATAAAATGGTACACTACATGTATAAAATTATTTAGAATGGGAAAAACAACTACCTATGTCTGCTGGAGGGGATACGGGAGACCTTCATACACATGTAGTGGGCATGCCCACAGGTGGAGCAGTTTTGGACTCATGTGCAGAACCTCATAAAAAACATACTCAGGGGGGCAGAGCAGGCAGCGTGGGGAGCAAGACACCATCTTATACTGCTCCGATACCTCAGCTCTGGAAAACCTGACTTACCACAAGATACACGCGACATCCAGCTGCACAATTACTACCCTTGCACTCAGCAAGCCCTAGCGATCCAGCTGATGCCATTTTTATATACCCCGAGTGCAAAAACGCGGCGCCAAGGATCACAGGTCAACCGCGTGGAGTTTCCGCAGCTGCCGGAAACCGGGTTCTGGAAACACTGCATGCTTCGACAAAGTCTTACCACGTCCAAGCCCAGACAAAGTACCTTCAGAAGCATCAATGGGGCGCAAATCATAGCAGCCGGCCAGGACGGTAACAACCAAGATATCAGCCTGATGCTGGCCTCCACTTCTCAACCTCAGGAATCATCACCCCAAGACCTCAATGTCGGGGAAGCTCATGTGGCAGAAACTCTAGCACAGGATGGAGCCACAACACCAGTTACTAAACAGGACATTCATGACATATTTTCTGAGAGGCAAACCATGACTAACAGGCTCCAGGTCTCAGAAGAGGACATGATTGACCTGAAACAAGGCATGCAAGCCCAAGCGGAGTCACTACAGCACCTGCAAACCCTGCACTCTCAACTAACCACCAGAGTGGACCCCCTGGAAGATAGGCATTGGCAAACAAATATCAAGATCAGAGGAGTGGCAGAATCTATTCCCACAGATGAGCTCCCTCACTTTATCAGACGCCTCATAGCCACAGTCCTACCAGCCAAATTCGCCAAGCAATTCACCTATGATGGGCTGTATTAGATTTTAAAATCCTCCCAGGCACCAAACAATGCCCCATGGGATATTATTCTTTGCTGCCAGACCTATGTGGAAAAACAGCAGCTAATTCAAGAACTACGGGGAAAAACTCCAGTTTAATTTGAATCCAATACGATCACCTTCTTTCAAAATCTGTGCAAGGCAACACTCGTCTGGAGGAAATCAATGAAACGTCTCATGCAGGCACTGCTGACAGCAAACCTCCTCTACAGATGGACTTACCCCAGATCCACCACAGTCACCAAAGATGGGAAGGCATACAGAGCATCGAGTCCAGCGGAGGGCCCCACTATCCTGCAGGCTTTGGGCCTTTCAGTGCGGCCCCACTCCTCCATGTCTCCCAGATCACACTGTTTGTCCCAGGCAGAGACCAGAACTCTGTGACCTGAGTTTGATAAATGTTTTTTAATTGTTTTATTTTTATATCTTTACATCAGGTTACGCTGATACCAAATGTTTAGGTATTTTTTTTTCTTGCTACACGATTGCCTTGAATGCATGCTGCTCTCAAACGCTCCCTATGCTGTTGCATTCATATCCTGACAAACAACGACATTCTCCCCTACTCACCACATACAGTGGGACATATACTGTAGATGACCAGAACTGACTTGGGATAGAGGACTTTATCGGGGAGATAAAGATACTTCCTACCCTCCTACATTGGCCAAAACACATTCTGCCTAAACTGACTATCATGGGTTTGTGCCCTCTAGAGCTACCTCCTGCATTTCACGAGGCCTACATACTAGCCCACCACCTCAACTGCTTCACAATTGCACTGCGAGTCGCTGATACGCAGCTTCTTTCCTCTTTTACCACTACACACAACCGACTTACATACTTGTTTACCTTGTTGTTAAAAAAAATAAAAATGTGCAGTTCAACATGTGTTCCTTGCTGCAATGTTACGCCTATCCTTAATGCTAGTCTCGCTATTGCTGTTGGGGCATGGCAGGACCATGTATATTGTCTATGCACGAAAAAATAAAGAATTATAAAAAAACAAAAAAACGTACTCAACAAGCAGATAGATAAAGACCCTTGGTCCTTTCTGTTAGTCAAGCCTACAGAGGGCCTTATATCAAAGGCACAAAAGCTCCACAACAAAATTACCTTAGCAGCTTGACATGCCCTGGCTCAGGTGTGGCTCAAGACCTCCACACCCACCATGGATGAAGTAATAGCTAAAATGAAAGATACCTATCTAATGTATAAACTAACTGCCCAAATCAGAAACACAGAATCTATATTTTTAAAAATCTGGCAACCATGGGAAGACTATATGGAAACATGAGATGATTGTCTGGTGATGTCTGGTACACCTCTCCCCCACCCCGCGGAAAGGTGACACCTGACTTGATACTCAATCCCTTACTGCCCTCCCACCCATGCCCCTCCATCACGCTCTTCCCCTTTCTGGTGGGCAGGGTCCCGAGAGGCATACAGGAATGGGAGGTGGCTTGACTGGCGAGACACTGGTCAGGATGCGGAATGAGGGAACAAGCTCTGTTGAGCTGGGCACTGGGTTTCATAAGCCACCATACTGCCCTCAGCAGAAGTGTACTCACAGGGCCACTGTCTCAACAGACACCAGATGCACAATATAATGGGACCACATACACACAGTCAAGACACAGACAGGCACAAACTGACACAATATGAGACAGGGGATGCACCTGACCTCACATAGTGTCCGTCAGACTGATCAGAAATTTTAAAACGCACAATAAGCTTCCACCGGTGCCTCGGTGGGATACCCTCTCTCCCCCTCTGTACTCCATACTTGTAACCTCTTTCAGAGTGGAACCGACAAACCGAAGCTAGATGCCTTGACAATGTTAAACCCCTTTAAAGAGACAAGTAATTCTCACAATGAAAATGATATAGTTACACAATAATTCTGAACCTTTCTTGCTGTTAACACTATATCTTCTCTCACTTGTTATATTGTAAAACTATTGATAGTCAGTCTACAATTATCAGAACTGAGCTGTATATTGTACATATTAGCAGATACTGTAAAGAATAACCATAGTGTAACAGACAACGCACTGCGTAATCTTACCTATAATTTGTTGCACAACTTTTGATATTTATCATTATATGTACTGACTGTCAGCGAAAATAAAGATATTTTTTTTTAAAAATGCAACATGTATGTAAAAAATTAGTTTTACCCCAAACTTTGACATAAATTGCTGAAAGAAGGGTGTCAAGTTAAGGCACAATATACGCCATATGAGCTACCCTGGAGTGTGCATCCAGTACTGGCCGACAAAATTTTGAATGCTTGCTATGGTGTACAGTACACAGAGTGACAAAGACTAAAGCGGTTTATAGATTCACTTCTAATTTATTGGAGACATGTTGCAAACCCATACAGCATCATGTAATACACACAATGGTAAGTGGTTAATATATTATACAGGGCTTGCTTATATGTTATCTACAATAATATGAAGTCTTGAAGACTCATTTAGTTTGGAGTCCTTGCAGTCTGAATATTGCTTTACTTTCTAGCAGGGCCCATCCTTATGTCCCCCACGACCCCTGCAAAGATTTGAATTTAATAGCCTCCCACCAGTTGGCCAAGATCTACCTTTACATAAGAACGGAAGAGAAGCTGGCACTTGTCTGGTTTCCTACTGTGAGGACCTTCATGGCGGTTGCAGGAATATTTCACAAAGAAACACTACAATATTTAAAATACTTTTGTACTTTTTTTATTATGGACTTTGCTATAAAGATTCAAAGGTTTTTTCTTCTTTTTTTTGTTTATTTGAAACCCTGTTTTTATTTTTTTTTTATTTTTTTACAACTGAGAAATTAACTACCCTGGGGTTTCTACCACCTCAGTTTTGTATAAATAACCGTAATTACCCTCATTGTAGCATCTAAATCATCACCTACAATTAGTACATTTACAACAAGCATTGGCACCAAACATGGAATTGCAGTCTGCTACTGCAACCTGCAGTACATTTCTATGGTGTATTCAGCCTTCCCATCCTTCCATTCATGTCATTGGCTGCAAGAGTTAAGCCATTAAGTTTGCACTGCAAAGAATACTGTGGAGCTGTGAGAAGAAGGAGGGTGGACAACTTCTTTAAACGACCATCTTCATACATGAAAAGGAACAAGCCGTGTCAGAGAGATCTCAGAGGTGATTGGAGCTTGTAGGCCAGGCATAGGTAACCTTCGGCATGGCAGATGTTTTGGACTACACCTCCCATGATGCTTTGCCAGCATTATGTGTGTTAGAGCCTTATGGGGGATGTAGTTCACAACATCTGGAGTGCCAAAGGTTGCCTAACCCTGTTGTAGGCTATGCTTTATTTTGCATTGCTTTATACGGCAAAAAAAGGGAATCCATATGTACACATTGCTGGGGTGCAAGAGGTTAACATTCTATGTTTTGTATGGTGCTCTCCCTTTAAGAGATAATTAATTCCTGTATCAACAATGATAACAGAAAATGTATAATACAGAGTAGCAGTTAGAAAATTATGGATTGTTTAGTCAACATTTTTCCTTCTCAAAACTCTCAGTAGTGAGAAGTAAAGCATATTTAGAAATAAAATGGAGCTCCGAATAGAATATGAACCACAGAAAAAATATATATATTTTGTAATTGAAGTAACTTTCCATATTTGTTTAGCTTATAATTGAAGCAGACTTGGCAGGAAGATGGGTATATTATTTTTACCCAATTTCTTAAAAGCTCTGCTAAGTGCTTGGTATTGCATCTAATAAGCTTGTGGGTAAGTAAACATATCAAAGATGAATATTAGGTATAAATCATACATTAAAAAATTCAAATAAACATGGACAAATGTATTTCATGTTTGGCAAAAATATAATAAAATATCTATTGCCTCAAACTCTGTAAAAACTGTCATAAGTAATGCAATTATGATTTTAAAAATGGCTTATAAGCATTCTAAAAGATGCCCTTTCATCTGCATCCAACAACTGCATCATTCTAAAAAAAAAAAAATTCACCCACCCACAGCTTCCAAGCATCATAACCACCACAATAAGTTATGCTTTTCTATTGCTTAAAGTACCCCTAACTACTTGTAGTTATCACCTTAAAGGGAAAAAAATGTCTCTGGAAGTACCTTCGCCCTTAACACTCAACAGATATTTTTTTTCCATAAGGGCGCCATTCTGTAAATACCATAAACATCACAGAAAGTGGCCTAAATTATAGTCCATGCTCAGTAAACAAAAGATAAAATTTTCAGACTTTTGCCTGGTACCATGAGACAAGGCGATATCCATCCACAATGCGTGGTTTATTTTTTTGCTGTTAAGGATGCTCAAGTCAGAAAAAGTTATCGAGTTAAAAACTTGTTTAATTCATAATTTACTTATTTATTCCACAATGTTGAGATGGGCAGGCCCACATTGCCTAGTTAAAGCAGTGGTAACATCACTGAATTAAAATCAAGAAACCCACATTCAAGTCAGGCCACCTCACCAGTAAGTGTCTCTGGACAAGCCAGCTAACAATGTATATCTACCTACCTGAAATCCTTAGCTTGTAAGCTTGTTTGAGCAGTGCTTTCCTATAACTCTAAACCATTGCAGAATATGTTGGTGCTGTTATGTGTTGTTGCTATATAAATTGTGATAAAGTGAAGGCAGATAGTCCTATAACATTTAACCCCATGGGGAGTATGTGTAGTATGTGTTGTAGGCAACACAAACCAAAGTTTAGTTATGGGCCTCTGGGGTGGAGCATTTGGAGAGCAGGGTGGGCCAATGATCCACAACTGGAGGAAATAAGTTCCAGGCCAGAGTTTTGATCTGTCTCCAACCCACTGCTCAGCTGCAGATAATCAGCTGCAGCAGTGGGAATAAATCCCTCCCTGCTAGGCAGGTAAAGGGGGATTGCTGGCTTCCTCCCTGGAAGCAGGTAGGAGAGACGCTGTTCTCTCCTATGAGAGCATCAAGGAGACTGAGCACTGGGAGTGCAGAAGGAAGCAGTCAAGGCTGGCTTGGAGCACTGGGAGTGCAGAAAGGAAAGCAGTTAAGGCTGGTTTAGAGCACTGGGAGTGCAGAAAGGAAAGCAGCAGGCTAGCTGAGAGCACAGGAGTGCAGAAAGGAGAGCAGAGTGTTGCTATCTAATAAGGTTGGTGCAACCCAACGATCTGTTTTGTTAGTTTAACCCTGATAGAGAGGGATATTAAAAGTGAGTCAGTGCTCAGACGAGCTAGGATTTTGTTTAAAGGGAAACCTGTTTAATTTTATGTTTTAGTTGTGTTGCTGTGTGGACTTGCTAGTAAAATTGCCTGGATTATAGGAAAACCAAAGGACTGTGCCTGTTGTTTACCCTAGAGGACCGTACTATCTGCAAACAAGGATCACAAAATGGTAATAATAAAAGAATAATAATAATAATGGTGAGATTGCTGCATTGTGTTGCCGTAGGATATAGAGCTCAATTTAAAATTCGGGTTCTTGCTTACAAATCTCTACATAATGCTGCTCCCACTTATCTATCCTCCCTAATACACAAGTATGTCCCGTCTAGGCCCTTACACTCTACCGTAGACCTACATCTAACCTCTGGCCGTACTCCCACCTCTGATGCTCGCATTCAAGACTTCTTTAGGGCTGCACCGTTCCTGTGGAACTCTCTTTACTTCACTGTTAGACTTTCAACCAGTCTCTAGTCCTTCATTGAGAAATCGCTTCCTAAGGAAAGCATATCAATGAAACTGTTGGCCCCGCACTCTGATTTCTCTCCTGCAACTGATATTATTCTAGCAGCCCTACCCTTACCTTTTGTGTCACTATACCCCACGCTCTCTAGAATGTAAGCTCATTAAGAAGGGTCCTAAACCCCTCTGTTTTTGTGCGTCCAACTCATCTGGTTGCATTTACACATTTGTTCGCCCACCCATTGCACAGTGCTGCGGAATTTGGTGGCGCTTTATAAATAATAATAACAATTTTTTTTTTTAAATAGTGTTTTTGCCTCAGTTTCTCTGGCAATACTACTGGTAGCTTCTGAAGTGTCAGAACTGCATGTAGCAACTACATCAGTGTCACAAATGTCAGTTAAATCTAAAACCACCTCCTCACCCTGCTCTATACTAGATGAAGCCTCAGGTTTGGAGAAAAGTAAATACATTTTTCCTGTCTTTTTAATCTCCCGGGTTCGTTTTTCCTGGGAAGTCCTGATAAAATTTGTACGGGACTCTGAAAGAGGGCGCTTATAGGGGGCAACAAGGGGAGCACCTTTTGTGTCTTTTTAAGACAAAAACAAAATGTAATAAAAAACACTTTTTTTTTTTTTTTAGCAGTAATAATAATAAATAAAAAATAATGCACAGCTAAATATGGCCATTAAGTGCCAAATGCCACCACACAAAACTTATCAAAAGGACTAATTTACCAAGATATAAACATAAAACATACAATTATTTACACACAGCACCGCCTCATGTATTCAGAAACACACATCCAAATAAGCACTCAATCATTTGCATACTATGTTTTAAATAATGCCTAGGTTTAAGCTCTAACAAAAAGTAAAATCCAACTGCTAATGTCTAATTGTAGCTCATTACTTACCCAGTCTGCGATACCAGGACAGGTCAGCACACACAGTCAGCAGCTTTGCCCGGTTCCTCCCTGTCAGGGATCCGCGGGCGGCTAGGAGGGGAGGCTGCACGCCGCTTGCAGCACTCACCCTCACTCCATCGCCGCCCGCGGTCTCCCCTCTGCTTACCTCTCGGCGAGCGGCGTCTCCTCTCTGCCGCTCGCCGCCCGCGTCCTCCACGCCCCCCAGCGGCAGCATGTATAACGCTGCACGCTGGGAGGTCAATGAATTATGTAAACGCCGGGGTCACGTGAGTGACCCGGCGTTAAAGAAACAGTACCACAATCACAGTGGGGGTATAGATATCCCCCACGTGTGATTGTTAATTCTGATTGGAAGTTATCCAATCAGAATTAAACCTAGGGTATTTATACTTACCTTTCCTGTCCCTCAGTGCCCTGTTGTGGTCTTGTGATACCTGTAGCGTAGTGTTCTCGTCTTGCTCTCTGGTTACTGATTATTTGGCTCGTTATTCCGATTATTCTGTCTTCTCCACTCCTTTGACCTCGGCTTGTTTCTCGTTCTCCTGTTTTCTGGCTCCCTTTACCTGGCTTGTCTCCTGACTATTCTTAGCGTGCTTAGCCCGGCCACTCTAAGGTCCTGTACGTCACCTTTTCTGTGTGTGTGTGTGTGTGCCAGCGTGTTAGGTTCCACGAATCGTGACATTACAACAGGGCCACCATGGAACCTGCTGACATTCCACAGCTGTTAGTTAATCAGGAGGCTAGAATGGACGGTTTAGACCACCGTATGGATCAGTTTGCCCAGGCTTTACAAACCCTACTGGCTCGTACTGCCCACTTGCAACCTGCCGTCCAAGAAGCTGTTGCTGCTGTGCCAGAACCCATTCCTGATCCAGTACCCGCTCCTGCTCACGTGGTTCACAGGACGCCACCTCAGCGCTATAGCGGTGATCCAGCATTGTGCCGTGGTTTCCTCAACCAAATTGATATTCATTCCTACCCCACTGACAGAACCACTGACAGAACCAAAATTGCTTTTTTGATTAACCATTTGTCCGGGAAAGCACTAGCATGGGCTAATCCCATGTGGGAGAATACGTCCCCAATGTCCTTTTCAGACTTCTTAACAGCTTTTAAACGTACGTTTGACCAACCCGGCCGGGTTGCTTCTGCTGGCAAAGCTCTGCTTAGGGTTCGACAGGGTAATAGATCAGTAGCGGATTATACCATTGAATTCCGCACTTTGGCAGCTGAAGTGGTCTGGAATAACGACGCTCTCGTAACAGCTTTTCAGGAGGGTTTGGCTGCTTACATATTAGATAAAATAGCATCCAGGGAAATGCCTGTTCTTCTGGATGATCTTATAGATTATGTCATTCTAATTGACAACCGTATTAGAGAGAGGCGTAGTCAAAGAAGGATGAATACACAGGGGTTACCTGCTTTACCCAATACTGCATTGCTAGCATTACCTCCTCCTAATCAACCACCTCCCGAACCCATGCAATTAGGTGCTGTAGGCTTATCTGAAGCTGAAAGAACGTACCGCAGAAGGGAGGGTTTGTGCCTTTATTGTGGTAAGAGGGGGCATCTCCGAAGAAACTGTCCTAGTTTGCAGGGAAACTCCAGCACCTAAGGCCTAGAGAGGGGTCGGCCTCGGGTGTTATGGTTTTTTCCCCTCATATGTCCATCTCCAGACCATTTATAACGGTTTCTCTTTTGGTCAATAAAACCACGATAACAACTAAAGCCTTGATCAATTCAGGTGCTGCAGACAGCTTTATGGATGAGAACTTTGCTAAAACCACAGCCTTGAATCTGATCCAAAAGGCCACACCCTTGGCCATTGAGGCCATAGATGGTAGACCACTTGATAAACCTCTGGTGACCCATGAAACCCAAGAAATGGTTATGGTCATGGGTGCCTTACACAAAGAAAGGATAGCCTTCCAAATAATTGACTCCCCTACAGCTTCCATCATTCTGGGTTTTCCTTGGTTAGTTAAGCATAACCCGGTACTCGATTGGGATTCTCTAGATATACTCTCCTGGGGGTATCTTGCCAACGAGAATGTATGGCCCGTTTACATCCCGTTTGTTTACTTAATGTGCCTACAGCTAAACCACTTTCTGTTTCTGTCCCTCCGGTGTATTCAGACCTCGCATTGGTCTTTGAAAAGAGGGAAGCTGATAAACTACCTCCACACCGGGATTATGATTGTGCCATAAATTTGTTACCTGGAACGATGCCTCCTAGGGGTAAGGTCTACCCGCTTTCTGAGAAAGAAAACCAGGTCATGGAGGAGTACATACAGGAATCCTTACGTAAAGGTTTTATCAGGCGGTCATCCTCTCCGGCTGGTGCTGGTTTCTTTTTTGTTGCCAAGAAGGAGGGCGATTTGAGACCATGTATAGACTATAGGGGCCTGAATAATATAACAATTAAAAATGCTTATCCTATCCCTCTCATTACTGAGTTGTTTGACCGTGTTAAAGGTTCTAGATATTTTACTAAACTAGACCTCAGGGGGGCTTACAACTTGGTTCGGATAAAAGAAAATGATGAATGGAAGACAGCGTTCAATACACGCAGTGGGCATTACGAGTATCTAGTCATGCCTTTTGGACTGTGTAATGCTCCTGCTGTCTTTCAGGACCTCATAAATTATGTCTTTAGAGATCTACTGCATGTCTGTGCTGTGGTTTATCTCGACGATATACTCATATTCTCTCCTGATTTGGAGTCACATCATGCCCATGTGAGAAAGGTACTTAAGAGATTGCTACAGAACGGTCTTTATTGTAAATTGGAGAAATGTCTATTTGATCAGAAATCAGTACAATTCCTAGGGTACGTCATTTCTGAACAGGGGTTCAGTATGGATCCTTCTAAATTAGAAGCCATATTGTCTTGGCCTCTCCCTCAAGGCCTTAAGGCAATACAGCGATTTATAGGCTTTGCCAATTTTTTTTATTTTTTTTATTTTTTTTAAATTCTTTATTTTTTCTGTGCAAGTGATTGACAAACATGTTTAACGTGCCACAACAGCACACATTCGCTTTACATTATAGGCATAATCATGGCACAAGTAAGTTGCACATTTTTCTTTTTGTATAGTAAACATGGCTGGCTAGTCTAAGTCATGAGGTATAGAAATAATAATGGTAGATACATTAAGCTTAGCTGACTGACAGTGTGTTGAGTAATTATAAGATTGATCAGATTATACAAGCTTAGATCAAGAATTATATGCCCTGAGTAAGGAGATTTCTTATGCATTTTCAAACAGACAAGCTCGCAGTGTTACGGTCACAATTGTAAGCCTAGAGAGACATGGTTTATCATACGCTTGACATTAGTGTTAACTGCATGTTTCCTAAGTCAGTGAATGTCGTGAGGGATGACAAGCATAACAGTGTAGATAGGAGAAGCAAAACATAACAAAACCAACCAGAAAATAAAAGAAAAAGAAGGCTCGTTAGAAAAAGAACAATAAAACTTATGAGCTGGATGCTCGCTGATTGTGGGTCAGGGTCCTGATCTGTGTGTTGTTAGTGTCCCGTGAGGTTTTAGTTAGGCATGGCCCCAGCTCTACGTGTCCTTAGATATTGATGTTGCTATGCTGCCTAGGACCAGCGCTGGTACGGTGGGGCGCTTGCTTCAGAGTGGGCTGCAGGGCAAAGCCGCTCACCGGGGACGGTATCACCTCCACTATTACTGGTGTGTCGACAGGCTTAAGAATCGGTGATGTCCGTTCACGTGGTGTCTGTTGCCGCTGGTGCGGTGTATGCCGCTTTACTCTCCGCCATTTTGGTGCTTTCCTCACTACTGGAGCCCCGGGCTGCCGCTGGGCGAGAATCCGCCTGAGAGGTGAGTGTTTCGTCGGTTGCTGTGGGGACTCTTGGTGCGCCCGATGATTTGGGGCTAAGTCCCTGTTGGCTCTTTGCCCAGGTTCGATCCTCTCGGCTAAGCTGGGCGTTCGCGTACTTGGTTGGCGCGTGGCGGCCATCTTGCGGCCCTCCTGAGGGGCTCTGTCCGGTGGGTATAGCGCACCAGGACAGCTGCTCAGGCCCGGCCTGGTGTGATGGCCGGCACCCTGACAGACCGGGATGACCCCCCCGGTCCAGAGGGGGGGGGGGGAGCGAGACGCCGGCCGGAGACCCGGGAGAGCGGCCGTCTCGTCCCGGCTCAAGCTCCAGTGCGCTCAGGGCCCCTGTCGGGTTGCTGTTGGTGCTAGGGCGGTGTCTCCGCGTACCCCAGTGGCTGGGTGGTCAGTGTGGTCACCTTCATGGGTCATTATTCGGGATTGGCCTCCAGCTAGCTCCGATTTTCGGACCCTAGAGCGGGAGCTCAGACAGAGCACGTCTGATCCCGCCGGCGGTCAGGCCCCGCCCCCCGGCTTTGCCAATTATTATCGCAGATTTATTAAAAACTTTTCATCGCTCATTTCTCCTATCACGAAACTAACTAAAAAGGGTTTGCACCCCAGGGTTTGGACTCCTGAAGCCATCAAAGCTTTCGAAACTCTCAAAAAGGCATTTGCCACTGCCCCTGTGCTACACCATCCTGATCCTTCCCTTCCCTTTATAATGGAAGTAGACGCTTCAGAATCAGGTATAGGAGCTGTATTATCACAAAGATTATCCTATAACGATCCCCTCCATCCCTGTTGTTACTTTTCAAAAAAACTGTGTGATTCGGAAAAGAATTACGACGTCGGAAATAGGGAACTATTAGCTATTGTGATGGCATTTAAAGAGTGGAGGTACTTATTAGAAGGAGCTAGACACAAAATCCTGGTTATAACTGATCATAAGAATCTCTCCTATATAGCTGATGCTAAAAGGTTGTCCTCTCGTCAAGCCAGATGGTCCTTATTTCTTTCACGCTTTCAGTTCATTATTACATATAGGCCTGGGTACCGTAATGTCAAGGCTGATGCCATCTCCCGACAATACAAAACTTTGGAGTCTATCACCCCCACTCCTGAACCCATTGTACCCACGTCTAAGATAATAGATGCTACCCGTTTAGTTATTTCGTCTCTTTTTCTTGATGGTATCAAGGCATACCAAACCCAAGCACCCTCTGAGACACCTGTTGGTAGATTATACGTGAAAGAGAAAGATAGAAAGAAATTATTAGCTTTATTTCACACCGCTAAAACGGCTGGCCACCCAGGGGTTACCAAAACATACAAGGGTCTCCTTCAACAGTTTTGGTGGCCTTCACTTAAGCAAGACGTGGTGGATTATGTGCAGGCTTGTCGTGTTTGTGCACAGTGTAAGTCCCCTAATGTCAAACCCCCAGGACTCCTAATGCCTTTATCCGTACCCAAGAAACCATGGACCCACTTATCCATGGACTTTATTGTGGATCTTCCTTCATCCGATGGAATGACAGTAATTTTGACTGTGACGGATAGATTCTCTAAAATGTCACACTTTATTCCACTTAAGAAACTACCTTCTGCGGTTCAGTTGGCTCAGGTTTTTGCCAAAGAGGTTTTCCGCTTGCATGGTATACCACAGGATATTGTATCTGACAGGGGCCCTCAATTTGTCTCTCGGTTTTGGAGGGGCTTTTGTGCTGAGATGGGGATTTCCTTGTCGTTTACTTCCTCCTATCATCCACAATCTAATGGAGCGGCCGAACGGGCGAATCAATCTGTGGAGATATATTTACGTTGCTTCACAAATGCACACCAGGACAACTGGTCTAACCTCCGTCCTTGGGCTGAATTCGCCAGGAACACTGTGACTCATTCGTCCACTGGCTTAAGTCCTTTTATGGTTGCTTATGGGTTCCAACCCTCTGTCCTTCCCGGCGTGTTCTCCGACAAGGGAATAACCGCTTTGGATGAGCACCTCACCTCCTTATGGAAGATGTGGGATCAGGTCCATGCTACTCTTTCTCGTGCGACTGCTACTCAGAAAAAATTTGCTGATCGTCGTAGGGGTGCTGCTCCCTCTTATGTCCCGGGTGATAGGGTTTGGTTGTCCTCTAGGAATCTCCGCCTCAGGGTCCCCTCAATGAAATTCGCACCCAGGTTCCTTGGCCCCTATAAGGTATTGCGTAGGGTCAATCCTGTGTCCTACTCCCTGGCCTTACCTCCTTCCATGCGTATACCTAACACTTTCCACGCCTCCCTTTTGAAGCCCCTGCTCTGTAATAGATTCTCTGGTCCTCTCAGGCGTCCAGATTCCCTCCGCGCTGTCTCTACTGACGTGTACAAAGTGGCTGCTCTGCTTGATTCTCGTTTTTCTCTGGGTCGCTTGCAGTACCTGGTTGATTGGAAGGGTTACGGCCCTGAGGAGCGGTCCTGGGTTTCTGCTTCTGACTTGAATGCGCCCTCTTTGATCCGCTCCTTTCATGCACGGTTCCCTTCGAAGCCTTCGGCTTCCCGCCCGTTGGGCGGGCCTCGAGGGGGGGGTTATGTCAGGGATCTGCGGGCGGCTAGGAGGGGAGGCTGCACGCCGCTTGCAGCACTCACCCTCACTCCATCGCCACCCGCGGTCTCCCCTCTGCTTACCTCTCGGCGAGCGGCGTCTCCTCTCTGCCGCTCGCCGCCCGCGTCCTCCACGCCCCCCAGCGGCAGCATGTATAACGCTGCACGCTGGGAGGTCAATGAATTATGTAAACGCCGGGGTCACGTGAGTGACCCGGCGTTAAAGAAACAGTACCACAATCACAGTGGGGGGTATAGATATCCCCCACGTGTGATTGTTAATTCTGATTGGAAGTTATCCAATCAGAATTAAACCTAGGGTATTTATACTTACCTTTCCTGTCCCTCAGTGCCCTGTTGTGGTCTTGTGATACCTGTAGCGTAGTGTTCTCGTCTTGCTCTCTGGTTACTGATTATTTGGCTCGTTATTCCGATTATTCTGTCTTCTCCACTCCTTTGACCTCGGCTTGTTTCTCGTTCTCCTGTTTTCTGGCTCCCTTTACCTGGCTTGTCTCCTGACTATTCTTAGCGTGCTTAGCCCGGCCACTCTAAGGTCCGGTACGGCACCTTTTCTGTGTGTGTGTGTGCCAGCGTGTTAGGTTCCACGAATCGTGACACTCCCTGCCACTACTCAGTCAGCAGAGCTTACAGACATTTACCTCCTCCTTCTGTACCACATTCCGCCCATGCAGCAGTGAAACCGGAAGGAAAGTGCTGATCATCACAAAGGGTGGATTCAAATGCCAAACACTAATGTTGTTCATAAGCCAAATGCACTGATATTTTACAGTGTAACAGGCTGTTACACTGTAAAATTTTGGTGCATTCGGCTTCCGAACAACACTAGTGTTCGGCATTCGAATGCACCCTTAGTGTAGCTATTACACAGCTACACTAAGGGTGCATTTGAATGCCGAACACTAGTGTTGTTCGGAAGCCGAATACACCCATTATGCTGACGGAAAACCATGGCAACAGTTTGTTGTTGTTTGCGCAGTCACAGACTGTTACAGACTGCGTAAACATTCAGGATCAAGCTAGTTCATCAGCAGAGGAAGAGAGCTTCTTTAAGTAAGGTGCGAGGATGCAATTTTAATGTCTTTTAATGAACCACATTTGTAATTAGGTCGACTAACAATTTTAGTAAAACTTTAGTTGACTAAAATTTTTGAGATTTAGTCAACTAAAACTAGACTAAAACTAAAACAATTCAGCTTACTAAAATACAACTAAAACTAAAATGGCTTTTTAGTCAAAAGACTATGACTAAAACTAATTTGAAATTTTTCTGCCAGAATTAACACTGCATAGAGTTGCTGTTGAAGGGGCCAAAGAGACAGACCAGGGCTTGGAAGAGAGATACCTAGAGGGGCTGGAGAACACATAGAGACACAGTGGGGCTGGGGAAGGGGCAAAACAGACAGAGGCTTCAACTAAACCAATTACATTTTAGTCATATCGACTAAAATATACTGGAGATTTAGTCAACTAAAACAATTCGGATGACTAAAGTACGACTAAAACTAAATTGGCTTTTTAGTCAAAAGACTGACTAAAACTAAATTAAAATTTGCCGCCGAAATTAACACTGGATTCCGTGCACTATAACCAAATCAATTAGTTAAAATGGTTATAGAGTCTTCTGTGTTCCTTTAATCATAAAACTAGCTATTATAAAGAGAATTTGGTGTTGGTTTTATTTTGTCAGTGTGAATGACCAGTCTACACTTTATCTGAGGAACAGAAACAACTAAAACGGTTGATACAATCAGTTAGTAAAAGGGCACTTTCAAAGTCTATCTGGGTCATTCTTCATCTGATTTTGGTGAATTGATGCAGGGAACATTTCCTTCTCTATCTATTAGAACATGTCCTATGCACACATGGCCCTTGACACCAACTCAATGTTTTGATGTCATAATGAATTCAGCTGGTGTTACAGTACACAAGATATGTTTATGTACTAAAATGGTCATCATGTTGGCTAAGTGTGTCATCAATTTGGGAAAGTATGTATTTGCACAGACATCTGGGAATAATCCCAGAAACGTGAACCTGCACAGGGAGCCTTTCAGCAATTTAGAACCTCAGAGCTAAATGCCAATTTTCACATAGTTACTTTTCAATCAATGAATCACTTTTACGAGCTTACAGTCCGGCCTCATAAGATATTTTGGAAAAAGAACTGTAAAAACCACAGGAGTCCCATAGTCAGGTGTGTGATTCATTATTCATTAGCAACATGTGGACTACAAAGCGTTACTAGAATGTGAATGTATGTTATTGCAACAGTGTGACACTGAGCGTTAAGTGTACAACATGCCAGTCAGTAACACATATGTGCTCACTTGCAGGATGCAGCTCATGATGTCAGATGCTATTTTTCCATGTGGGGTATCTTCATCTTTAGCTGCAGATCTCAGATTATGTTCCAAACAGGATTCCCAGAGCAAGACCAGTGCTTCTCCATGTTTCTCAATGGACTCCGTTTCTCTGATCGCAGTGGTAATCCGAGTGATACAGATCTCTACCACAGCTTGGTCGTTATCATTAGCTTGATAATCCTGTCAAAATACAACATTCTACATGAGACAAGAAAATTATACCAGAACCACAAGAACGGGTCAGCTTTAATTTCTTTTGTAGACTTTTTCTTTAAAGAATTTTAGGGACTAGCAATTAATATATTACACATAATCACATATTTAAATGTATTTAATAATCATTTTTTTTTTATTTCTCATAATCACAAGTAAGGGTGAGATTTATAAAGGCAAACCACCAAATGTTGTTTTGTGAGCAAAGTACTTAATATTGAGAGATATTGTATGGGTTTGCGTGATGATTGATCCTTATTTAGAACTTTGCCCCAAAATAGCACCTGACTTTGCCTTGATAAATCTCCTCCTTTGTACTGTAGTACATTCTCAACAACTCTGCATAATCCAGGCCCAAGCTATGATTTTATTTACTATTCATTAAAATACGGCTAACACAAGAATATAATTTGCACATTTATCCCAGAAATTGTAGTATGGGAATATAGTTGTTGCAGGATAATTTTCCCAACTCGGATCTAAATGTGTAAATATATTTTTCAATTCCCCTCATTTCACTTTATTTACTAACCTCATGAATAAACCTATGTTATGGAATTCGCATCTAAATAGAAATATGATGAATATAGTAGAACAATCTATTTTAACTGACAGTAGAATCAGGTGCTAGGATATATAAATGTCTTGTAATGGACCCTATGTGTGAAGCTTTATGGTGCTATGTATGTAAATGATAATATAAATCGTATGCTCAAATGAGTACAAATATATCATCAAGGCAAAAGGGTAGCAATTAGCAAAATTTGCGTTGAGTTTACATGTTGAAATGGTGGAGCTGTTTGGCTCTCTGTCAATAAAAGATCATACTGTGTAAAATTAATTTAATTTTTTTACATTTTTTTTGAGGCCAAATATGGAAAGTTACTACTATTATTTTCACTAGGCAAGCAGAAATGTTTAGGTATAAAATTAAGTAGTGGCCGCGATAATAAATGATTGCTTCATGCAACAATGGTGTCCTCTAGTGGCGAAAATGTATCACTTGCATGAATAGACAAGTCCAACACTGTTGCAAATGTCATCGAAACTTTGCATCTGTGAAGCCAAGTGCATCCCTTGTAAGTTTTTTTTTTTAAATAGATATGGAGTGTCCATAATTGTCAGAAATGATCAATATGTCTACCAGGCAAGCATGTTATCACTTATGCTGTGATGTTTGCAGAATTCAAATGCTGAAGGTATGAAAGCATGTTACTTTAGTAGCAAATAAGTTTCATCCACTTTTTATATACAACAGAACTAGATATTGAAGTGATGATACGTGCTCAGGTATGTTATATTTAGTACTCCTATTTGCCAAATGTATGCCGCTAGGAAGAATGCATTTGGGGAGTAGAACAATCTAGTATTAGTTCCAGTAAGTATAAATCTTGTCCAAAGTTCCTCTCCATTCAACAATTATCAATTCTCCATCCCTGTTTTTGGACATACAGTAGATCCCTGTTCTGCATCTCATATTTGATATCCAAAGATAAATCCCAGTTTATGTGGTCACTCAAATAAAAAAAAGTTAGCTAACGCGTCCATACTTTGCTTCTCCCTTATCATGAAACTTTTATACTTTTTTCTTTTTATTTTGACACTACATTCTACAAATCTTGACTTAGATGTATACCCATGAATTTGCTACTTAAACCACATCTTTTCAGGAACTGATTAGGAAATTTCCCTTTCTAGATATGATCACATGCAAACATTTCGCTCCACCCTCGAGAGTCACACACAACCAGTCGCTTTACGAAGACCATTTCAATAAACTGTGAACTGAAACTAACAGCAGCAGTATACCGAAGGAACAGAACACACAAAAATACAGTTTTACATCTTACAAGAATACTTAAAATCACCTATCTCAACAAACATATATGGGGATTTAGTTACACCAAATAGCCATATTGCATTAAACCCATCACTATGTCACGCTAATTTTAACACCGGAATCAAACAACTACTTAAATAGTGACAGTGCTAAGTGAATATAAATTAATCCATTGTAAGTGTATTGTTAAACCATATCACTCAAAATGTAAGCAAAACAATTTAAAAAAGTGCTTTAAATAATTAAGATGACAGTTTTAGTATATTTACAGCTTTTAAATATATATTAGCAATGTAGTGTGATAAATCTACTCTATATCAAATAAATCTTGTTAAAGTGAGATTGCTATCCAAAACCTTCTCAAATTTATACTTTCTTGTGGTCTACTCCAAGGGGCTTTCTGAAATAGAGGAACGGGACGCAGTGCTCTTTTCAAGTTAACAGCACACAGAGCACTCCATTCCAAAGACACTTTACAAGACCCGTCTGCAATGTTCCCATTCCCTTAATCAGCTTAAGGTATACCAGTCATTATAGGGAATACCGACAGTGTTCTGAATATGTATAATAGGAAGCTCTAATATTAATCTATGAATTATTATAAATACTTTTCTGGATATAACTCTTTAGCAAAGAACCTGGCTCATTAATCCTAATTATTGATTAGCCTATGAAAAGGTCCCAGGCAGAGCTAAGCAGAGCAACCAAAAGGTGGGCAGCCAACAGGTCTGGGAAAAAATACACATGGGTGCAGTTTCACACATTGCCAGAGATACAGAGCTGTGTGTCAATGTTTGCATCTGTATGTCTATGTGTGTGTATGTGTCAGTGCGTATATGAATGCAGCATGCAAACAAACACAAACATTACATACAAACAAACCCCTGCACTCAAACTCCAAAATTATATACAAACACCTATACGACACACAATTTTAAATCCACATTTAAAAGCCCTGCATTCAAATGCAAACACTACACACAAGTACACCGCTGCATTCCAATGACAACAGTACATACAAATACACCCCTACATGTACACACATACTCTGTACAAAAACATGGCTTTATTCAAATGCACAAACACTGCTCACAAATACAACCATGTGGATAGGCAAATGGTTGACCTCCAGCTGGCATAGCATTCTAAGAGTTGTATGACAGATGGGGATCTATCTTTTCACCACTCTTGTATTAGAGGGGGTTCAGAAAAAAATTCTTGCACTAGGGCCCTCTCTACTTAAGCTCCGCTATTGTCTTCCAGTGCTGCAATCAGACATACCTCTAATGAGTAACCACCCACTGCATCCACTACACACATCCATTGATTAACTGTATTTTTTCTTATTTGTCGTGTTGGAGTTGTCATATCTAATAACTAACAACCCTGAAGAAAATTCAGCAGGGGGGTATAACACTCAGTGAACCCCATGCACAATCACAGAACTTCACGCACAATCACACTCAGCGAACCCCACACACAGTCACACTCAGCCAACCCCACACACAATCACACTCAGCCAACACCACACACAATCACACTTTACCAACTCCACACACAATCAGTCAATTTATGCCACCCTTATTCATACTCCTAAAACTCTACACTCAATCACACTTAGATAAGCCCATTATCTGTACAATGGGCCCTTTAAAACATCAAACTGCAATACAACTGCAAAGACCCAAACTGCAATACAACTGTTCCATGTATTTTCTAAAATGTTTAAAGGATTAATGAATATATTACAAATTAAAATTGTGTAAATTGACATCATTGTATGTTCTAGGTTTCACTGAACAACGATCTAGATGTGTGTTTAGATGCTAGCTATGCACTTCATGTCTAAATAAACACTATGATTTTTTTTCTAAGGTAAAATAGTGAATGGAGTTCATTTGTAAAATAACAATACATTTGAAGAACTCTGTGAGCAATTTCTTTTTTTGGACTATACATTCAAAACTTACCGCAGAGGAAGAGATTTTCTTGATTTGCTCCAAAGCCTCAGATAAACTACTCTCAATCTCATAATCATCTAACGAGAATAAGTCACCCGCTCTAGAGAGATCTTTCTGTCCCAAAACTAAATCAAACAAATGGTGCATGGTTGTTACTCTGCACGGGATAATACAGATCCATTCATTGCTCTCATTGTTCCTTTTAGTGCTTTGTGTTGATTGATTTTATTAATATTTCTTTTCCTCCCATGATCTGCTGAAAAAGATTTAATGACATGGAAAAAAACAAAACAAAATGAATAATAGGTAAATAGTTATAATTAGATAAATGGAAAAACAACCAATACATTACTATGAATATCACTGTAAATTGTTACATAAGATTGCATTATAATTATTATAGCTTACTTGCACATTTGATATACTAAGCATTTTAAATACTGTCTGAGCCGGGACCTTGATGGCCCCCTATGCTGCCTAATTGGTAATATGGCTCTGCTTGTAAGTCTAAATTTTATTCTAAATACAGTGATTGGCACATATCAAAATAAAGTATATAATTACACTTAAAGGGACATTCCAGGCACTCCATTTAATCTCAATGAAGTGGTGTGGGTGCCATGTCCTCCCCGTTTTAAGCTTGCAACTGAAAACATGAAAGTGTGAGTGAGTGAGTGAGTGAGTGTGGAGTTGCATAAGTGCGATTAAAGATTAAAGCACAATTTTCACCGTCCATACTTTGTCTCAGTTTATCTTGACTGGGTTGGAATTTCAGTGAAATATCAAAACAGTCAAAATGAGTATTTCATAAAGATTCTATCTTAATGAAATACTCTATCTTTATGAAAAACAGATTTTTTTTATGGTGGTGGTCGGTGACAGTGACACTTTAAGTGTCACTAGAGGCTGTCGCTCAGACAGCCGATAGAGGCACTTCAGAGGAAATAGAGTAAAACGCTGCTATTTCTATCAGATGGGAAAGTATTAAAAAAGAAATGTACAATATGCTTATTCATTACTCACTAAAAGTCTAGGTTAATGTTTAATTTTAAAAATAGTTTGTGCCTAGTTCAGTTTTTCAACTAAATACTTTAACAGGTTTTAATCAGTAATCTGTGAAGACTGCTTAGATTTGTCTACTGAATATCGTTTTAGAATGGTAGGGTTAGGGGTAGGGTTAGGGAATTGCCGAAGTCCCAAATTGCTGACGTCCCGAAGTGCTGAATTGCCGAAGTGCTGAATTGCCGAACTCCTGAATTTCGGAAGTGCCGAACCGAGGTGCCAAAGTGGTGAATTGCCCAAGTGCCGAATTGCTGAATTTCGGAAGTGCCGAACCAAACTGAAGTGCCGAATTCCTGAATTGCCGAGGACCAGAATTTTGGGAGTGCTGAATTGTACCAAGTTTTTTGCCCATGCACATCCTTACTTACTACTACCTTCTGTTAAGGGGTTTAGAAGTGGTCATGGAGCAAGCAATCTGTATATTGCAGTGTTTCTGCTTGAAATAATGGATATACAGAGAAATCTTTGAATGTGTGAAGTTGTTCTCTGCTTCGGACTTCCCAACATGAGAACCAACTAACAGTGCCCAGTGTGAGTTCTGTGCAAAAGAACTAACACTGCCTAATGTGAGTTCTGGCAAGATATAGTTATTATCTCTAGAGCTAATATTATTTTTTATGTTAACCACTCTATAATCTTCAGATTAAAACCAAGATCACTAACAGGGTACATGCCTGCATGCATGGTGGTCCTGTCCCAAATTCAGGTGACCCTCAACTCTGAACCCTGGGTTACCCTTTTTAACAGGGAATACAGGGATCTCACTCTACACTGTACAGCACATAAACTTTTTTTTAGAGTTTGCACAGCCTTAAAGCTTTCCTATGCCAAAGCATGGAAGGAAGGTCCTTCTACACAGGCCTAGTTGGAAGCCTGTAGCGTTCTGCCCTGTACTCAAATATCAAGTTATCTTTTACATCCTCTAGGAAATTTGTTTATGCTGTTTCTCTTTTGTACCAAAATGCAAACATTTTCTAAAAATCTTAATTACAATAAAAAATCATTAGCACAGACATGTAACCTTGTAATAACCCTAAAAAACGAGAAGCAAAGAAGCAAGTGTGGGATCTCAGGTTCTCCAACCATTCCAATCTGTAAAGTATCTCACATAATCTAACTCTGCTTTCAAATTTCTTTACATTTTCTATTAACATAGAATACTTTAGTCCAGACAATGAGCTCACTGCCAGGCAGAGCTGAAAGTACAGACTGGCTATAAACTTTTTGTGTATATATCTTCTCTGTATTTTGCTGAACCTGTGTGCAGGTATGGTGTGAAAAAAGAAATGGATAAATGATCTATATAGCCTAATACATAAAAAAAAAAAAATTCATATATTTAACAGAAGAAGTGAGCATTCCTAAAATGCTAAAAATCCTGTTCTTCAGGCTAGAGCCCCCACCATCTGATTGTGTTGTTAATAGAATGGGATGTAGTCATTAGGTTTCTACAGCCACATACCATAACATGAACAATTCAAATTCCACAAGTTGAACATACAAAGAAAGATAATAGTGATTAGTGGCTGTTAATAGGACAGTCCACTCCTGGAAACGTCATTCTTTTAAAATGATGTCAGTTTTGTGTAAAGGGAGAAACACGTAATTATGTTCAGTTTTTAACAGAGTCAAAAATGGGTCGCAAGAGAATACTGAGGACGGGCAGCAGCTGAAATAGCCTGCCCTTCGGTCGGTCCCCGCTCAGTTCTCAAGCTGATTTTTGCTCATCTTGTGCCATTACAGAGAGAACATATCTGAAGCATATCAGACTGGTCCCACCCGGTGCCTAGAGAGATATCAGCTATGCCTCACTGACGATGCCTAACAAGTCTGAAACGATCGTCTGGGGTTGCTGTATCTCTCGTGCAGAGAGAACTTGCTGGCATTTCGGATCTGGACTGCCCGTATGGGTGGGACCAGTCTGATATGCTTCAGATATGTTCTCTCTGTAATGGCACAAGATGAGCTAAAACCAGCTTGAGTTCTGAGCGGGGACCCACCGAAGGGCAGGCTATTTTAGCTGCTGTCCGTTCTCAGAATACTCTTGCGACCCATTTTTTGCTCTCCAGTTTTTAACAGATACATAAATAAACGTGGGGCCCTTTTTCATAGGCTTCTCTGCAATGTTTAAATACCAGTGCTCTTTGTGAATGCTCCTGTACTGTAAGCAGTGTCCCTGTGTTAATGAATAAAATAAAAGTCACCAAAAAGTAAATGATTACTTTTGGTTAGGTAGGAAGGTGTAATAATGGTCTCAGAATAAGTGTGTAACTCCTCAAATCCCAGTAGAACAACCCACACCTTAGGCTGAAATAGATAACAGAAAAATAAAAGTAGCAAAACGAAAAAATCAAATTGCTGTACCCAGGAGATAGTTACTAACACTTGCACTATTAGAGTGAGTATAATAAAACCCCAATGTTAAACAAAAGAGTTTGCAGGAATGGTAAATCTGCTAAACAATGTATCACAGTACCGGAATAACAGTTGCAACAATAACAATATCAACTTCAGTATTCAAAAAAAATGGGTATTAAAAGGAGAGTTCAATTATATTTATATATCAGCAAATGAAAAGGAAAAAGATAACATCAGTCCTTAGTATATATAAATAACCAGAATCAAATGGAGCAGTCCCAAAGAGTCTTTTAAACTGTATGCTCCTATCTGTATACGGCTGAAATCCCTTCTATAGAAGCAGCAGGAAAATCTAGCCGATGGGAGCAGATAATACTCTAGTAACACACTGCAAATATCTCTTAATAGTATGGTACATATAGATGATAATATAATCCACTATGTAAAAAATAATGTTCACTATAAAAATAACGATGCAGAAATGTGTAATTAACCTTTCTAGATATAGGTCCAATTTATAACCGGTAATGCTTTCCGTCCAACATCCGCCGTTGGTCTTTATAGTATGAAGTGTAGAGGCATATCGATCATAAAAAAGAGGCACAAAAGTGTGGGACCCTTTATCCGGAGTTTCACCCTCAGCAGCCTGGATACTCTGCTGTTGCTGACTTACAGGAGCCGGCTTGAAGGCAGCTGCAGAGTCCTGTGTGTTGAGTGACTGAAGGGGAGGTTTGCTGCGTGCGTTCCACTTTACTCCACTTTGCGTTCCAATGTGTATCGATGTGTCGGTAGGATGCATCCTACCGACACATCGATACACATTGGAGCGCAAAGTGGAGTAAAGTCGAACGCACGCGGTGTTAATGAATGCTCCTGTACTGTAAGCAGTGTTCCTGTGTTAATAAATGCTCCTGTACTGTAAGCAGTGTTCCTCTGTTAATGAATGCTCCTGTACTGTAAGCAGTGTTCCTTTGTTAATGAATGCTCCTGTACTGTAAGCAGTGTTGCTCTGTTAATGAATGCTCCTGTACTGTAAGCAGTGTCCCTGTGTTAATGAATGCTCCTGTACTGTAAGCAGTGTTCCTCTGTTAATGAATGCTCCTGTACTGTAAGCAGTGTTAATTTCTTAATGAATGCTCATGTACTGTAAGCATTGTTGCTCTGTTAATGAATGTTCCTGTACTGTAAGCAGTGTCCCTGTGTTAATGAATGCTCCTGTACTGTAAGCAGTGTTCATTTGTTAATAAATGCTCCTGTACTGTAAGCAGTGTTCCTCTGTTAATGAATGCTACTGTACTGTAAGCAGTGTCCCTGTGTTAATGAATACTTCTGTACTGTAAGCAGTGTTCATTTGTTAATGAATGCTCCTGTACTGTAAGCAATGTTGCTCTGTTAATGAATGCTCCTGTACTGTAAGCAGTGTTCCTCTGTTAATGAATGTCCTTGTACTGTAAGCAGTGTTCCTGTGTTAATAAATGCTCCTGTACTGTAAGTAGTGTCCCTGTGTTAATGAATGCTCCTGTAATGTAAGCAGTGTTCTCAGTAAGAAATGCGGGAACTTAGTTCTCTCTGCAAATATAGTAACCTTAAAATCTCTTACAGGGCCGGCCTTAGGGGTGTGTGAGCTGTGCGGCTGCAGAGGGCGCCATGGAGCAGGGGGCGCCATGTGGCCGACACAGCTCACACATGGCCGTCCGGGACTAAAAAAAAAATAAACTGCGGCATGTGGGTGGGTCAGTCTAATAAGCAAACAGTATATTTTCCCTCTATAATGATTTTTGTGAACTAAAATTACTTTGAGACAGGGGCGTGTCCTGTCATCCCACTTGAGCGGCCGCAGAGTGAAACTTTAATGGCGACGGTGTGTCATCAGGAAAAAATAGAAAAATAGAAATAAGAACCAGCGCTTATATATCAAATAAAAATAATATACAAATAAATAGATTATAACAAAAATTAGCTGCTAGACATTCGGGCAAAACCTTCCAATCATGCAAAATAGAATATGTTAAAAACAAAAGAATGTAGCGCTTATATTTTAGAACAATAAATTATCACCTTTTGGTAGCATTGAGAGGATGATAAACTTGAACAGTCGATGAATCAAATACCTATAACACAAATAATCGAATATTGTGTAGACAGTATTGTGCTGAATAATATATTAAACATAAATGGTAAAGCTCACTCACAAACAGGGAGCTATAGACCTAGCTCCAGTTAAAATCGCATGTGGATCCGTTTAGGCGATCCTCCCCTATTTTAAAAGATGAAACAGATCTTGTCCTGAGGGTGGAATAGAAACGGAAAACGATTGCACAGTACCACTTATAAATGATCAAAGTAAAATAAAATTCCCAAGTGGGTACTTACAAGGTTGGAGTCAAAACCTATGACTCAATTCACACGTATTGTGCAGTTAGGGACTGCCCTCCCATCCGTAATAGATAAATCCAGGGGTCCAAATAAGCGTAAAAAAACTCAGTTTATTAAAACAATGAATAAATAAGTATAAAATAATAAGCAGCAATATGCCCTATACCAGAACGTGTTTCGCCACTTCAGTGTGGCTTTCTCAACTGGATGAATATGTACAAAAGTCCCCTGGTTCTTAAAACGTGTTTAAATACCTCTTGGTTGGCGGGTATTGGGATTCGCACCTGTGCGCCGCAACACGTTACTACCACCCACAGGTAGAACGTGTGCGGTCCAAGCCTCCCTCTCATTTCACTTACAGGAGTGCTCCGCCAAACTACCTGCCTATAATAGCAGCCTATCCTATTAAACTGCAATTCTTACAAATGTCCGATACATCCATTCAATAAGATACTTTACTGATACAGTTGCAAAGTTCTCTTCCTCTGTGTGCGATCTCTCATAGCGAATATCAAAGGGAAAGTTCATTATGTAATTTTCTTGTTATGTAATTACATAATGAACTTTCCCTTTGATATTCGCTATGAGAGATCGCACACAGAGGAAGAGAACTTTGCAACTGTATCAGTAAAGTATCTTATTGAATGGATATATCGGACATTTGTAAGAATTGCAGTTTAATAGGATAGGCTGCTATTATTGGCAGGTAGTTTGGCGGAGCACTCCTGTAAGTGAAATGAGAGGGAGGCTTGGACCGCACACGTTCTACCTGTGGGTGGTAGTAACGTGTTGCGGCGCACAGGTGCGAATCCCAATACCCGCCAACCAAGAGGTATTTAAACACGTTTTAAGAACCAGGGGACTTTTTTTACATATTCATCCAGTTGAGAAAGCCACACTGAAGTGGCGAAACACGTTCTGGTATAGGGCATATTGCTGCTTATTATTTTATACTTATTTATTCATTGTTTTAATAAATTGAGTTTTTTTATGCTTATTTGGACCCCTGGATTTATCTATTACGGATGGGAGTGCAGTCCCTAACTGCACAATACGTGTGAATTGAGTCATAGGTTTTGACTCCAACCTTGTAAGTACCCACTTGGGAATTTTATTTTACTTTGATCATTTATAAGTGGTACTGCGCAATCGTTTTCCGTTTCTATTCCACCCTCAGGACAAGATCTGTTTCATCTTTTAAAATAGGGGAGGATCGCCTAAACGGATCCACATGCGATTTTAACTGGAGCTAGGTCTATAGCTCCCTGTTTGTGAGTGAGCTTTACCATTTATGTTTAATATATTATTCAGTACAATACTGTCTACACTATATTCGATTATTTGTGTTATAGGTATTTGATTCATCGACTGTTCAAGTTTATCATCCTCTCAATGCTACCAAAAGGTGATAATTTATTGTTCTAAAATATAAGCGCTACATTCTTCTGTTTTTTACATCAGGAAAAAATAGAAACCCCACAAAGGAACTTAGCCCTTTCACCGAAAAATTGCTGTGAAAAGACATAGGCCCTGCTTCCCAAGATGGTACCTAACCTATAGCACTGTCAGGAATAGAGTTACCCTAACACGCAAACCTAAAGGAAACTGCAAAAGTATACGTTCCTTAGAGTGGCCGGGTTAGTGCCTTAGACAGATAAATGAAATGTCTGCAAGCAGACAGAGAATAAACAAGAGACAGGCCAAGGTCTACGGTAGCAGAGGTACATGGCATCAATAGTCAGGCCTAGGTCAGGATAACAGAGAGCATAAATAGTCAAACAAGCAGAGGTCAGAAAACAGGAAATCCAATGCACAGTATAAATACTCTCAGGTAACAAGAACCACAACAGGGCAAAGAAACAAGGACAACCAGGAAGTAAATATAGCCTATACTGGGTTGTGATTGGTTAGATAGGATCATAATGTTATAAGTGTGTATACATCATCAAAAAGAAACACATAGGCTAACACTATAAAAGGAGATAATAGGAGAGAGGCTCCAATTCATTTATGATTTCATAATGAGACACCAGAAAGCTAAGGGTGAGTGTGTGTGCATCAGAACTCAGAAAATACATAATTTATGTGATCGCACAGCACCGCGAGGAACAGGTATTGTGACAAACACAGGCTCAGAGTCCGAGCTCCTCGCAGGTCTCTCAGATGTTGTTCACATATCAGAAAGGAAACTCCAATGTATGCTACAGCCCCTCAGAGCACTCTTGCAGGAGTATTTAAAAACCATTACAGCTGATATACACTGAAATCTCAGTGCCCTTTGGGACAGAAAAACACACATGGAAGGTAAAATAGATAATCTCTGTATAGCCCACAATGAACTAATAGACAGGTTCAACTCACTAGAAGCTGGAGAAGGAAAACTACTAACTAAAATGGTAGATTTAGAAGACAGGTCAAAGAGAAATAATGTGAATGTGAGAGGTATAGCTAAAGATGTGACTTCAGATGACCTTCCTTTCTATCTTACCTCCCTCTTCAAAAAGCTGGCACCCAATGTTAAAGACAAAGACTGGCTTCTGGTCAGGGCCCACAGAGTTCCTAAAACCAAGAAACCTGGAAGATAGAATCCCCATCGATGTAGTAACACATATCCACTTTTACAACGCAAAAGAAGGGCTACTACAGCTACAAAAAAACTAAAACAATTTCCTGCCCCTTATAGCCACGTGGCGATTTACGCAGACCTCTAGTCAACTACAATAGCAAAGAGGAAAGAATTCAGCACAGTCACCAAGTTCCTCATGAACCACAACATATCCTACAGACGGGGCTTACTTGCAAACTTCTCATCTTGGATAATAGGGCAACAAGAGTTGCAAACTCCCCAGCAGACGACCTGCAGATATTATGTTCATGGAATATCATCACCAACGAGTGTCCCACATCATCGTCCCCCCTAGGGAAAATACAACCAGAATGGCAGAAGACAGGATTACCTATGGGATGACCTATAAGGTGGACCACGACTGGAGATACCCTTAGCGTTTACCAGCGCTACTAATTATCACAGACCAGAGACCAATGACCAGACACCAAGTTGTTTGAAGTTCTAAATAAATAAATAAAAAACTGATTATGACAATAACCCAAAAACAAAACAAAAAATAAGGAAAAAAAATACTATTAATATTCAGGTGTAATCTCCTGTATATGTAGCCTATTATATGATATTCCTCCATAACAACCTAGATGCCACAGCCTTAGTGTAAAACAGCATTCCAAATGTAGCTTTCTCACCTCGCCATCAAAGAGACAGCTTAATAGTATACTGGAATAGCAATATTACATTGTATCCTATAGACTGCAAGGGTCCTCTTCAACCTATCGTTCCTGTACGTTTTCTTGTAATTGTCCTATTTATAGTTACATCCCCCCTCTCATAATATTGTAAAGCGCTACGGAATCTGTTGGCACTATATAAATGGCAATAAAAATAATAATAATAGTAATAATATACAAAGTAGAGATGCTGCCTCTGTATACCCAGGCACTGCTCTGGATTGTATTTGTGACAACAAACAGTTTGTGTCAATGTATATACTTTTATTCTTAATATGTTTTTTTTTTTATTTCCTTCCCTCCATACCCTTTCCTCGAGAGCCGGGTGAATCTTCAACCCCAACCCTCTGGATTCTTACGTGCCAAGTAAGGAGAAGGTGAAACTCGCTACTTAGAATTTCCAAGAAGCAGAAAACCAAAGGGACAGCTCTAAATAGGAAAAGCAAATTATATGATCCCAATGTCAGGTACCACAAACACACTTCCAGCGTAGCACATGACATCAACATCTCTCATTCAATGCTAGGGGTCTTAACACCCCCACCCCTCTATAACCTGCACACAATAAACCGACTTCTGCAAAATAAATCCTCCTAAATTCTTTTCTCCACACTACCCCACAGCTTATCACACACTCGTTGAATCCAAATCTAAAGGAGTGTCTATCCTAATTTACAATTGTTTTCTCACTACAATCAGAACACAGACTCTGAACGGAGGATGCTGACTATTGTGAAAACCCCTAACAATGAACTGGTTACCATCAAGAACATTTATACTAATAACCAGAATCAGACACAGTTTATTAGAAAGTGCTTCTTGAAATTTTACGTGTAGGCTATACAATAGTGTGTGGAGACTTTAATTGTGTTCCCTAGTCACACAGGGCCTTCACAAAGCCCCTCCAACAAACATCACAAAAATCCTTATCACATCTCTACACAAGCTTATGTACTAGCACAGCTTATATGACACATGGAGGGAGATAGGGAGATTTACCCAGCACAAACAGACTACACATGCTTCTCTTCACAACATCACAGATACTCTCATACTGAACTATGCCTAGTGGACAGTGTAATTTTCCAAAAAGAGCACACATAGGACTTATCACATGGTCTGACCATGCCGTAGCTTTCTCATTGGCACTATCCCAACCAACCACTGGAAAGAGCGCATGGCACCTTATCAACTCGCATCCATAGACAGAGTTTTAAACCACCTCCAAGAGTTTTTCAAACTCAATTAGTACAATGAATACTCTCCTCGTTAACTCACAAAGCTGTCATGAGAGGCAGAATCATCCAATAAGGGGTTAGAAAAAAGAAACCATACATGCAAAAGAAAAACTATTTGCTCTCCCAACTCCAGCAGCTGGAAGGCTTAAATAGAACCAAATCCTCACAAACCATTAATAACAAAATCCAAAACATAAGGCTGCAGGACCTAGAAATACAGATAACACAATGCAGGTATATTATAGTCAGGATAATAAGGCTGGGAAACTAAGGAAACAAACTAAAGCAGAAGTCACAACAAACGAAAATCCCTTATCTCTTGGAAAACCATGGTCATGAAAAGTCAATCCACAAAAAAAATAGTCAATGAGCCTTTTATAGGGCCCTATACAACTTAGAGCGACATCCACACACCTAGATGGCAAACTATTTACGACTTTTCCTCAGACGTATCCCAACCCCAACTCCCCAGTGATCAATGCTACTGGACACTCCTATCACAGAAGAGGAAGTAATGAAAGCAGTGAGGTCCATGCCAACTAATAATGCCCCTGGGCCAGATGGCTTCAACAACATGTATTACTGCTCTATGGCATCTTTGTTAACCCCACACTTAACATCACTCTTTAAACAAATTAAATCTACAGGACACATCCCTGCTGATATGTTAACAGCCAGAATTGACATCCTACCTAAACCAGGCAAAGCCCCAATTGTGTGCCCTAAGTTCAGATTTATTTATCTTCTCAAGTCTGATACCAGATTGTATGCAAAAGTCCTGGCAAGCAGGCTCAACCAGATCCTCCCTGATACTGTATCCCTGGAACAAGGAAGGTTTGTCTCTTCAAGACAGGCTTCTGACAACACACACATACTGAACATAACAGAGATCGTGTTCAGAAATAACTCTTTTAGCCCTGGATGCGGATAAGGCATTTGACTGAGTTAGCCGACTATAAATGCTGGAAACACTCCAGGAAACTTGGCTTCCCTGCCTCATTAACATGTGCAAATAGAGCCCTTTAAACATAACCCTCAGCCAAAGTGATGAAAGCAGGGTTTTTTGCTGCCCCGTTCTCCATAACAAATGTCACCAGCCTGGGAGGCCTGCTGTCCCCCTTCATTTTTATATTAGCACTAGAACCTGCACAGAACTAAAGCACATCCCGACATACAAGGCTCCTTTATGCTGGATCCCCACTCTTTTAGGATATCATAAACTTGCACTTTTTGCAGATGATACTATGCACACTCTCTCCAAACCTATCGTATCTCACCCAAACCTCCACTGTCTTTTGAAGCAATTTGGCAGATGTCTTACTACAAAAACAACACCGGTAAAACCCAAGCCCTACCCCTAAGAATCCCACACCATCCAGAATCACACTTAAAGGATCTATAAGACTGGGTCATCTCAATCTGTTACTTAGGAGTACAGATTACAGCTAACTTTCACACAACAATAAAATTTAACCACAAAAAGCTGCTCCCAAAATAGAACAGACCTTAGTTAGCTGGGGTACTGTTAAACTCTCATAGATAGATAGTCAGGATCCACTCCATCAAGATGTCAATAGTGCCACAAATCCTCTATATTTTCTGTACACTTCTCAAAACAATTCCAAACATGATCCTGACCAAATTTCAAACAACAATCAATGCATGCATTTGGAAAAAAAAAAACACAGAGAATTTCCCTCTCATCGATTTGTTTACCCTCCAATCTAGGTGGCTTAGGGCTTCTAGCACAGACTATGTCATTTATTTTCAACACAAACTAGTCACTGTGGGCCTCCTAGGAAAATTCTGACCACTGCCCTTATAACCTTTAAGCAATTATGGTTCCAAAAAGGAAAAACACAGTCATTGCCTGATATGCTGACAACAACTAAACATGCCCTCCACATATGGCTGATAAGGGCCCAGCCACTGGTAAAGAACCTGCACCCATTAAGTCTGGCTCACCTGTCCTCACTGAGGGTGCTTACTCCACACCTTCCTCTTGCAGCCTGGAAGTCCAAGAATGTGATATACATACACTAAATATATAAACACTTTTCCCAACTTCGTCTCTTCCTACAAGATACCCTTAAGCAAAATATTTACATTACCCACATTAAATACATTCCTTATTCTCTGGGGCTGACCACTATCATCACTAAATCAATGTATGTATCCCCTAGAAAGAACAACGCTCCCTAGGAAATGTACCACAAAACTGCTCTTTATGCTGCAACCAAATCGCCCAACACTTCTCTACCAAAACACTCCTGGACAGGAAGTACTAGGGTGCACATTCATACTTGCAACTTGGCAATAAACAGAGGCCCAGATTCCTAAGACTTCACATTGTTCTACACATTGGGAGATGAGCAGAAAGCTGCTAATGCAGTGATAGTTGGTTCCAACAATCCAGGCTCATCAGATACTTGTTGGTGTTGTGGCAAAGATGCAGGCTATCTGTCTCATGGTTTTGGTAATGCCCACGGATTCTTGGCAGAGGTTCGAGCACCTATCCTACACATCACCTGCTTTTCTATACACGACTCCTCTAAAACACACTTACTAGACATCTTTCCACATACCATTAAGGGACCCAAAAAAGTCCTCTAGCAGCACATCCACAGCACCTCTAAGATGGCAATTGCCCACACAATTGTAGACCCTCACTTAATTGCAGAAGTAAAATCCAGAGTAGATGCAGTGAAACAATTTGAAGAAATGGCAAGAAATAAAAATAAGGAAACCTTCCAGGGAGAAAGTGTCTGGTTGCTCTTAAAGTAGGGGGAGGCAGAGGTAACCCCCAGAATGAATAAACTGTAATAAAGAAAAGAAAAGACAGAAGGGTGAACTGTTTAGGAGATAAACCCCTATGTGCAATGAGTAACCCAAATAAAACGTAACTCTTAATAAGGTATAAACAATATACAATGTTGATAAAAATGCTAGGTCTCAATTGTAGTGATTTTATGTATTAATAGGTGGCAGATTGAGTATATCTACTGCCTATAAAAGGAGAAAGTAATTCTCCAAACAAATAAAAAAAGTATAAGAAATATATATATATAATTGAAAAACTATCTAAGTAATAATCATATGGAAGAAATAATAATAAAATAAAAAATAAATGTCCAATATTATGTTCCTCTTGGACATGTGGACGTGTGGACGTGTGATTTATAGGCCCCCAGGACAAATTGAAGAGTTAAATAATCTACTAGTTGAGGAAATAGCTAAAATGACAATGAAGGGGGAAGTTATCATCATGGGTGACTTCAATCTTCCTGATGTAAATTGGAAAACAAAATTAGCTACTTGTGCCAGGAGCACACATATTCTAAACTCCCTACTGGGATTGTCTCTAAAACAAGTTGTTGAGGAGCCAACTCGTAAAGAGGCCATACTAGATTTAGTGTTAACAAATGGAGATTTGGTATCAGATGTTACTGTAGGTGAAAGTTTATGATCCAGTGATCATCAGTCAGTGTGGTTTAATATAAGAACAGTGACTGAGTCCCACCACACAAAAACAAAAGTTTTAGACTTTAGAAAAACAGACTTTTCTAAAATTAAAATATGGGTAGAGGAGTCATTATCAG
>OW240913.1:92586220-92630307 GCA_933207985.1 Pelobates cultripes
TCACAACCACCGATAGTGCATAATGTATACTAATGTTACTGAGACTCCCGATAGGCAGGTTTCAGCTCGTTTTAGTCTGTCAACCTTACGTGCTTGCACATGAACACAGCCTTACTTGCGTGCAAATGAAACACAGCCTTATGTGCGTGCAAACGAACACAGCTTTGCATGCATGCAAACGAACACAGCTTTGCATGCGTGCAAACGAACACAGCTTTGCAGCGTGCAAAGGCACCTCAAATGTTATGCACGGCACAAGAAATTAGTTCATTTCTTTTATATTGTGGGGAACATTCAGTGAACACCAAACTGAGATGAATTGAAAATCAAATAGCAAAATAAAGTAAAGTAAAACTTAAGTCATATGCTGGTATTATTTTTTCCATATTAGCCCTCCACTCGGAGTTGAACAATTGAGCTTTAGTTATAAAAAGATGATGAAGTGCTTGGAAAATATGCTAATAGAATCTGATTGAGTTTAGTTTACATTCAGTGTGAGCTTCTGTTTATCTATTAAATAGGAAAGACGAGTCCAAGTAAACTAAATTGGACAGGTTACAAAAATCAACTGGAATACGGCTTATTTACCACCAAATGGAGCCTAAATATTTGCGTTAGCAATTCTTATGCTTTTACACGGCAAACACAGACTTGCGAAAGTCTTTCCATCTGTTACAATACTTGGAAACAAATTTGCTGCATATCTATATAGTCTCCTGTTTTACATGGACATATTCACTAACTGCTTTATGTTTTTGAACCAAAGTAGAGCTGGATCCTATTCTGTTCTGTTCATCTGATCTGTTGGACATTGGCAAAGTGCTTAACACCTTATGTGTGTATGTGCATTGCCCTCCACTAATATTGGCATCCTTGGTAAATATGGATGTGAAAAATCGTCCTAGTTGTTTTTATTTTAACTTGTGGATATCAAAAAATTGCAAACACAGCACAGGTTTATAAAATAAATAAAAATATTTGTTTGCTCATATTTACCAAGGGTGCCAATATTAGAGGAGGGCACTGTACTTTTTTTTTCTACCCATTCTCCTGCTAATGTTATAGAGCTCCATAAACTCTGATATGAAATGCCCATTGTGATCCAACAGGTATTTGATTATTTATCATCCATAATTATTTTGATATTATCCATAGTTTGACTAGCAGGAATGTATAACCACATTGTTGCAGCAGAAATTCAACCTGGAATTCTCTGCTTGAAGAGGTGGTTTTATCAGAGTCCATACAGATGTTTAAACAGCAATTGGATAAATACTTCCAAAAACATAACATACAGGGATGTAATTTCTAATTAGTGGGGTAATAGCTGCTTGATCCAAGGAGATATCTGACTGCCGTTTTGGGGTCAAGAAGGAATTTTTTCCTAGTTTGTTGCAAAATTGGAAGTGCTTCAGACTGGGTTTTTTGCCTTCTTTTGGATCAACAGCAAAAACATATGTGAGGAAGGCTGAACTTGATGAATGCAAGTCTCTTGTTAGCTATGTAACTATGTAATTATGTAACCTCAAAAGGTGACTCATCACCATTTTTATCATAACTAAAAGATGAATTGGTGAAAGAAAACAAATGGAAAGGGCAGAGATATGCATTTAGAGACTGAATATATGGTATTGTTCTAGTAAACAAACAAAATGGAGCATGATCTTGCAATAACCCCAGCAAATAGTCTAAAGAGGAGCTTGATCTTGGAGGAGACCATGTTCTACTCAACCAGGCATAGTATAGTAGATGTAAATTAAGATTTGTTGTGTTTGTTCCAATGGTTCCACCAATAAAAAAAATGGAGTTTTAGCAGGGACAGATTGATTTGTAAGGCTGTATACCTATAAACTGACAGATGTGCATTTAAAATGCATGACATATTTCAAAATTTTCAATAAATTAGAGGTGTTAGAAGAAGACATATTTATAGTGCCTTTAACTTAGTGGATCGGCTGCTACAGAGCAAAGGTTTGGGAATAACTGCTGGGAATAACGTACATGTTGGATTTAAGCATGTACGAGTTAATCTGTGCCTGTTTAATAATTTCAATCTGTAATAAACTACAGCTGAGGCTCATTGACTTAGCTTAAATAGTAGAGCTCTGGAGGAAGCCCATGGCCCATAAAAAGCTCTTCTTATGTTGCACCAGAGTTCCCAATGTCATAGTTTCTGCCTATTTTGCCAAGATTACTGACATAGAACTACAATTGGGATTTTCACCACTGCAAAACTTTTTGCTGTGTCAGCTACAGCAGACTTTGTATAACTTACTGAAATAAATTAAATTGAGTGTAGTTTAGTTTGTTGAAGCTTGATATATTTTTTCCAAGCTATGTCTCAAATTTCCTCCCTTGGGCTATGAAACCTCATGGTATTTAAAACCACAAGGCCAAATGCCTGAAAGATATGTATAACTTTATTTTAACCAGGGATATGTTATACAGGATTACAAAAAAAGAACATTAAAACTTTTTTTTTTGTTTTGGAAATATGTATCTGCATTTGATATAATGTTAAAGATGGCGTTTCTATTTTTATTTTATTTCTATTTCTATTTATTTTCTCAGTGGTCGCTCAGAAAATATGTGTGAGATTGAGCATAAATCAAATGTTTCCTGCTTGCATTACTGGAGTGCAAGTACTGTATGTCTGCTTCACAGTGACAGCCTGCCTTTCTCAATTCTGTCAATTTAATGTACCATTAATCACACGGAATTCCACAAACTATGTGTCTTTTATGCACGCACTAAGATTCAACATTGTCAAAGCTAGCTGCACTAACCACTAACATTCAATATGTTCATAACATTTCATTTAATTTGAAGTGATCTCGCCAAACAGCACTTAGAGAAAGTCTCATTGTATCTGCACATACCTCTCTTATTGATTGTTATAATTATTATTTTATTTTACCAATACTGAGCCATTTCACTGCTTACTATTTTACATATTTATATATTTTTAACATACAAGATCAAGCGCAGTCACTCATTCACAAAACAGCAATTTCAAGTCTCACAGAATGTAATAGTTTTATTTAAAAACACCTAACCCAGGCAAAATAATGGGGGTTTAGTTACACTATATGATTATACATTGCATAAGCCTGCCACAATGTCAATGTACTCCATTCTTGGCAGGTCAACTTAATAGGAAAATGCTTCCTCCTGGGACTTGGAATGAGGCATCTGTGACAGGGAGAGGTACAAAACTGGCCTGGACTCCCAAATATATATATATATATATATATATATATATATATATATGAAACCGAGCATATATACATTTATACATGTGCAGTTGATGAGTATGTTTTTTTTTTAGATATTTTTATGCCTGCTATGTCCAGTTAAAAAAATCAATATAGTTACTTTATCTGTTTTATTTTGGGGAGCAGGAGGTGCCTTACAATTATATGCCTAAGCGTGCGGAGCTTGCTCGCTGATCTGATCAGACGCCATTCTTGATCGCTCCTCCTGCTTTTTATTAAATTAGTGGAATATCCACGGATCTGAAGCCCATCCAGCCCCTCAAAAAAATTAGCTGGATGGGCTTCAGATCCGTGGATATTCCACTTACTGAATTGTTCAATGCCATTCTTTCTCACCCCAAAGCAGCCCAAACTGAGGCGAAAGATCAGGGCCTACTCTACACTGTCGCTCCCGGGCTTAGAGGCACTCTTAAGTGGAGGAGACTATATTTAAAAGAAAAAAAACTACCACAACAAGAGGACATAATCTTAAACTAGAAGGGTAAAAGTTTAAAAATAATATCAGTAAGTATTACTTTACTGAGAGGGTAGTGGATGCATGGAATAGCCTTCCAGCTGAAGTGGTAGAGGTTAACACAGTGAAGGAGTTTAAGCATGCATGGGATAGACATAAGGCTATCCTAGCTATAAGATAAGGCTAGGGACTAGTGTAAGTATTTAAAAAATTGGGCATACTAGATGGGTCGAATGGTTCTTATCTGCCATCACATTCTATGTTTCTATGACAAGCTGAAGCAAAGGGGAAGGTGGATATCTCCGCTACTATGCCTATCTCTTCAGTCCATATGCCCGCCATGTGCCAACGATCGCAGAAGCCTCACACAGTAGCAGACAGCAGGGCGTTGGGGCCATGCTACAGAAGCATACCCAGCCCAGAACCGTTCCTACTGCCCTAACCTCTATCTCAAACCCAACCACCAAATACGACCTAAAGGTCCTACTGACCGATATCCATAAGCTGCTAGCGGCGGAACTAGCCCTATAAAAAATTATCTACAGGCTGTTAAAGACCATGTACAGGCCTCTGAAGAGGACATTGTTGAAATATACACAGACCTATCTGTAGCAGCTCTAGAACCAACAGGGGGCAATATCAGCCCAATTGATTGCTATGGAAGACCGCCAATGCAGCACCCATGTCAATATTGGGTGTATTCCTGCAACAATCTTGACAGAATAGTTACCACATTATGCCAGACATTAACATGCCTCCATCTAACCCCATCTAACCCCAGGCAGTGGCAAAAACGGTGACCATCGATGGGATATTCAGACTGCCTGGCTCCTCCAAATCACCACCTAGAATGGCACAGGACGTCATCCTTAGATGCCTTACACTCCAAGACAAAATCCATATTATGGCAGCACTTAAAGGCAAAACACCTCTTACCTTCGAGGACTCATGCATCACATTCTTCCAAGATCTCTCAAGAGCCACTCTCCTATGGTGCAAATCCTACAGCCATGTAGCCAGTACACTCAGAGCAGCGGGCATCGCCTACAGGTGGGGAACAAAGAGCACCGTGATTGTGAACCATGAAGGGACTTCTCACACCGGTAAATCACTGGCGGAGGCACCTGCCTTCTTGGAAACACTGGGGTTGACACCAGCCAATACCAGCCCAGACACCTGACAAATGCTTGGAACCGTGACAACATCATCCCATTTGTTCCGACGACCAGTGGTACCCGTGTCCTGCTACCATGACTGAGAGAGGTGACTTTATTCCTTGGTCCCTGTTGGACACATATATCAACAAGACACTCGAAAAGTTCAGAATGCATCTGATTCCTCTTACTTGTATTTATCTTGTTTTTTTACTTTCCTGAGAATTGTTGTATTATAAAGTTCTGTGAGATTACAGACTTCAGTGCCGCATGTGTCCAACATCGCAAGCCAGTGGGGCTTTCCAGTACCAGGAGTCCCACAGTCCTCACAATTAGGCTAATATCCCCCCCCCCCATCCCACCTGCAACCCCACTGGTTAGGGACACACTCAAAATGCATATTACCCCACTCTTAGATCTTATAGCTGGATACATGAAGAGCCTACCTCTCTAAGGTACGCAACCTTTTTTGATAAACTCTTCATATGCGTTTGCCAATCTCTCAACAGGTCCCAACATGTTATACACATTTACACATATACTGCTACCCACGCCACTATATAGACTCCATATATGATCTAGCACTTGGGACACACAGACGATCATTAAGAATGTTACTTAATCTATCCTGTTGTATTTATACTCATGTCTCATTCAAACTCTCTGCTTTTCAACCTCTATCTCACCTTGTACTTAGAAATGACTATATTGCTCCTGATGTCTCACCCATAAAATGTGAGCCCCTTAACATGTCATGTATCACATATCTAATTGTTTTTGCAGCGTTTGATACTGTTTGAGATGTTTTTACAACCCATCATGTCTAAACATGCACAACAAAAATAAACAATATAGAAAAAAAAGCACTAATTTACATTTGTAGGACCTGCGATTCAGTGGCAGAGGCACCTCAAATCCAATTCTGCTACTAAGGATCACATCAGCAGCACTAGTATAATGTGATTTATTACTTAGATCATTTATATTTGTCCTGCACAGTCTCAGCTGCGGTTCCTTTCTAGTTTGAAAAAAGATTAGCAAAGACCTCAAGTAGTAGTGTCCCAACTCAGTCCTTGAGGTACATCAGCAGTCCACTATTTTCAGTTTAACAATTCCATTCCCATGGAAATATTAATAAAACCTACAGTACTGATTTGCTTTGAGAACTAGGTTGAAAACACCCAAAGTATAGTTGAGAGTTCTCCTTCAATGACAACATACAGGGATGAAGCAGCATACCCTATGGGATACTAAGTATGTGGCCAACCAGCCAATAATAAAGAAGATTTACATTAGTATTAAAAAAAAGTATTAAGCTAAAAGTATTCATACCCTTAAAAAACTAGCTCAGCTTTTTCTAGAAGCTACTTTTCCATGCCCTGACTTTGTCACTCTTCTAATTTATTTTCCTTTTGACCACAGTGAGTGTACTAAATGTGTATTCTTGTTTTATTTGCAGACACTAGCCAAAATGTGTTTGACGTATTTGGTGAACCAGCTGACTAACATGGAACATTCATTTCATCATATTCTTCTGTTGGAGATAAGAAGTATCATGGCGACTTTTAATAACATTTTAGGATGCCAAAGCAGAGATATGTGCAGAATGAGTAACAGCTTCACAGCCATAGCTAAGAATCTTAATCTGCAAATGGAGAAGAGAAATGCAGAAACATGCAGGTAAACACAGAGATATTATAAGCACAATCCGTATGACATCGCATGATGTGAAAGTAACATCTGGAGATATATAGCAGAAATAGGAGTTACTGTTCTTTCTCTTCACAATTGTGAAATAGGTAAGATAAACAAGGCAGGGGAACTTGATGGAAAGGGAGGTTGTATACTAACACCCCCTAAACTATTGTCAACATCCACTGCAACTATTTACTTTTCAGAGGTTGTGTGGGTAACTGCCAAGATTCTGTTTGTGGCGATCTGGTTATTGTAGCAGTAACACCATATTAAAGATTTGTACATGTATAGCGTATAAAGAGTCAGAGTATGTAGAACCTGCAGAGCTTGAGTGAAGAGGGGCATGAGCAGAGCCTGATTGGAGGTCTGCAGTAACGCCAGAGGCCTAGTTCCCTAATGTGTGATAAACATGAAAAAAAAGAAAAGATTGGAGTGCAATCAAAATTCAAAGAAAATAAGTGGTGAATATTTTGTATTTGAATGTCTTGTATCATGTAGATCAAGCATGTCAAACTTGCAGCCTGCTCGCCGCATGCGGCCCACAATTAATATATTTAAAGGCCCGCCAGCCCTGGGGCCGCTTTGTGCTGTGGCTGCGAACAGCCGCAAAACAGGAAAGATATTTCCTGTCTGATTCTTGTGGTGGGAGTGGGGACAGTGTGTTAAATTGAGGGAGGGGAGCAGTGTATTAGAGTGGTGAGAGGGGCAGTGTGTTAAATTGGGGGGAGGGCAGTGTATTAAATTAGGGGATGGAGGGGGCAGTGTACTAAATTGGGGGGAGGGAGGCGAACGCTCCACATGAAGATGCTGATTGGCCGAGCAGCTTTTTGCCACACATGCACAATAGCCTCCCAATGCTTTCCTATGGGAAAGCATTGGATTGGCTGAGATCATCAAGTTTGATGATCTCAGCCAAAGTGAAGAACACACTCACAGGACTTCAAAATCAACAAGATAACGTCATTTGTTTTTTACAGCTGTGCAACAGCATACATTTACCATTTCAGTCCCATTACCAAACATTTCTTAATATGTCAAGGTAATTGGACTGAAACATTAGTTATATGGAAATGCACGTCTCCTTGAAATAAATTCTCTCTTTTGTTTACTTTGAAGCCCCACGTGCGTGAGGACATCCAGTGTCAGTTAAGCAACTTTTTTTACACTGTACTTTTTAAAATAAACCTACGTTTCTATGAAAACTGAAGTTTGGGTTTTTTTTGCGGCCCACATAAACTTAAACCTTGTTTGTTTGGCCCGTGTTAACCTTTGAGTTTGACATGCTTGATGTAGATGTATGTAGCAATGTGTAGATAAGAACTCAGTTCTTAAATCAGTAAGGTCATCTGGTGAAAAAATAGGAAAATTACAGATATAATATAGTTTTATAATATAAGTAGTTTTGCAATTTTAGAACAAGGAATGATCCCAAGTGTATTATACTCCAGTATAAAATCTGTCAATATCTAACAGACATTGTACTTTAATGTACATTATACTTGTCTGGCAAAAAGTAGTCCTCCAGCGTGAAGTAATCATTTTATAGAGCCCTGTCTGGCTTAACGTTGTACAGTACTCCATCACAGCTGTGCATATTAAGATAAAAAAAAAGAAAAGTCTGCAAAGAGGGTTTAAGAAAGAGGAAAAAATGAAAAGTTGATCAAAAATATTTGTTTCCCCTGAGATCTCCACTGGAGAACTTTACAGGAGAGCATATGCACACTGAGCGTCTGTGTTTATCAAAGAAATGAATGCAACTGCTGTCTTTCATTCACTCACACAAATGTTTATCATTTTATTAAATTTTTTGAGTCAAAAAACAATCACTGTTAAATTGGAAACATAGCTGACTTGAAGATTTGTATTCCAATTTAGCTGTTTTTGTTAAAAGGAACACTGTAGCACATAGAACAAAATCATGCATTTGGAACACAAACATGTTTGAACATACAACGGGCTATTTAGATTGGCACCCTCGCACTTCTAAATATAAAAAAAAAAAAAAAATGTTTGGGGATCTCATTCAATAAAATGTTTCTCTACAGGGAAGCATTAGTGCACAAGCTCAGCAATTGCTGCACTGCACCAACCAGCATATCCTCATTGGGATACATCTCTGTGGGGAGCATTTAGTATTATCATGCAGAACATGGAGACACCAAATATTAGTCCTGCTAAGATTGCAGCAGCACACTAGTCTGTCTAAGCCACAGCCATAAGAGGTGGCATTAGACAGCCATGTAGACATTGCCTTTTCTAAGAAAAGGCAGTGTTTACACTGCAAAAACTGCAAAGACAGGCTCTTTGCCCCAGAACCACTAAATACGCTGTAGTGGTCCTGTTCATTAGAGTGTCCCCTTTCATTGTTTTAATTAATTTTAAGTTCAATTTGAATTTTTTAAATTAACGCTTTATGGCAATGGTAGATGTTTGTGAGCATGTGGCTCTAGACCGAGTTAAACACTGGTTCATAGGTAGGATAGAATTAAAACCTATGTTTGGGATTTAGTTTAATTTCTTTTTTATATGTAATTTCTTTATATGCCTCTCTAGGATTCAGTATTGCAGGCATGGAAGTATGATTAAATACAAGGCTCCAGTAAAAAGTTTATTATTTGACTCAAATTATTTAAATAAAATGCTGAAACGTATGATGACATACAGTGGCTTTGGCCCAGCTCCATCCATATGCGTGGTTTACCACTACATTTGCGTGAAAAAGAAATCTCCCTGAGCGGCAGAAAGGAAATATTGTCACACTGAGATAAGGAAAAGCAGAGCATTCCCTCCAGCATTTTTCCATTCAGTTTTTGACTATTCAAAGCTCTGCTTTTTTTCTTAGCGTGAAAGGGAACAATAATGAAAATCTAGATTTGGAAATCATGTAGCACATTCAGATAAGTTACTTTGCAAAGTATTTATTGTCATAGCCCATCGTATACCCTCAAGTTTCTCTATTTAGGAGGGACAATCCTTATTTTGGGCTTAAATCTCTCTTTTCTATTCTAATGTTTCTCTTTAACAGAGTGAATGAATGGGTGTGAGAAGATACCCTCGAGCAGTGGTTCCAAATAGTGATGTCCTGAACGGTTCGCTGAACGGTTCGCCATGAACGGTTCGCCACGGACTCATCATTGAGTAAACTTTGACCCTATACCTCACAGTCAGCAGACACATTCCAGCCAATCAGCAGCAGACCCTCCCTCCCAGACCCTCTCACCTCCTGGACAGCATCCATTGTGAAGCTGCATTCTTAGTGAGCTGTCCAGGAGGTGGGAGGGTCTGGGAGGGAGGGTCTGCTGCTGATTGGCTGGAATGTGTCTGCTGACTGTGAGGTACAGGGTCAAAGTTTACTCAATGATGAGTCCGCGGCGAACCGTTCGGAACATCACTATTTGGAACCACTGCTCGAGGGTATCTTCTCACACCCATTCATTCACCTCTTTAGTGTATATAGTTTACGTAACTGTAACTAAGTGTCATGTATTGTAACCATACATAGACACATCTACAGGTATATAAAATGTACCAACGACTATGCCTAAACAAATCTCTAACATTGGAGCCTACATATGAATATTATTCAAAAATGTAAATTAAACTTAAGCAATTGCCCAAACTGTAACATCACTATAGTTTGGAATTTTGGTGATCTTTTTGTTAGCAAACCGATTTTTTTTAATTTTATTACCAAACTCCAAACAAAAAAAAATGCTGGAATACCAGCACATTTCAAATACTTGGTATTACTCATCTTAGTCAACATGTCTTTGCATACATATACTTATTACGTTCCATGTGAATTGTGTACATTATACAATCCGACTCCAGGTGCCTGAGACTATTTTACCAGATTATATTATGAAGCTATTGCATACATTTTTTTAAAGTTCATGAATGTTTCCTTAAGTACTCTTCCTTAAAGAAATAACAGAAGTCATTCTTACCAAGTAAATATGTCATAAGCAAGGACATTCTTGTCTTTGTACAGCTGTAAAATACTTTATAAATTGGCCCTTTAGTTCTTTTCAGAAGGAAAAGTTTGAACCATATAGAGTTTCTACTGATCATTATAATCATCTAAGGGAACAAGAGTGCAAACAGGCATGCCAAGCAGTAAAGTTTGGATCATATTTATTAACGCCTGAATGAAATTATCTAATTTTCCTGCACTCAAGAGGTCTAGTTTGACATATGGTAAATGTTAGATATCATGTGTTTTTCATTGACTGTATAGTGGTCTTTCTTTTTATGATGATAAAATGGGCAGTTTAACTATGTTAAGAATTCATTTTGCAAGAAGGACAATATAGAATTCCCCAAGGAAAAAAATTTAGTTTTGGTTTGGACTAAATAGTTCTTGCTTCCTATGAAATATTGTCTTGCAATCAATCTTAAGTGGTGGTTGATAGTCACACTTTTCGTCCTTCCATTAGCTAGTCAGTGTGGTATGTTGTAAAATGGCAGCAAAAGTTGCAAATAGCATCTTTATAGGTTTTTTTAACCAGTTGCAGCAGTGCACTTTTTCTTATATATTTTGTTTTATATTTATCGCAAAAAACATTTCTTGATGAATGGATAGTAGAAAGCTATGACGTCAAAGCTAAAAAAAGAGTGCAACATCTTAAGCATTGTGTGGCAGACGATGTCCTGCCACAACAGCAATGTCTATATAAGGTCATATCGTAATCCGTTTATTAATTGGTTTCCTAAACTATTTGGTTGCTTCACAAATTTGACTGTATTGTAAAAGAGACTACACTACATAAGCATAATGAACATGACATGTTCCATAATATTCAACCAATGATATGTAAAATGTAAAACTTAACCAACATAACCTAGGACACTTAACACAGTACCTTACTGCAAATAATGCTGGTCCCTTTGATGTCCGGTCTTATCCCCTTAAGGATGGAGGAAATTGTCCAAGTTCTGAACCAAAACAAAGCCTATAATTTGAGCTATATGTTTGCTCAACCATAACTTACCTCTTTCATGTTAAGTTCATGCACACATATTAGTTCTGCATGACATTTTAACTGTGCATGTTCTAATCCTGTTAGCTTTTAATGCAATAAAACACAGATATTTGTGTTCAACGATGTCTCACGAGTACAACATTACCCCCCATGTACATGTTTTATGTGGTTTTGGAAAGTTATAGGGTGCAATATAGCGCTTTCCCCCTTTCTGTTTTTACACACTGAAATTTGCCAGTTTAGTTATGTTGCCTTTGGGACAGTGTGGCAGCCCAAGAATGAAAATTACCCCCATCATGGCATACCATTTGAAAAAGTAGACAACCAAGGGTATTCAAAATGGGGTATTTCTTTCTTCATAGTCACTTAGTCACAAACACTGGCCAAAGTTAGCGTTCATATTTATTTTTTCCAATTTTCACACATAAACTGCCATTTCACTAATTATATCATCAGCTTTATGTGTTTTACTGCTCTAAAACACTCATATTTGTGTTCGGTAATGTCTCATTAGTACAACAGTACACACCTATGTCCAGGTTTTATGGTGTTTTAGAAAGTTACACGGTCAAATATAAGACTTGCTCATTTCCATTTTTGCACATTGAAATTTGCCAGATTGGTTATGTTGCCTTTGAGACCGTATGGAAGCCAAGGTATGGGAATTACCCCCGCCATGTCATAATATTTATAAAAGCAGACAACCCAGGGTAATCAAAATGGGGTATGACCTTTCTTTTTTAGTGGTCACTTAGACACAAACCCTGGCCAAAGTTAGCTTTCATATTTGTTTATAGACCAGTTCACTAGCATAGGGAAGCTCAGAAACTCACATTCAGAGGATTCCCCGTGCTAGAGAGCTGGTCGTATTTGCTAGCAGTCTGTAAACCGGTTAGTCGTTAAGTGAGAACTACCTGTAAATATACTCCCTAAACCTATCCTTCAACATTTTGGCAGTTTGACCTGCATACTGTTTGCAACATTTTACACAACTTACATAAGTAAGTAAATAGAGAACATTTACACTGTTGCAATATACATACTGTGTATTACTTGTAATTTGATTACCCACTGTGAGATACCTGTATGTTATACAAGATTTGATTCCTGGCACCAAAACTACTACAGAGAGGTAGTGGTTATGGTGCTTTTTTTTAATGTGTTTGACTTAAAATGAACTGAATTGCTTGTTATGAACCAATTAATTCAATAAAATGCTATTCTGACTGTATAACAATTCCACCTCTATAGAAGATATGTAATGTAGACGTGCACGGAACAAAAAAATTAGACTTGTGCCTAATCCTGTTTGGCAAATCACTAATTAATCATTTTGTTTGTCCTTTGCTTAACAAGCATTCAATTTGTTCAGTACAGCTGAATGGGATTTCTACACAAGTCTACCAAAAACCCAATTCGGAAACTAATCGCTTGGCTAAACAGGTGGAAAAATGGGTCAATTAGTGTACTGCAACATATATACATAATAAATCAGTATGTGATGTTTGCATTTTACATGAAAATCTTTTTGATTAAATATTAAATATTATTTCCATTAAACACTAGATTTTACTATAAAGTACATTCTACGCATTAAACATGTAATAATATAGTGAAATATAATTGTTTCCATATGTAACAATGCTTCCATAATGTGTATATTAGTTATCATAGATAGCTTGTTATGCCTTAAAGGGACACTACAGGCTTGTAGCCCACTTCACCTTATTGAAGCTGTCTGTGTGCAATGTCCCTTAACAAGGCAATGTAAAATATTGCATTTTTAGAGAGACTCAGAGCTCGTAGTGCATGTGCATTGGGTTACCCCTTGGCGCTAACATTAGAGGAGGCTTTAGTGTTGGAAATACAGTTTTGTATTCCTAACACTATAGTGTTCCTTTAAACGTGTACATTTCAATTGGTCAATTTGTTGCTTTCTATCTCTTGATGTATTACAACTCATCTGATCCTCCCAAGCCAGATGGGAGAGTATGACATCACGGGTTTGAGAGGCAGATTTACACACCTTACCATAAATCTTAAACATGTTTTTTATTGCTATTATCACAACAACAAAAAAATGCACACGACACATCATTTACAAAAAAGCTGTCTTTACTATTAGATATCTACTTTTTTCATGTCTGCATCAACTATTCCTCATATATCTTCTTTACTAATGCCAGACAATGTATGTTAGCTGTTATTCAATTATTCTTCAATTGATATTGAACACATGAATGTATTGTACAATTAGGTGCAGAATCAAGAATTTTTTTCTTAAACAGTAATCTCCAATTCATGCTGTTTTACATGCCTTAGTACCCCCCTAAAATCAGAAGAATGTAGCCAGTGAGTTTTTGCCTATAAGTAATGAGGACCATATACTTAGTGTGGGTTGAAATACAGCCCTGTCAAGAGGAATATTCACAGAAATCATTAAACGATACCCCCAGGAAAGGATATTATCACCTGACAGATATTGCACATCAAATGTTATGGATTCCAGCAAAATGCCCCATCGTAGCAATAAGAACGGAATCCGGTGTGAAATGAATTACACATGAATTGCAACTCAGATAAACAACATAAATAATACCCAAAATAAAAACATATATATTTCTGCCACTACACTTTTTAGTTTATGGAGATATAATTTTCTCATGCACAAAATAGTAAAAATTAACAAAGTAAAGATAATAGAGGCTGCTGTCTTTTGCTATTTATTGGGAAGTTTTTGTAAATTAATTTTAAAACAGAGTAATAAATAGACTTGGAATTTAGTTTTGTTTGAAATTTGTCCGAATTTGGTCCGATTGAGTAATTGATGGAATTCATGAAGTCTGAGTCTAAATGTATTTGAATCATAGACCAACCAAAATGCACAATGGCAGAGAATGTTTGTTTTGACTCTTGATTCTGAATTCTGTCCGGGGATTTAAAAAAAAAAAAAAAAAGTATAGTGAGTATAGTGGTACTCACTATATTTACCATAATTAATGTAATTAATGTAAAACCTGTAAAAGATAAATATATATATGAGACCAAAGTGTATATACTAAGATCACAATTAAAAATGTAATTACATGTTACATAGGTACAAAAATAATATAACCACCGGGGCCGCACGTTAAGGGGTCCATCGGTGGCCCATGCTCTTAGTGACACCTGATGGAAATTAATTTCCAGGGGGCCCGGTCAGCACAGTGGCACTTTTAACAGCGCGACCGGGGCCCCCTGTGATGACATCACAGCTGGGAGGAATTGACAGCCCGGTCACTCCTCCCAGCAAACAGAGAGAGCCGCGTGGGAGGAAGAGGAGGGAGTCAGAGTGGGAAAGTCACCCTCCTGCACCTAAAAGGTAGGAAACAGAAGGGTGACTAAAACATTTTGTATATGTGTGTGTTTGTTTGTATGTCTGTCTTTGTTTCTGTGTATGTGCGTGTTTGTATGTATGTATGTGTGTGTCTCTGTATGTGTGTGTCTCTGTATATGTGTGTCTCTGTATATGTGTGTCTATCTATGTGTGTGTCTGCATGTGTATCTGTTTGTCTGCATGTGTGGGGTAGCAATGTATGGGAGGGGAGGGTAGACATATGTGGGGAGTGGCGGGGGGTAGTCGTATGGAGGGGTCCGCAGGGCAGTTTTTGCACCATGTATATTTTTAAACAAATAGTTTTTTTTTTTTAATTCTTTATTTGTTCTCAGCCCTTCTCTGTGGATGGGAGAAATCATTTAATGCATAACAACATTTTCAGATAGAGAATATCCAGTATAACATAACATTGCCTGCATGACACATAGTAAGAGTCTAACTGGTGAGCTTAACGTTTTATGGGTTTAAATAATCGCAATAATCTGGTATGGGTGTTCCATCGTGTGTATGGTCTGTGACCTGATTGTTCCTCATTTGCTGGGTAGGTATCCCTATTCATGGGGTGCATTGCCTTCCGCTTTTATGCGCGTGGATCGGGGGGCCCCTGCCAGAAGGTCAGAAGACCAATTATTATGTATTGTGTGATGCGGGGAGTGTAAAATAGTAGGAACTATCAGGAAAAAAAAGTGTAATACGCTGTGGACTAAATGCTGGGACTATGTGCTAGTGCCATGACCTGTAATCGGTTCTCTGTGGCCATGCGGGTTTATAATGTAGCAGCCTCATAGCCTTAGGGGCAAGTTTCGCCTCTGTCGCGCACCCTGGTTGTTATGAGGGTGCAGAGGCGGGTGTTTGGAGCCACTGTGTCTGCGGACTATCTCTGCTTAGTCGAAAAGTAAAAGAGAGAAACATAGCTTAGCAATCCAAAACATAACCAAATAACAAAAAAAGTAAAGGGTGCCGAGCACCAATTAACTTAGTGTAAACAAATAGGTGTTAACATAGTAACTTCTATTAAGGTAAGATTTTGGATTTTGCTTATATATTTTTGTTGATGAATACTACACTGATCAGCCACAAGATTAAACCCATCTACCTAATATCGTGTAGGTCCACCTCGTGCTGCCAAAACAGCCCTGACACATCAGGGCATGGGCTCCACAAGACATTTGAATGTGTCCTGTGGTATCTGGCACCAAGACATTAGCAGCAGATCCCTTAAGTAATGCACGCAGGGCCGGCGCTTCCATTTTGAGAGCCCTGTGAGAGCGGGCGCCCGCAGCAGCTGTAATAATCTGAATTTCCCATTATAATGTGCTGGCTGTGTTCAGTAATTGACAGCAATCACAGAAACCCCGCCCCCAGTGCATGCCCCTCGTTGCTCCCGCCCTTTCTGTAGTAAAAGTTCTCTTTGAAATGCTTTAAACAAAGCATGTATGCTGCAACAATAACCCCGCCCACCCCAAGTTAGCCTCTCCCCCACCCCAAACATGTTGCCTCCTAGTCTTCTTTGGCCCTCGTTCCAAGACCCTTCCTCCAACATCAAGTTCTTAGAAGAGGAGGTCAGCTAAGGGCAGAGCTTACACCTGCTGCATCCACTGTCCTGCCCCTTGACTGCCTGTGTGAGCGAGCATATTACAGACTGGATTCATGACAGGGGAAAGCCGGTACCACAATGGTTGAGCTGAGCTGACTCCAGTGCCCCCAGCCCCCACTTGAGTATATGAGGGAAGGCAGCATGCTGTGTGTGTGTATATATTAGTTGGTGTGTGTATATTAGACAGTGTGTGTGTGTGTGTGTGTGTGTATGTAGTAGGTAGTGTGTGTCTATTAGACAGTGTGTATGTGTGTGTGTGTATGTAGTAGGTAGTGTGTGTCTATTAGACAGTGTGTGTGTGTGTGTGTGTGTGTCTATTTTTGTATTAGGTAGTGTGTGTTTATGGACACTCAGTATGTGTGTGTATGTAGTAGGTAGTGTGTATCCAATAGACAGTTTGTGAGTGTGAGTGTATGTATTAAGCAGTGTGTGTCTGTTGGTGTATGTAATCATCATGTAGTTCAATGCATGTATTAGGCAGTTTGTGAGTATTAGTGATGTGCAATTTATATATTCTGACACCAGGGACAGTTCAGGGCACCGAGCAGGAATTTTTTTTTTCTTTTAGAGTTGCCTAGAGGGGAGTTGGTGCCAGACAGGGAGTGTATCTCTGGCACGTGTGCCAGGACACCAAAACTGAGCCTGGCTGCAGCTCACAGAGAGGTGCGAGGAGCAACAGCATCTAACCGCTCCTCACAATGCTCAGGACTCATGGCCGCCAGGATTCAGCATGCCGTCAAATCCCAAGGGCCTGCACACCGTAAAGGGCAGAGTGATTGTAGGACAGGTTGGTAATCTGAGATGTGTGAGTGTCTGGGAATGTGTAGTTTGTGTATGAGTCAGTGTTTGTCGTTGAGTTTTTGTTTGTGCATGGGTCAGTTTGTGTGTGGTAGTGTGTTTATCTATGGGTCAGTGTGTGTGTCCGTGTGCAGTATGTTTGTGTATGGGTCAGTGTTTGTGTATGGGTCAGTGTGTCAGCGTTTGTGTGCATCAGTGTTTCACAGCCACATCATCAAAACCATTAGTATCTATGTGTGTGTATAAGGCAATTTGAGTGCATGTATGTATAAGGCACTTTCAGTGTGTGTATCTATTTGGCAGTGTATGTGTGTGTGTGTGTATGTATGAATTAGGCAGTGTGTGTGTTATATATATGTCCAAGGTAGTTTGTTTGTGTGTGTGTATGTATAAGGCAGTTTGTGTGTGTGTGGATGTACAGTTTGTATGAGGCAGTTTATTTCTATAGATAGGTCTCTATTCTCTGTTGCCCCAGTCAGGGCCAGATTAACATAGGGGCTGATGGAGCTGCAGCCCCAGGCCCATGAAATAGGCCCATTGCAAAAAAAAAAAAAATGGATGTAGGGAAACAAAAAAGTCCAAGTGTGGACTGACTGACAATGAAATCAGTTAAGGTAAAGCTGACTTTGCGTACTATGCAAATGCTCTTGCTACTTCAGTCTAACTCTGTGGCATGTTCTCTTTCTTCAAAATTCACAACATACACATTTTCTCTGTCCCCGACTGTGTAAAATGAGCTTCTGTCTGCTAGTACAGGTAAGGAGAGGAGTGGACAAGTGAGTGCTAGAAGAGAGTCCTTACAAAGCATTGAGCAAGCGCATCATTAGATTAATGTATGCCAAGCTCAGGGTGCTGTCTGCATTGTATGCCCTTAGTTGGCCAGCCTGCATGATTGGCAGGCAGCCTGACATGTATTCATGCCAGACTGACCTAATTCCTCGGGCAGATTTTTTTGGGTATGTTTGCCTCTTTGGGCAGTTTTGGTTATATGATTCGTGTCAGTGGAACACCCTTTTACCCCAGCCCACGAAATCCTGCTTCACCAGATACTGCTGTTAGGGGGTATGGATTTACTTGAAAGATGAATGCAAGACATTAGCATAGGGCATGTGTTTTCTTAAAGCGATATCCTGTGAGTTTGCTTCCAGCACCATCTCCACCAGATACATGACGATTGAGAGGTATGACTGTTTTAGTGTTTTCTGTTGATACGATTCTATAATTAGGCCCATCATAATTGTCAGCACCAGGCTCAATGGGCTCTTAATCTGACCCTGGCCCCAGTCTTTTATTGCTATTTATGTGTCTTCTCACTAAAAAAAGATTAAGCAGGCATACACGAGAGTCCATCCACTAAACAGTGATTTGATAAGTATTAGGTCAAAATAGCCAAGTTTGAAAACAAAGGTGAGAGAGATTATTTCCAAGGTACACTGTGGAGGCACAGTAAGAGCCACTAACAAAAGCTAACAGAAAGGCAGACATGCTGTACTATTCTCCCTTTTTTCAATGAGTCGAACAAGAGCTCAATGGGAAACATAGCCGTGATCCAGCGCAGAAATGTCTCGATGAGAAGCCTCTGATTGGAGTATTCACTGGCACAGACTGAGGGCTTGCAGAAAAAAAGAATGTTTCTCAAACCATTCCTGAAACATTTCATGCAGTGTGGCAAGGGATCACTATTGCCATGAAGGGGTGTACATTGTCTGTAACAATCTCTAGGTACTTGGTACTTGTCAAAGTAACATCCACGTGAATGCCAGGACCTAAGGTGACCCAACAGCAGCGTTTGTATTCCTGACACTGTAGTGATATGGCTCTTCAGTATATACCCACTGCTGCTGCCCACGTAGGAGTTTTAGTACAGGGCTTATTTCTGTGTTGTTGTTCTTTTTTTTTTTTTTTTGTAAATCTGTTTTTATTGAGGAAAGTTCGGTAAAGAAAAAGGAGACGTAGAAAGCGAGGCTCGCAGGCCTCCATGTATAACGTTGTGAAATAACATAACATGTATTATACAGCATTCCAGAGTGTTCAACAAGTTATAGTAATATATAGCATTTACGGCTTTACGGTCATGCATAAAAATATTAGCCTAAGACATGGCTAGTGGATATGCGGTATGTAAGAAGGTGGTATGTAGGTGTTTTCCCACTGGTTAGATTTGGGATGGAGCCCAACATGTATCCATTAGTTACACTTCATGCTCTTATCTCGACCTCCTGTGTGATTGTATGTACCGCATTTAGTCATTCAGTGTGGATCCCGTGTTCCTATGCCATGGGTCAGTTAAGTGGGGGGGTAGGTAATTGTAGTATAAAGAGAAATGAAAGAGGGAGAAAGGTTTAGTAGGTTTAGAAGAGTCCGCCCTTGGGCTCCTCTTTTTCTCCTCACCTCGGAGTAGATGAGTGGTCGGTACGTGGTATTCGGGGATTATCTAGTCGTTTTGTGATGGAACGTGTTGCGCGTGTAAGGTACTGTAGCGTAGGTCTCTGTCAGGTACTGTCACCCGTTATAGGCATGTCAGGGGTCTGAGCTAGTATGTTGTGTCAGTTCCTTGGTTACCCGTCAGTGTGCAGTGTCCCAGACTGTACCTTGGGATTCCAGGTACGTGTTAACCGTCCATGTGGTTATTTAGTATGGCTATGTATCGCCGTGTTGACGTTCGTTCAGCCCTTGTGTGTCCTGTAAAAAGTCAGCGTTAACAAGGGAGTGTGTGAGTCCTTGTGTTTTGTCTCCCATCGGGGCAAGTCGTCCCACGGGGAGGTCATAGCCAGTGCTAGGAAGGATCTGGGGTCCGCCCGCCGGCCCTCCACTCCTCGTGTGCGTGATGTAAGCCCGCTATCTACCCGCTTGGTATGAGAACCAGGATTGCCACATCTCCGCGTGCCTTGCTGAACGTCCCGCCTGGGATGCCCGTAACGCCTCTGCCGCCTGTATATCTCCAATCCTTTGGAGCCACTCTTCCATAGTGGGGACTTCTGATCTCTTCCAATAGACGGGGATCAAGGATTTGGCTGCGTTCAGTAAATGGCGTAGGATCGATCTCTTGTATCCGGGGATGGATTGCGAGGTGATATGTAGTAGGGCCAGTTCTCGGGACCATTCTGTGTCGTTCCCCAGGATTGCCATTATCTCTGTGTGAATGCGATCCCAGTAGTGCGAGATAGTTCGGCATTCCCACCACAGGTGTAACAAGGTGCCCCTTGCCTCCTGACATCTCCAGCAGGTTGGGGATGCCTCCGGGAAAATCTTCTGTAATACGACTGGGGTCCTGTACCACATGGAGATCAATTTATAGTTGACCTCCTGGTAGTAGGAACTTGAGGAACTTTTATATTGCCATAGCAGAGCTGTTCCCCATTGTGTTGGTGTGATTTGTATCTCTAGTTGTGCTTCCCACCGTCTTTGAAAGGTATTATTGTCCGAGGAGGCTCCTATCAACAAGTGTTGGTAAAGGAGAGATACTGCCTTCTCAAGTGCAGTGCCTCGGCGGCATAGTCCCTCGAACCACGTAAGGTCCCTGTGTAGCAGCTGTTTTTGAGGTAAGGAGTCGTAATAATGTGTCAATTGGAGGTAGTGTAGGGTTAGTAAGGGCGTCTGTGGTCTGTCAGACAGCAATGAGTTGAGTGGTCGTATGGTTCCTCCTTCCAAAATTGTGCAGAACGGGACATAGTCCCTTTCCCCCAGAAACGCCCAGCTCCCATATGGGAGTCCTCCTCCGATGTCGGGGTTATGGGTAACCGGGAGCATAGGGCTAGGGGTTGGGGAGACCTGTGTCATTCTCCTAGTTGTCTTCCACGTTTTCAATGTCTGTGCTACTGGGTTCCCATCCTCTTCTTTCCCACAGCGACCCGTCCCTTCTCGCCACACATCAGCCTTAAGTTTGGTCCCTGAGTCAGCTCTGTCCAGGGTTACCCATTGTTTCGGGTTTTCGGCTGCGTGCCACTCCAGGATACGCTGCATTGTGGTAGCTTGGTGGTACTTTTTAAAATCCGGGAGTGACAGGCCACCCCTGTATCTGGGTAAGCACAGCGTTTCATATCGTAGTCGGGATCTCTCCCCTCTCCAGACATATCGGATGACCACCGTTTTCAGAGTTGAGAAGAAGGTTGCCGGTAGCGATATTGGGATGGTTTGAAATAGATATAGGATCCGTGGTAGTACGTTCATCTTGAGGACCGCGATCCGTCCGTGCCAGGTGATGTGTGGGTATGCCCAGCGATCAAGGTCTGACGTTAATTGTTGTAACATGGTGGTAAAATTATGTCGATAAACGTCTCGCGGATCGGTAGTGATCCATATTCCTAGGTATTTCATTTTCCCTTCGCACCATCGGAATGGAAAAGCAGAGCTCAGTGTGGCATATTCATTCTGTGGGAGGGTAACATTAAGGACCTCACATTTCGTAAGGTTAAGCTTGAATCCTGAGATCCGTCCAAAGCGTTCAAATTCTAGGAGTAGACAGGGCATTGTGATTCGTGGGTTAGATATGAAAAAGAGAAGGTCGTCCGCATAGGCCGCCACCTTATGTTCTGACCCCTTCCAAATAAAACCGTGAATGTCCGGGTTCTGTCTTATAGCCTGTAGAAGCGGTTCCAGGGTCATGGCGAACAAAAGAGGGGATAGGGGGCATCCCTGTCTGGTCCCGTTGTTAATTTCAAAGTTGGCGGTCAGTGCTCCATTCACCCTGACCGCCGCGTGCGGTTTATCGTATAAGGCGGATATCCACGACATCATCTTACATCCCAATCCCATGGCCCTTAGCGTGTGCATCATGTACGACCAGTTGACCCGGTCAAAGGCCTTTTCGGCGTCTGTAGAGAGCAGTAAGAGGGGTTCCCGTGAGGTTCGCGCTCGGTGTTGTATGGAGAAAAGTCGTAGTGTGCTGTCCCGAGCTTCTCGACCTGGGATAAATCCCGTTTGGTCTGCGTGAATTATACTCGGTAGCGCGCGTTGTAGCCTGGTCGCCAGCACTTTCGTAAGGAGTTTTGTGTCCACATTCAGTAAGGAAATCGGTCGGTAGTTGCCGCAATGCTCGGGTTCCTTCCCAGGTTTGAGCAGGACCGCGATTGTAGCTGCTAGTGATTCCATGCCAAATCGTCCTCCTTCCGTGATGGCGTTGAGTGCCTTCGTCAGCCAGGGCAGGAGTAGTGCGGAGAAATGTTTGTAATACCCTGTGGGGAATCCGTCCGGGCCCGGTGCTTTGCCCACCTTCGTTGCCTTCAGAGCTGCGGTTAGTTCCTCGGTGCTAATCAGTTCATCTAGCATGGTTGTCGCGTCTGGGTTCACTCGTTTGCAGACATTATCCCGTAGGAAGGCCTGGGTGGGCGTGAGAGCTACAGGTCCCGGCGTTGTCCCATCCAGGGCGGGGAGATTATATAAAGCATGGTAGTATCGGCGAAATTCGTTTGCGATCTCGTCTGGGAAGGAGGTTGATGTCCCAGAGGGGAGGCGGAGTTTGTGTACCCTTGTTCGCGGTGTGTCGCCTTTCAGAAGGCGTGCCAGGAATTTGCCGCCTTTGTTCGCGTGTATATAGAAGAAATTCTTCGAATATTGTAAGGAGCGGTAGTACTTTCGCGTGATGAGGTCTCGGAGTCGTCGTCGGGCATTTAATAGTTCCGTTTGTGTGTCAACGTGTTGAGTCCGTTTGTGTTGGAGTTCCAGCTTTGCGATGGTCTCATAAACTTCTGCCATCTCCCGCATCGCCGCTTTCCTCTTGCGGGAGGCTATCCTTATGAGATTTCCACGAATTACACTTTTGTGTGCTTCCCAGATCGATATAGGCGATATTCCTTCCACATCATTTTCTCTGAAATATAATTCAAGGGCTTGTGTTACTTCCCCTAAAACCTCTGGGTCTTGGAGCAAGGACTCATTCAGTCGCCAGGTCCAACGGGCTGGTTTGAATAGCGGTGATTCCAGTTCAACCATCATCGGGCCATGGTCTGACCAGGTGGCAGGGCCTATAGTAGCTGCCCTAAGTCGTGTCAGGCCCTCCTGTGGGAGCAGTATGTAGTCGATTCGCGAGTAGCGTTGATGAAGTGCCGAGTAGTGGGTGTAGTTCTTGGAGTCCGGGTTAAGCGCTCTCCAGCTGTCCACTAGACCCATCTCGCTCATTGATTTGCGGATCGAGCGAATACTAGAGTGTGGTAGACAGCTACTGCCTGTCGATGTATCCTTCTGGGGGTCTAGTGGGGTGTTAAAGTCGCCTCCTATAATAAGCGCTCCTTCCGAGAATCCTCGTAGCTTATTCAATGTTCCCCTAAGGAATCTTGCCTGGTTTGTGTTGGGCACATAGATCGACACCAATGTGTAGAGTTTATCGGCAATGGTGCCTTTTAGGAAGATAAACCTCCCCTGTGTGTCAATCATCCTGTCCAGTTCCCTGAAGTCTAGGTTAGCGGACAGGACGATGGCAACACCGGCTCTACGTGCCGTGTTGTGGTTGCTAAAGAAATTGTTGGGGTAATATCGGTTCCGTAGTTTTGGTGCACATCCCTCTAGGAAGTGGGTTTCTTGAAGCATAGCTACAGATACTTGCGATTTCCGCAGTTCTCGCAGGAGATGGGTGCGGCGTTCAGGAACGTTCAGACCTCTGCAGTTAAGGGTTAGGACTTGCAACGGGGCATTATGATAAGGTGCTGACATCCCGGCACTTGGCTCAGGGCACGCGGAGAGCCCGGCGCCCGATCCCCCCTCCCTGGGTGGCTATATAGTCCCGGCTAGCCCCCTCCCGTTGGTGTGGCCACTAGGAGTTAGTGGTCTGTGTAGCTGCGGGAGCGGAGGGCCAGTAGAAGCTTTCCCAGTCAAGTGGCGAGATCACTAAGGTAGTGGCGTTGTGTGTAGATTTTGCCCCTCTCACCGTTCCCGTATACCCAGTGTGGTGCGTGAGATTGTGTAGTCGGCGAGGTGTGGTGCCGGTGTGAGGAGGGCGCGAGATGTGGCTATATTGCGCGCCTGTGTTAGAGCCAAGGACGGACTACTAGGAAAATATGAGTGGTGTCAAGTATAGTGAGTAGGAAAGAATAGAGTAAAAAAATGGGGAAAGTACTATATTCCCCAGATGGAGGTGCCCTGTAGTGGGGGATGGGTAAGTTAAAGAGAATGCACCTCAATGTCACCTCAGTTTTAAGGAGGTGTAAGTCGTGCGACAGCAGGGGTCGCCAGAGGCCACTCCGGTAACCAGACCGGGATGTGGATCTCTGGGGGCTCCGCCGTCCAGAAAAACGCACGACCCTTAGGTGGAGTCAATGGCTCCGCTCCAAACCAGAATGGATATGGAAAATAAGTGTGGTGTCAGAATAATATCCGTGTGTCCCACCCGCCAGCACCATAGCCTAGTGCCATTTGAACCATAGATAGGGCGCCACCCGACAGATGTGGTATAGGATAACTTAAATAGATAAACATTGCAAAATTAGGCGAGCGATAGAACAGCCTGGATGATTATGCGTTTGTTATCAACCTGTATTCTCTCCCCATCTCCCTCCACCCCTGACCTCTCGGCCCCAGCGTGTCCCCCGTGAGTGGTCTGCAACCGTGGAAAACTTACATTTCCCTCCCCGCCCTCCCACAAATAAGAGAAGGTCAGTTGATTATCTGCCCCGGTGGGGCCCCCCCCCTCCCCCATTTCCTCCCGGGTGTCTACCCCTCAATGTTGATTGTGTTAGGAGTCCCGACCTCCCTCTGCGCGACACGCCGACCCCTCCAGCCACCAGACCGCCCAGTCCCCGGTGTATGCATTCCGGACACGTGAACCAGCCCGTCCGCAGGCCTGGGGGGGTCGGCATGTCCAGCAGTTGTGTCATACAAATGCCACCCTAATATATATATAACAGCTATATGCAATACGTATTATATGTACGATACAATATGTGTAACAGACATCTGGTAGAGGAGGTGAGGTCACTGGGTGAGATATGTGATCTGTTATATATACTGTGGGTGCTGCACAATACCGTGAGTCCAGTGCATAGATCTCCAAGAGAGTTGGTGCTTGTTTGCAGCATCAATGTCTCGCCAACCTGTGCTCCGCAATGCACAGGTGAGTTCCACAGTGTCACAGATGGAGGTTCCCAGCTTAGGGTCGGAAGTAGGGCCCCCCCAGGTAATGCAAAAAGTTCCCCGCATCGACCTCCCCTCCCCAACTGAAGTCCATGGTGATATGTGTCTCCTGGGCTTGAATGGCGGGCAGCCTTCCTCCCAATTTCCCACCCGGTCAAAAGAAGAAACATCACCCGTCACTCCCACCCAAAACTCCGTGGGGGTAGGGGAACGAGAACCTCTCCGTTACTTCTTGTTGGCATTGGGAGGATCCCGAGTGAGGGTGAAGCAGGAGGGTTATCTACGCAGCATTCCACTCCGTGGTTTGGGTTTGAGGGGTTGCAGTTCCAAGTCCAGTGTCCGCGCAGGGCATAGTGCTCCTCTGAGGGGATTAGTCATGGGTAGAGAGTAGATGGCCGAGGGCTTATCTGTTACTCCGGCACCTCCGGGTTGTTACGTCTGCGGGGTGCCGGACCTCTTGGTGGGTTGTCCCCCCGTCTCCGGGGTGCCCGTTGTTGGCGTGGTCCCCCTCCCAGTGGGCTCAGAATCCAGTCTTGAACCGTAATTGGAGGCAGGTCCAGCTCCTCCAGGAATCTTGGGATCTCCTCGGGCCAGCGGACTGATGTCCAGCCATTCTGAGTGCGGGCTAGTAGGGCGAAGGGAAAGCCCCATTTATAAGGTATGTTCCTTTCCTGTAGGGCAGCTGTGATTGGCTTCAGTGCCCTCCTGGCCTCTAGTGTAATCGGGGAGAGGTCATTATACAGGGAGACCGCAGCACCCCTGTAATCCCAGGTTGGGCGTGAGCGGGCTGCTCTCATTATGGCATCCTTATCCCGGAAGGAGTGAAGGCAGCATATCAGGTCTCGTGGGCCTTCGTCCAGGGACCTGGCGCGAAGGGCTCTATGAGCTCGTTCAAATTTAAGAGTGTGGGGTGCGGCCTCTCCAAGTATCAGGCGGAATAAGCCAAGTAAAATATCCTCAGCATTTTCTGCTTCTCCTCCACTTTCGGGGACCCCACGGACCCTAATATTGCATCTGCGCCCCCTGTTATCTAGGTCCTCGACCGACCTTCTCATTTGCAGGAGCAGCTCACCTTGGCGTGTTAGGGCTGTATCCGTTGCTTGCTGCCTCGTGGCATGGGCTTCGTGGGAGCGTTCCAGGTCCTGGATGCGGCCTGTCTGTGCTGTCACCTCCGCCCTAATTCCCGCCATTTCGGCACGCAGTGCATCCTGTATGGTGGTTGTGAGGACTAGGAGGTCCGTTTTTGTGGCCATGGCTGCAGTCATATTACGGAGTTCTTCGCCTATCCTCTCCAACGCAGCGCCATGCGGTTCCCTGGGGGGCAGGGCTGTCGGCGCCATATTGGATCCACTTGCCTCCCCGCTCGCGTCCGTCTGGGACTGGAGGAATCCGTCCATCGGGCCGTGAGGCTGACCCGTTTGGGGGCCCCTCGGTGTCTGGGGGGTATCCGTGCGTCGGTGGCGCCCCATAGGAGCTGGTAAAAGCTGATTAGCAGGCTATTTAGGTTGCCGGCAGTACGGAGCTCACAGCTCAGGCGTCCATCCCGGTCAGAGCTCAGGCCACGCCCCCGTTGTTGTTCTTTTAACTAGCTAAAAAGATATTCAAGACTGCTTGTCATACGCTACACTTATATAATGTATGAATATAATAGAACCACATGAATTATATTTAATAAAAACTTCCCCAACACAATAAATACTCCAAAATATCTAGAAAACGGAAAGAGTTAAGAGAGATTTATCAAAGTGTTCTGTTCTAAAAAGTGGTTTCAGCAATTTCATGGCAATTACCATGGAAACCAGTCATTCCTGAAAGCATATATTATTGGTGACTCCTCCCAAATATTTAACGCCACTTTTTAGAACAGAACCATTATATATTTCCTCGCTATCTAACATTATAAAGTACAGCTTGATTGCTAGTTTCTTCTTACTCTACATTACATTGTGTCAAGGTTCTTGGTAAAAACTGTACTCTGAGTGTGTGCATACAAGAAGCCTGGGGCAGCTGAGTATTCTTTCTACTGGGTTTTTCTTGCTTTTTAAATTTTTTGTAAATCACATCCAGTGGTACCTGTCATGCAGGCTACTAACAGAAAGATAGAGCTGTTACATTATGTACATATTATAGAAAAATATGTTGAACATGAGACTGGGTAATGTTAATAATGCAATGTTGTTCCAGTTTCCTATCTCAAATGGTATGTTGTTGTCTGAGGATGAAAAGAGATATTACAAATTAGCCCTCTGTATTCTTCATTTTTTTCATATGACTGATATCTGATGTGGGGACATCTGTTTTTAAAAGTTCCTTAAGGTAGAAGATGTTTGACATACTAAAGTATACTCTGTGATTTACAGAGAGTATATACTCACCGCCTTCATACTGCTACACAGAGATGAAAGCAGTCAGGAGACAGAACTGCCGGACCCTGTTTTTTAAGACCCTTGCATTCTTTAATATTTTCAGATTAATGAACCCCAGTGGCAGAACTACCTCTGGTGCCGCAGTTACAGTGGCACCAGGGCCCGAATACTTGTGGTGGTCCATCAGGTGGCTCTTGCACTTAGGGTCACCTGGTGGACATTTAAAACAGAGGCACGTTTGTGCACCATGGCCCTTTAACAACACAAGCGGGCACCTGTAATACTGGAATCCTGGGAGGAGGTGAATGCAGGTCACTTCCATCCAGCTTCATAGAGAGCTGCGCAGGGAGGAGAGAAGAAGAGGAGGCACAGGTGGCAGTGAAGGATAGAAAAGGCAGCCCCAGAAAGGAGGGAGACCCAAACCCACATTCCCATCAGGCTCAGCCAGCAGCTGGACCCCAGGGAAGACATCCCCCTGCACATAATAGGTATGTTAACAGGAGGGTGGCTAAAATTATAGGAATTATGACATTTATGTGCGTATGTATGTGCCAGTGTGTGTATTTCTGTGTGTCAATGTGTGTATCTGTGTCTCTTGGTGTGTTCATGTCCCTGTGAGTATGTATAAGTGTGTGTATGTGTCAGAGTGTGTGGGTGTGTCATGCTGTGTGCCGGTGTGTGTATCTGTGTTTAAGGGTGTTTGTATGTGTCATTGTATGTATCTGTGTGTCAGGGTGTGTGTATGTGTCAGTGTTCATATGATTGTGTGTATGTGTCAGTGTGTATATCTGTTGGTGTATTAACGTACGTGGCATTGTATGAGTGCATGTGTATATATCCCAGCAATCAAGCGCCAGATGTACATGCAAACACACAGGTGCAAACAAATGCAAACATTACATACAAACACACCCTGTATTAAAAAAAACTCCCAAATTATATACAAAAACCAACACTGCACTAAAAAAAACACACTTGCATTAAAAGCCAATACACATTCCAATGGCAATAGAGCTTGCAAATACACGCGTTCATGCACACACATATTCTATACAAAAAGCACGATTACATTCAAATGCACAAACACTGCTTACAAATACAACCCTAAAAAGATGGGCCAATGGTAGACCCCAGCTGGCACAGCATCGTGGGAGTTGTACGGCAGATGGGGATCTACATTTTTGTCCACCCTTGTGCTAGAATGGGGTCCAAAACTATTTGTTGCACCAAGGCCGCCACTGATGAGCCCCCACTGCCCAAACAATAATAATTACAAAAATAAATAAATACTGTTTAGCAGATAAACCCCCAATGAATAACATGTATGCATTTAAGGGGGGAGGAGCGATGACGTAACACGTGGTTACGCTCGCGGCACTAAGAGCGGAGGAAGCGAAGGGGAGCATGCAGGAGCCGGCTTGAAAACCGACAGAGGATGCAGAGTGTGCTGATCTATTCTCCGGATAAAGAACACAACAACTACTATTCATACTGCAACTGTATCCAGCAACTAACACTAAGTATCAGAGATCAGGGAGGTCTCAGCAAGGTACTCTGAAAGTTATATGTTGTAATGGCTGTGGTTTGGGGACATTTGGAGAAAGCTTTATGGTAATATATGCAGGAGCTGAAGGGCACCTCTGGATATAACTGATATAACAGAAAAAATATATATACCGTATTTTTCGCTCCATAAGACGCACTTTTTTTCCCCTCAAAAGTGAGGGGAAATGTCTGTGCGTCTTATGGAGCGAATGTGAAGAATTACTTACCTGTCTTGGAGCGTGGGCCGGCTTCACAGCGCGCTCCGCGGTCCAGGAACTTCTATTTCAGGTTCCGGTTTCCGGCGGGACTGAAAATAAGTCCTGGACCGCGGAGCGCGCTGTGAAGCCGGCCCACGCTCCAAGACAGGTAAGTAATTATGGGACAAGGGGAGGGGAGGAGACACTATGGGACAAGGGGAGGGGAGGAGACACTATGGGACAAGGGGAGGGGAGGAGACACTATGGGACAAGGGGAGGGGGACACTATGGGATCAGAACACTAATGGACAAGGGGAGGAGGGTTAAAGAACACTATGGGACAGGGTAGGAGGGGTTAACAATCACTATGGGACAGGGTAGGAGGGGTTAACAATCACTATGGGACAGAGGAAAGGGGGGTTAAAGATCATTATGGGACAGGGGAGAAAAAAAAATATTCTGAACAAACTGTCCCATGGTAAGAAACACTATGGAACAGTTTATTCAGAATATTTTTTTTTCTGGGTTTCCTCCTCTAAAAACTAGGTGCGTCTTATGGTGAGGTGCGTCTTATGGAGCGAAAAATACGGTATACACCTGACAAGGAAATTATATTTTTACTCCGATTTCCTCTTGCTGCTTTTTTTAGTTTTTTTGTGGATCTTTGGTAAATAACTCAATATTTATATACTTATATGATTCTGAGACAAATTTAAATAATAATATTGGGGGAGTTTTCAGGAGAAGAAAAAAACAAGAAAAAACAATCAATGTTTGTAATTAATTAAGGAAAATCAATTAAGGCTTTCAATTAACTTACTGTGTGGGGAAGGGTGTGGACTCCTTATGGCTAGAGCTAACGGAATTTAACAAGGGGAGAGAGAAAAGGAGTAACCATAGATAATTGACTCAAGATCTATACAAAAACCGTTTGCTGATTAAATACCGAAAGGAGATAAAACAAACAGATGTGGGTGTCCCAGTCAGTGGTGATATAACTGTAAGGAGAGTGGAGAAGATTGGAAAAAACAAACAATAAAAATGATAAGGTTTATCACTACTTAAGCCTACTAGATTCATTTAAGGAAAAGAGGAACTCCCTCCTAATAAGAGAAAGAGAGAAGGGAAGAAAAAGGAGGAAAAAGGGGGGGGAAGAAAGGGAGAGGGAAAGGAGGGAAAAGAAAAAAAGGGAAAAGGAGATCCCAAGTAGTCATCTGAAAGCGAGATATATATATACTCTTGAATCTGAAGAAAGAGAAAATAACATATTTGGAAAGGTGCAGGGAGGGATAAGGTGAGAGAGAGAAATAAAGGGGGGAACCAAGAATCAAACTTAGCTCTCTGATACTGAATTATAAAAGATTTTTTTTTTTGACTGGTGAAAAATATAAATGGAAAGAATGTGGCAAAGACCATAGAGATTGGCAAAAAAAAGAAAGATCTTGAAAAAAAAATTAATAAATAGCCACTTAAGCGGATCTGACTAAGGTTAACTTATAGCCCCTAGAGGGCGTTGGACAATCAGCACCAGGTGTATGAATCTTTCCTAATATTTAAGTCTAAAAAAACTAACAAGGATAAAGAAAAGCCCTCCCCCCCCAAGGGAAGAGCAAAGAAAGGAAGGAAGAAAAGGAAAATAATATAAGCAAATATTTAAAAATAACAAAATATATTCCTATATCGAAATATAGTGATTACATTAATGGAATCTCCCCCCCTTGTGGTTGGTTCAGATCTCCTAAATGGCAACTAAAAAAACCAATGAGCCAAGGAATGCAACAAAGAGACAAGAAACAAGAAAATAAACCAGAAAAGCGACTCTCCTTCTTCTCCCCACAGACTAATAAATCTAACTCGGAGGGGAACGATTTGGAAGAAAGTATCATTAACATGCAAGAAGTAGCACAACAAAATCTACCATCTAATACAGAAAAAGACCAGACTGTTACAAATGTTTTTTTCAGAATGTGCATTTGATTCTCTACTAGAAAAATGTAAAATTTAAATCAATAATATGAGGATAGAAATTAAAGAACAACATCAAATAAAGATACAACTCCAAGAAAATGAAATACATATGCTGCAAATGAGAGAAAAGCTTCAGCAACAAGAGAATCTAATTAAAAAACAAGATGATAAAATTTGCAATATGGATAAAAAGATTGCTGAGCTAGAAGATCGAACAAGAAGGAATAATTTAAGACTTCGAGATATCCCTGAAACTATCACTCATGAACAGCTAGAAACCTATATACTGGAGCTTATAAAAGCTCTTGATAAAGACATATCAGTATATAGTCAAGTTTTGGAAAGATATCATAGGACCTTCAAACCGCCAGAAATTCATAGCTCAAAACCACGCGATGTTATCATATGCTGCACATCATCCAGACTCAAAGATCAGATTATAAAAGCGGCAAGAAATATTCACTCGATCCCTGCATACGTATAGATAAAGATCTACCCAGATCCCTCTTATCACACCAGATCAGAAAGAAGACGATACATTGACTTAACAAAAATACTCAGAAATAAGGAAATAAAATATAAATGGGGTTTCCCCACAAAAATAATTATATCCTATGAACATAGCACAGTAACATTAGATTCTCCAGGAAAATTGGCCATTTGGCTAAAAGAAAAAAACCTGCAAAATGGATAGGAATAAGAAGAGAAGATTTTACAGTGTATATATTTTACGTGCCCCCCCTCTCCTCCTCCTTCCCTCCTTACCTCTTTAGAAGGAACATTTTATTTTGGAAAATAATAGGACCAAGGATTCTTCTCAAAAAATATCAGACTTCCCTCATTATATAAGCCGCTACAAAAGATTAACATAAGACTTGAGAAAATTGAAATGAAATATAAATTGGAATATAACACAGTGTTACAGGACTCTATAAAATAAGTGACTATACAATTCTAGGAGTAATCTGGGAGTGTCCGGAGCTCTTGTTTTTTTGGGGGGTTTTTTTTGCACAAATTTAATGAATAGGTAATAATAAGGGAGAAAAGGGAAAGAAAAAGAACAGGGAAGAAATGGTACATAATGTAACAATAAATACACACGATGGGTTACACTGCTAACTATTTAGTATATCTTAAAGAATCACAATATGGAATAATACGATTATGCAAGGTACATAATATAAAGAGTGGTATCACATTTAATATATTTAAAATACAATTGGGGAAAAAATTTACAAGATGGGTTTCACTCCTACACAGTATGAGATACAACTATATAATAATATAGATTTCATATTATAAAAGAATCATTGCACATATTTTATAACACATTATGAAACATAGTTTATTTACATAAAATAATAATAGAGGCCCTAAGACACTAATTACCCTTCTCTTACCCATGCGTATAAAATAAGCTGAAATTAGAGAAAGGCAAAGGGAACGAAAAGAGTTAAGGGAAAGGGCGGAGGGGAGGGATGGAGGAGAGAGGGGATAGTTCAATTAGATTGATATGACCTGACAAAGTAAAGAAAAGAGAGTGAATATTATACACTGGCTTTACAAGCAGGAGATGGAGAGGAGGTGTGAAAGAAGAGGATTAATAGGTGATTGAAGAGGAAGAGAGACGGGGACCAGATGAAGGAATTCATAATCTAGGAAGAAAGAGATTAGCTCCTCTAGCAGACCTCTGCTCGGATTGCCATTGTAAATGGCAATTATTCTGGTGCCTCTGGTTTTGGGTAAGGTACCCACACTTTGGTACCCTAATATTTATGGGTTTTTATATGTTATATGTGTATTTGTTTGCTCGGTCTGTGGTGGAACTGGAACTTTGTTATGTGGGCTCGAGGCAATTCTAGGAGTAATCTGGGAGTGTCCGGAGGGTGGGTTTGATGACTCAGAGAAGGAATTAGTCAGAAACTATGGTTTGATTTGCTATGATAAATACCCAGGGACTTAATTCTCCATTTAAAAGATCCATATTACTAGAATATCACGGGACAGATATCAGATAGAGGAATTTTCAAACGTTCTGAAAAATTCAGACAGTTAATTCAAGATCACTCGTTATTAGATAATTGGCGTATTTTTCATCCAACAGATTTAGACTTTACTTGTTTTTCAAAATCTTATTATGCATATTCCCGCATAGACTTTGTGTTGGGGGATATTAATTTAGCGCAACAAACAAAATTAATTATAATAAATGATATTACATGGTCAGACCACAATGCAGTCATTCTGAATGTTAAAGACACCTTTGAAATTCCAAGACCAGAATGGAGATTAAATAACAATATTCTGTCAAACAAAAAGAACATAGAATTTACTAAGAAACAGACAGATTATTATTTTGACCCCTTCAGGACGGAATCAGTAGTACACGTTCTGATCAAAACAAAACGTAAACAAAAACTGGAAATTGCGCTATATGTCTGTTCACCCGTAATTCACCTCTGTCACATTAAGTGCGCCCACACTTATTATATATAATTTTGTTCAGGAGAAACAGGGCTTTAATTTATCATGAACTATTCATATATGGAACATCATTTATTATGAATAAAATTTTTAAAAAAATTAGATAATAAGATTTTTTTAAAAATTTGTATTTCCGTCTGACATTTTAGCTGTGAATGTCATAATACTGTTAGGTATTACTGCAAAAGAATGCCCATATTTGTAATCAGCGATGTCTCACGAGTACAACAGTACTCCCCATTAACAGGTTTTATGGTGTTTTGGAAAGTTACAGGGTCAAATATAGAACGTTCCATTTTCAAATTGAAATTTGCCAGATTAGCAATGTTACCTTTGAGACGGTGTGGTAGCCCAGGAATGAGAATTACCCCCATAATGGCATACCATTTGAAAAAGTAGACAAACCAAGGTATTGAACGTGGGGTATGTTTAGTCTTTTTTAGTAGCCACATAGTCACAAACACTGGCCAAAGTTAGCGTTCATATTTGTTTTTGTGTGAAAAAAGCAAAAAACTAATATTTAGCCAGTGTTTGTGACTAAGTGGCTACTAAGAAAGACTGGACATACCCCACTTGCAATACCTTGGGTTGTCTACTTTTGCAAATGGTATGCCATCATGAGGGTAATTCTCATTCCTGGGCTACCATACGCTCTCAAAGGCAACATAACCAATCTGGCAAATTTCAATGTCAAAAAAATGAAATGCAAGCCTTATATGTGACTCTCTAACTTTCCATAACACAATAAAACCTATACATGGGGGGTATTGTTATTCTCGGGAGACTTCACTAAACACAAATATTAGTGTTTTAAAACAGTAAAACATATTACAACAATAATATAGTCCATAAAAGTGCCGTTTGTTTGAAAAAAATGCAAAAAACGTCACTTTTACTTAAAATATCATCGTTGTTATACAATTTACCAATTTGAAACACTAATATTTGAGTTCAGCAAAGTCTCCCGAGTAAAACAGTACCCCCTATGTACAGGTTTTATGGTGTCTTGGAGAGTTACAGGGTCAAATATAGTGCTTGCGAATTAAATTCTCGGCACTTTCTCCCTGTGTTGTCAGACATGTTAATCAAATCTTAATTAATCAAATCACATAATTATGTTAAAAGATTACTTAAATATACACGTAGAATTTTAATATATATGCATTTATTGGTATTTAAATTCTACGTGTATACTAATGTAATCTTTTATGTAATTATATGTATTTATCTATATATATATTTGTGGTTATTTGTATTTTATATATAGATAGATATATATAGAATGTCATTCTAAGTGTATTTTGTTACCAATATATATATATATTAATAACAAAATACAGTTAGAATGAAATTACATATGAATATATAATTTTAATAAAATTTTGTTTCAATATTTTATTTATTTATTTTATTATTTATTTATTTATTAATGTAATTATACGTATATATATAATATATGTGTATATATATCTATTATATATATATAATATATATACATATTATATATATGTAACGTCATACATAGTGTATTTTAAAATATTATATATATAAAAATATTTTTAATTTATTTTTACACGTTTATTTTTTTTTTTTTTCAATTCCCACCAGCAGGGGGACTGTCTGATATTTCAGACAGTCCCCCTGCTGGCAGATCCATAGCCAGCTATAGGGGGCCATGTGATCGCTCATTCGCTGGGGGAGGGCTGCCTGGGCTGTCAGGCAGCCCTCCAGAAGAGGATCGCAGCGGAGGTAAGTAGCTGCGATCCCCAGGGGCTGCAAGCCGTTACGGCGTTCTATGCCGCCGCAACGGCTTTAAAGCCCATTAAAGCCGCGACGGCCTAGAACGTCGTAACAGCGTTAAGGGGTTAAAGAGAACCAATCGGAACAGATCTCCCCCTCAGGAATATGGTGCTCATATAAAGCTGTGATTAAGGGATTATTGATTAAACTAGCCTCTGAGAATAGAGATTATAGAGAGAGAGATTTAACTAGATTGCAAATTCAATTACATAATCTCTCAAGAGATAATAAAATAGCCCCTAACGAGCAGCGGTCGAACAGAATTTCTATTTTACAAGACAGAATTAATGAACTACTAATAGTGAAAGTAAGTAAAACACTTGAAAGATTAAAAGCAACTTTCTACTATAGAGGTAATAGAGCAGATAGATTGTTAACCAACAGACTCAAGAAAGAAATTAAACAAAAAAAAATCTCCAAAATTTTATTTAACCCCTTAGCGACCGAGGACGGTTCAGGACCGTCATCGGCATTTTTGCCTTGAGGACCGATGACGGTCCTGAACCGTCCTAACGGTCTGGGGGTACTTACCTGATCGCCGTCGTTCCCCCGGCGGCGATCAGCGTTGCTCCGGTTTTGGGGAGACTGCCTGCAGCCCAGACAGTCTCCCCACACTGAATTAGGACCCCTGTGGCCATGTGATCGCTTAACACAGCGATCACATGGTCACAATAGGTGTCCATGTGTCTGCCTGCAGGGGGACTGCCTGTGCTGACAGGCAGTCTCCCTGCTAGTGTAAAATCATAAAAAAAAAAATAAAGTAAATGTTAATTAAAAAAAATAATTATATATGTGTATACATATATGATATATAGACATATATTATATCAATATAATATATGTCTATATATCATATATATATAATGCCATACTAAGTGTATTTTTATATTAATATGTACTTATATTAATATAAAAATACACTTATAATTAAATTACACACGTATATATATATAATATATATAATAACTATATATATTGTATATATATTATTATACAATTTAAATAATAAGTAATTTAAATTAAATTAAAAAAAATTAAAATAATAATAAAAAAATTAAAAAAAATTATATATCTATATGAAATTTTATTCTAACTGTATTTTAAAATTAATATATATATATTTATATCAAAATACACTTAGAATTAATTTGTATATATATCTATGTATATAAAAATAAATAAAAATAATAAGAAATATACATATGTCCATATACAAAATTACATAAATAATTATATAAATATACACGTAGACTTCAAATATATAAATATGCATATATATTTAAATTCTACGTGCGTATTTATGTAATATTTTACATAATTCAGTAATTTTATTGATTGCAATTTGAGGGACCTGCCTGCCAACCCAGGCCGAAATTCCAGAGAATTGAATTTGCTAGCACTGTATTTTACCCTGTAACGTTCTACGACACCCTAAAACCTGTACATGGGGGGTACTGTTTTACTCGGGAGACTTCGCTGAATACAAATATTAGTGATTCAAAACAGTAAAACATATCACAGCGATGATATTGTCAGTGAAAGTTACTTTTTTTGCATTTTTCACACACAAACAGCACTTTTACTGATATAATTGTTGTGATACGTTTTCCAGTTTTTAAACACTAATATTTGTGTTCAGCGATGTCTCCCGAGTAAAACAGTAACCCCCATGTACAGGTTTTATAGCATTTTTGAAAGTTACAAGGTCAAATATATGGGTCAAATATTTTACATTGAAAATGGCCAGGTTGGTTACGTTGCCTTTGAGAGCGTATGGTAGCCCAGGAATGAGAATTACCCCCATGATGGCATACCATTTGCAAAAGAAGACAACCCAAGGTATTGCAAATGGGGTATGTCCAGTCTTTTTTAGAAACCACTTGGTCACAAACACTGGCCAAAGTTAGCGTTCAATTTAGTTTTTTTACTTTTTTCACACACAAACAAATATGAATGCTTACTTTAGCCAGTGTTTTCGACTTAGTGGCTACTAAAAAAAGACTGGACATAACCCATATTGAATACCCTGGGTTGTCTACTTTAAAAAAATATGTACATGTGGGGTGTTATTCAGAGATTTATGACAGATAATAGTGTTACAATGTCACTATTGATAAATTTAAAAAATTTATGTTTTGAAACCGCAATATTCTACTTGTACCTATAGCCCTATAACATGCAAAAAAAAGCAAAAAAGCATGTAAACACGGGGTATTTTTAAACTCAGTACAAAATTTTGAATCTATTTAGCAGTTTTTTTAATTCGCTTTTGTAGATAAGTAAAAGATTTTTCAAGTAAAAGTCAAAAAACATGTATTTTTTTCAATTTTTCATCATATTTTTTTATTTTTTTTAAATTAAAATACATGAGATTATATAAATAATGGTATGTAAAGAAAGCCCCCTTTGTCCTGAAAAAAACAATATATAATTTGTATGGGAACAGTAAATGAGAGAGCGGAAAATTCCAGCCAAACACAAACACCACAAAAGTGTAAAAATATGCCTGGTCGCAAATGTACAACATCGCAAAAACAGTCCAGTCCTTAAGGGGTTAAAGGTGAGACCTGTTTATCTCCCGAGAGAATAGGAAAGGCCTTTAATGATTACTATTATTCTTTATATAATCTATCTCATAATCAATTCGACCCAAAAGATTATTTTAAAGATACGATAATACCAAAGATCTCAAAATTCCAACTAAGAGAACTGAATGCCCCAATTTCTCTACATGAAATATATAAACGGATAGAGACTCTGAAACCAAATAAAGCGCCAGGACCAGATGGATTTACAGAGATTTTCTATAGATTATTCAAAAATGAAATATCTCGTTATTTAGAGACTACTTTCAATGAATTTATATTAAAGACTAAAATCCCACAGGAAATGCTTAAGGGCAATATTGTCCCAATATTAAAAACGAAAAAAAAAAATGTATGCAATTATTTATGCATTTTTTTAATTGGAGGTATATCTAACAGATTGAAAAAGCTACAGATCTCGTCTGAAGCCCTAGCCAGTAGTGATGTCCCGAACTGTTCGCCAAATGGTTCACCACGAACGGTTAGCCACGGACTCATCATTGAGTAAACTTTGACCCTGTACCTCACAGTCAGCAGACACATTCCAGCCAATCAGCAGCAGACCCTCCCTCCCAGTGAATATAATATTTGAATTGTAGATTATGCTAGCGTAGTGTACAGATAATCTTAATTTTAATAATGACAGGAGGCGAGTATTTTGCATAAACTTTCTTTACTTTATGCCTCCAGCAGCACAAGTCAATCAATCAGAAAAGAAAAAGTTTAACCAATCAGAGTCCAGCATCTCTTGTATATAAGTCCCTGACAGGCTTCCCATTTCCTCTTTCTTTGTTGTGATCATGCCGGAAAGCGACAATTCTTTCGTAAATGCAGAAACTTGAACGTAATAACTTGTCAACTTGTCAACTTGTGGAAACTTGTGGAACGTAGAGAATGTCTAGGGTCCGACTTCTGTCTCATGAAGTGATATTAAGCTGAAAGACATAGAAAAAAGGTGAAAGGCGTGGGAAAACGACTGTCGTCCGCATATCAACCTTTAAGTCTAGTCTTAACTCTAGCAAGAAACTCTTGTAGTATCTAAATTCTAAAAGTAACACCTCAACGTTAGCATTACTAGCAGTCACATAATCCTATGTACACAGAGAGGTATAGTCTGATCTGATAACTGAACTAAATAGTAAAAGACATCTGGTTTAAGCGTCCCTTATCCCAGTTTTTACCCATAGCTAACTGAAATAGTGTGTGAATCCTCAGAGTATAGGGAGGGAATGACCAAGAAAAAAAAGGGGGGGGAAATACTCGCCTCCTGTCATTATTAAAATTAAGATTATCTGTACACTACGCTAGCATAATCTACAATTTTATTACATGACAGGAGGCTTCCTATTTTGCATTTTTAACGCTGGGGTAAAAACGCTAAGGACGCGTGTGATGATTGGCGAAAGTAAAACACCCTAAAGGTATTCTCTCTGGTCCAATCCGCTGTACGTAGAATGTCCGCAAGGGAGGCACCCGCCGAGAAGGCCTTAGAAGCCGCCGCCCCTCGAACCGAATGGGCCCCGAAACTAGCATCTATCCCGGCTAGTGACAGCAGCCATCGTATCCATCTAGCTAACGTAGTAGTGGTCACTGGTTTGTATGGTCTGGTATACGAGATTAACAGTTGTCCCGATCCGGTAGCCCGAAGCGGCGCCGTAACCTCCACGTAACGGAGTAAGGTGGAGACGACACAAAGACGAGGAACCGCCGGAAAAAACGGGTAGGACACGGATTTGGAGTCCGTCTTAGTCCTTCGGGATATCAAAAACGTAACACCGACGGGCGTTATCGTAAATCCGTCCACGTCGAAAGCCCGAACATCCGATACCCGTCGGAAAGAGACTAAGCACAACAATAAGGTAAGTTTGGCTGCTAATTGTCTGAGTGATAGGTCAGCGTTATCCGGCCAGTTCTGAATGAAACGAATGACCACGTCCACATCCCACAGTTGGCGATACCTCGGTGTCGGTGGTCTAGCCAATTTGATCCCTCGTAATAGTCGACATATTAAGGCTTCCTGACCCACTGGATTCCCGTTAACTGGAACATGAGCCGCCGATATAGCGGATCGTGTAACGTTAATGGATCGGTATGATTTCCCGTTGGAAAACAAAGTGGAAAGGAAATTCAGTATGTCTGATACAGGTGCTGTAAAGGGATCGAGGCTCCTTCCCAAACACCAGCGGTCCCATACATTCCATGCTGCCATGTAGTTACGTCTAGTCCCTGGTGCCCAAGAGTCCCAAAGGAGGTCCTTAGCCGTTTGCGATAAGCCTGGGATTGCCCAAGATCCCCTGAAAGCGTCCAGGCTACCAACTCTAGACGTTCTTGAAGTATGAGAGGATGAGGTTCCGCATCCGGATTCGTAAGGAGCGTGGGGAACGTCGGTAAGACCAGCGGGTGGTCGTGCGAGCAAGTCGGGGAACCATGCCTGGCTTCTCCATAAGGGTGTGATCAGGATCAGCGATGTCTTGGATGTGCGTAGTTTGTGGAGCACTCTTGCTAACATCGAGAAAGGTGGGAAGGCATACGCTCCCATCGAAGGCCAGTGCTGTAGAAAGGCATCCACTGCTTCGCTCTGGGGATCCGGCAACCAGCTGTAGTACCTCGGTAGTTGCGTATTCGTGCGTGAGGCAAAAAGGTCTATGTGGAGTGGTCCCCTGATCGATCTCACCGTATTGAAGATCTCCGTGTCCAGATGCCAATCGCTGGAGTCCCGCCAATGACGAGAGAACCAATCCCCCGTGAGGTTGTTGAGGCCTGGTAAGTATTCCGCTCTGAGGGTTATGTTGCGAGGGAGACAAAACTGGTAGATGTCCTTGGTAGCCTCCGTCAATGTCCGTGATCTGGCTCCTCCCAGTCTGTTCACGTATTGGACTGCCGATATGTTGTCCATGCGTAGCAGTATACAACAATTGGACACATGCTTGGCCAGGCTGCGGATGGCGAATGAGCTGGCTATCAACTCCAGGCAATTGATGTGTAGTGACTTTTCTTCCTCCAACCAGGGACCTCCCGTGGATGCGTGTGCGCAGTGGGCTCCCCAGCCCCACAGGCTGGCATCCGATTCCAGGATGAAATCCGGGTTCGAACCGAATATGGCTCTGCCGTTCCAAGCCTCCATGTGGAGCAGCCACCAACGGAGTTCCGTCCGCACTTCCGCGGTTATCCTGATCGCTTGATCGTATGAGTGACCCTGTCTCAGGTGGTGAGCTTTCAGCCTTTGCATGGCTCGGTAGTGGAGGGGTCCCGGGAAAATTGCTTGAATGGAGGATGAAAGTAGGCCGACAATCCTGGCCAGTAATCTCAGAGGGACCATGTCTTTCCGAAGAAAACGCCGTATCTCCTTCCGAATATTCGCAATCTTCGTCTTGGGAAGGCGGAGTGTGCATGTTACTGAATCTATCTCGAATCCGAGGAACTGCACCACTTTCGATGGGGAGAGAGCTGACTTTTCCATGTTCACGATGAAACCCAAGGATTCCAGAAAGTGCACTATGAATTTCGTCTGAGAACGCAGTTTGGAGTCGTTGTTGCAGAAAATAAGTATATCGTCTAGATAGATTAGGCATCGGATCCCTCTTGTCCGTAAATGCGCCATGGCTGGCTTCAGAAGCTTCGTGAAGCACCAAGGGGCGGAGCTGAGACCAAATGGGAGGCACGTGAACTGGCATGTGCGTCCTTTCCAGTGAAATCGAAGGAAAGGTCGACTGGACTGTGCCATCGGAACTGACAGATAGGCATCCTTTAAATCCAGTCGTGTGAACCAATCGTGCTCCAGTAGTAGATCTCTGAGGAGATGTATGCCCTCCGTTTTGAAATGTCTGTAGGCTACGAATGAATTCAGTTCGCATAGGTTGATGACAGGTCTGTAATCTCCTGTCTTTTTCTGAACTAGAAATATGTTGCTGATGAAACCCGTGTCGTCGGGGGCGAATTCGACTGCCCCTTTGAGGAATAGTGCTCGGACCTCGTCGTCTATGAGCTTGGTGAGTTCCACCGACGTTCGTATCGGTTGTGGTCGACGTGATTGGGTCGGTGTGTGCGCGAAATCGATCTCGTATCCCCTGATCGTTTGAAGGATCCAGGCATCGGAGGATATCTTTTCCCAGTTCTGCGAAAAAAGAGACAGTCTGCCAGCAGTAACAGGGGAGAGGCACAATGGTACTTGAGGGGTGCTCACCTGTATTGAAGCGCCCGCGTCCGCGGGTACGAGCTCCTCTGGGTCGGAAGGTTCCTCTCGAGAAGGGTGGTCTCGATGGGAAGAACGACTGAGAAGCTTGATTCCTGGGGCCTGTAGGCCAGAAACGGCTGGCGGCCCCGATGGCGACCAGCCCTGCCGAAAACCCCTCTGGTTGGAGTAGGGTTACGAAAAACTTGTTTAATGGAAGTCTGGGCCTTGCTCAATGTCGTAAATAAGTTCACATGTTTCTTTAGCTCGCCAATGAAGGCTTCTCCGAATAGTTGGCCATTGGCCCGTGGCCCCAATTCTTTCTTGCCGAGTTCCAGGAGCTTGGAGTCCATCTTGAGAAACGCGGCTTTACGTCGCTCCGCGCAGAGTGCGGCATTGGTGTTGCCCAATAAGCAGATTGCGCGTTGCGCCCATTCTCTCACATCGTGGGCGTCCAAGGTACTCCCTTGGGTAAGCGCTCCGTCTGCGAGGTACAGGATCTTAGCGAGTGGGCCAAGCATATCTAGTAACTTATCTTGCGAAGCTTTGAGGCCCTTCTCGATGCCCTTGCGCGGGTCACGTCCCGTCCGTGACATGAATACGACTACCGTGGTGTCGAATTCAGGCGTGTGGGCAATCTTGTCCGGTAGGCTAGGTCTTGGACACTCGGACTTCAGTCTCGCCCGGACCTCTTTGTCCATAGGTTGTCGTAGCCAAAAATGAATGAATTGGGCCAAATGGTCCGGTAGGCCCCATTCCAATGATCTCGGGTGACGTATTGTACGTGGATCAAACAACGGATTGCCTTGGGGGTCCACGAAGGTGCCGTCCTCCAGGTCGTCCGCCTGTGTATCGGCCTTCCAGTGCCCATGACGGATGTCCTGCTCCTCGACCCGCTCCGACCCTGTGTGGCCGCGGGGTATGTCGAGCCAGTCCTCCTCCTCAGATGGGGAGTCCCCCACTCCCCACTCGTCCATAACTTCCAACGGGGCTGGTGAGTTACCTCCCTCGTCATCGGATGATGTCAGCGGGGGTGTTGACGGATCTAAGCGGTCCGATGGGCGGCTCCTCTTGAGTGGGGCTTTGCCCTTTGCCGTCCGTGGGGCTGGGCCATTGCCCTTCCAATGTCTCTTAGGGGGAGCACTATCCCCTGAAGGCTTCTCCTGGCCTTTGGTGTCCGGGTCCCCCTGTGGGGTTTGGACCAATAGTTTCGCTATGGCCTTTTCCATTGAGGCCGCCACCGCTGAATTAATTAGTGCTTGAAAGTCGGGTGGAGTTTGCTGTGAGGGTTCACCCATGTTCATGGTTGCAATCACTGTCTGTAAAGACAGGGTAGAGTCAGGTACCGAAGTACGTGAATAGTACAAGGCAGTAATAAGGAGGTACGGCGTTCCTCCTACGACTGGGGGTCGTCTAGTGTGGCCAATGGGCCCAGATCAAACAGCCTGTTTTAGGTATTGACACTGCCTGTAATTCTGGGCTAGCGAGGGGGTCACCCTCCGGCTGACCGGACTGAGCGGTCTAGGATATAGAAATCTCGGCTAGGTCGTAGTGCCTAGATATTGCACGGGTCGTG
>OW240913.1:92630407-92708496 GCA_933207985.1 Pelobates cultripes
GGGTGGCTGGGGCAGTGGCAGAGGGTGGCTGGGCAGTGGTGGTGGGGTGGATAAGGCAGTGGCAGAGGGTGGCTGGGCAGTGGCAGAGGGTGGCTGGGGCAGTGGCAGAGGGTGGCTGGGCAGTGGCAGAGGGTGGCTGGGGCAGTGGCAGAGGGTGGCAGGGCAGGGCAGGGCATAAATACCTTATGATTAAATTCTTCCTTGGTGGTCCAGTGGACGGCCAGGCTGTAGCCCTGGTGGTCCGGTGGGCTCACTTTACGGTCTGCAGCTCCGCCGGGTGCAGAGCTGCAGACCACGTGGTAAGTTTAGTCTCGCGATCTCAGCCAGTCAGAGCGTTGCCGTGGTAACCCGCGGCAACGCTCTGATTGGGTGAGATCGAGAGACCCTGTCAGTCTGCAGCTCTGCGCTCAGCGGAGCTGCAGACAGGCTGGCTCTCTCCCGGGCAGGCAGAGGAGGGGCCTCGCACCCGGCGGCATAAAGTGCAAGCCGCCGGGCCCCCTCCTGTGTCGGGTCCTCGGTCTCTGACCGAGGACCCGATCTATCACACTGCCCTAAGGCGATTTAGGCGGCCGCGAGGCCCCCATCAGCGCGAGGCCTTAGGCGGCCGCCTAAATCGCCTAATTAGAGAGCCGCCTCTGGTCCCAGAAGATTGGAAGTTAGCGAATGTTGTGCCCATTTACAAGAAAGGTAATAGGGAGGAGTCGGGCAACTATAGGCCAGTAAGCCTTACTTCAGTAGTGGGGAAAGTGATGGAAACCATGTTAAAGGATAGGATTGATGAACATCTAAAAACACATGGATTTCAAGATCAGAGACAACATGGGTTTACTTCAGGGAGATCATGCCAAACTAATCTTATTGATTTTTTTGATTGGGTAACTAAAATTATAGATCAGGGTGGTGCAGTAGACATTGCTTACCTAGATTTCAGTAAGGCTTTTGACACTGTTGCACATAGAAGGCTTATCAATAAACTGCAATCTAAGTTTGGATTCAAATATTGTTGAATGGGTAAGGCAGTGGCTGAGTAACAGGCAACAGAGGGTTGTAGTTAATGGAATATATTCGAAGCTTGGACTTGTCACCACTGGGGTACCTCAGGGATCTGTACTTGGACCCATTCTCTTTAATATTTTTATTAGTGATATTGCAGAAGGTCTTGATGGTAAGGTATGTCTTTTTGCTAATGATACTAAGATATGTAACAGGGTTGATGTTCCAGGAGGGATAAGCCAAATGACAAATGATTTAGGTAAACTAGAAAAATGGTCAGAATTGTGGCAACTGACATTTAATGTGGATAAGTGCAAGATAATGCATCTTGGACGTAAAAACCCAAGGGCAGAGTACAGAATATTTGATAGAGTCCTAACCTCAACATATGAGGAAAGGGATTTAGGGGTGATTATTTCTGATGACTTAAAGGTAGGCAGACAATGTAATAGAGCAGCAGGAAATGCTAGCAGAATGTTTGGTTGTATAGGGAGAGGTATTAGCAGTAGAAAGAGGGAAGTGCTCATGCCATTGTACAGAACACTGGTGAGACCTCACTTGGAGTATTGTACACAGTACTGGAGACCGTATCTTCAGAAGGATATTGATACCTTAGAGAGGGTTCAGAGAAGGGCTACTAAACTGGTTCATGGATTGCGGGATAAAACTTACCAGGAAAGGTTAAAGGATCTTAACATGTATAGCTTGGAGGAAAGACGAGACAGGGGGGATATGATAGAAACATTTAAATATATAAAGGGAATCAACACAGTAAAGGAGGAGACTATATTTAAAAGAAGAAAAACTACCACAACAAGAGGACATAGTCTTAAATTAGAGGGACAAAGGTTTAAAAATAATATCAGGAAGTATTACTTTACTGAGAGGGTAGTGGATGCATGGAATAGCCTTCCAGCTGAAGTGGTAGAGGTTAACACAGTAAAGGAGTTTAAGCATGCGTGGGATAGGCATAAGGCTATCCTAACTATAAGATAAGACTAGGGACTAAGGAAAGTATTTAGAAAATTGGGCAGACTAGATGGGCCGAATGGTTCTTATCTGCCGTCACATTCTATGTTTCTGTGTTTCTATGTTTCTATGACATAATGCACAACAACCTCCACACATACCACCAGGACCCCACCCATTCCAATTGCCCCCTTCCTCCCAGTGGTGTATCCTGGTTTTGTGCTGCCCTAGTCAGGACAAAACTCAGGCGCCCCACTCAACCCTTCCCCCCACCCCGCCTTCTAAATACACACACACACATTCACTGACAGATACGCATACACACGCTAACAGACACACACACTCACTCTAACAGACACACACTCACTCTAACAGACACACACACTCACTCTAACAGACACACACTAATAGACACACACACACACACTAACAGACACACTGACACACTCACACACACTAACAGACACACACACACACACTAACACACACACATACACACAGTCAGACACACACACACTAACAGACACAAACTGTCAGACACACACACACTAACAGACACACACACACACTAACAGACACAGTCAGACACACACACTAACAGACACACACACACTAACAGACACACACAGTCAGACACACACTAACTCACTAGCAGACACACACACACACTAACAAACAGACACACATTAACAGACACACTAACAAACACACACACACACACACACTCACATTAACAAATTTTTAGTTTTTTTTAATTTACCACCCCCCTCCTTATCTTTTGGAATGCTGGGGGGGGAGGTTCTCTATCTCCCTGGTGGTCCAGTGGCTGCGGGTGGCGCTGGGCGGGCGGCTGGCGAAGGAGCACTTCCTCTGAGCTATCCGCTCAGCTCCGTCGCGCGCCGCAGAGTGCTGCTGGGAGCCGGGTTGATGACGTCATATTCCGGTTCCCAGCCTCACTCTGCGGTGCGCGAGGGAGCTGAGCGGACAGCTCAGAGGAAGTGCTCCCTCGCCAGCCGCCCGCCCAGCGCCACCCGCCCGCTCGGCATGCCTGTTAGCCGCAAGGCTAACAAGGCATTTGCCCTGGGCATTTGGGGGGAGGCGTTTTTTGCAGCCCCCTGAAAAATGCCGCCCAAGGCAAATGCCTTGTTTGCCTCGCGGCTAAAACGCCCCTGCTTCCTCCTATCATTCCTTCATCCAAACAGCTCTAATGTCCTGCTTAACCTACTCCAGAGATAACTCTGGCAACACAATTAACTGATAGCGTCAATATTGCAACAAAATAGAAGGATCGGGGCAGATGCTATTACCGTCCTTCAACAAACCCCTCACATATCCTAGCAAGTCTATTGAGTTAGATTGAGAGGAGGGTCACAGTAAATTTATTAAGTAGCGATTTTATTAGATTACGTAGTGTCATCTTTTGTTAAATGCTCTTTTTTGCCTAACTGAAACCACATTTTGTTACACTCTATTAAATACTGTACGTAAACCATGGAATAACTGCAATGTTTCTGGGGCATCACCCCTTTTTTCTTTGTACTTTATTTGGAAGATAAAGACCTTAACATAAACATATAAACAAAAAACACTTGTTTGAGACTTGAGCAGTAACCTTACAACAAGCTTATTCTAGTTTGCCCATTCTCAGTGGTTTCATAAATTCTAAACTCCAAATATATTCATCAAGTACCAATACCAATTATATTAGACACATATCGGACATTTTTTTATTGTTAAATGGTAACCAATAACGCTTTTTGTTTTCTTCTTATGTGTTTGAATATTTTCATATTCCAGACATCAATCATTGAATTATACACCCAGGGTTTCCAGTTAAAATCAGCAATTGACACAAGGCAATTTTCAATTAGCTGATGAACATCTATCAGGTATCCAGTAATTCTTCAGAAATTAAATAACAACAATGCAGATAAAAGAACTCAATTTTTATACAGGTGATCCTATCAAACATGTGGTTTTATCTCATTTTAAAAACTCCCCATCATTGCCCCCAAATAATACCATTGGCAGAAGATTGCCATTCTAATGGTAACCACCTAACGCCTGGTGGGAAATAAGACTTCTCATTTGAAAGAGGGGCATTTCACCATCTGATATATAGTATACGAGAGTTTACCTGTGGCATTGTGCTACTACAGTTAGAGCTATATTCACTGAGCTGTCTCATATCTCTCAACATCATATCCCACTACAAGTATACTTACCTGGTATTAGTTATAATATTATTACTCCAGTGTCTTCGTTACTTTAACATCTAAACTTTTAGATTTAAAAAAGAAAAAAAAAAAAACAGTCAGGCATTCGTTCCAGAAAGTATTCTGAATCCTTTTCAAAACACATAGAAATAGGTGGTTGCAAAAAGAAACTTCAAGAACAGAAATTAATGAGTAGCTAATAATTACAGTGGTTTTAGAGTTGGAATTCATGGAATTCAGACTAAATCAACCTGACGACATTGCCTTGTGACCTCCATTAACAGAAGCATGACTTTGGCCGGAATGAAAATAACTGCCTTGAGTAAAAATATTTTTAAAAATCCAATGCAGTAAATGTTATGACTAAATTAATGTTATTAGTAAATGCATTATTGGTACCCTGCTCCATTTACTTGGCAGGCTTACTGCAACCTTTGCCTAGAAGCATACTTACTGTGAAGCTCTTGGTTTTTTTCGTTTTTGTTCTTCTATAGAAGTTTCCTGTGTTTTTTCGTTATGTTGATAAGGTTACCTTTCTTCTATCTAAAGGACTCTCATTTATTTTACTGCTGCCAATATGGCGCTATACTTTATAATGATAGTTTGATGTCTCCTAAATATGTCCATGTTATCTTATAACAGTGATGGCGAACCTTTTTGAGCCCAAATGCCCAAACCGCAATACATGCCAACTTTTTTTTCCTCAAAGTGCCAACACAGCAATTAAACCTGAATGCTGAGGTTTAAGTTTAAAAAAAAAAAAAACTCATACAGTTGTCCAAACTAATTCTCCTCTTCTCTCCCCCAAGCATCTTCCCTTCTCTACCCACAGCATATCCCCCTCTACCTCCAGCATCTCCTTCTCCTCTCCCCTTCTCCCCCAGCATCTCCTCCTCCTCTCCCCTTCTCCCCCAACATCTCGTCCTCTCCCCTTCTCCCTCAGCATCTCCTTCTCTCCCCTTCTCCCTCAGCATCTCCTCCTCTCCCCCCAGCATCTCCTTCTTCTCTCCCCAGATTCTCATCTTCCTCTCCCCATATTCTTATCTTCATCTCCCCCAGATTCTCCTCTTCCCTCCTCTTCTCCCCCTGCATCTCCTCCTCTCCCCAGATTCTCCTCCTCCTCTCCCCAAGATTCTCCTCCTCTCCCCCAGATTTTCCTCTTCCTCTCCCTTTCTCCCCATCTCCTCCTCCTCTCCCCAGCATCTCTTCCTCTTCTCTCCCCAAGATTCTCCTCTTCTTCTCCTCCCCTCCCCAGAATCTCCTCACTCCTCCCCTAATCTCCTCCTCCTCTCCCCTAACATCTCCTCCTCTCCCCCCAGAATCTCCTCTTCCACTCCCCCAGATTCTCTTCTTCCTCTCCCTTTCTCCCCCCAGCATCTCCTCCTACTCTCCTCTAACATCTCATCCTCTCCCCCAGATTCTCATCTTCCTCTCCCTCAGATTATCCACCTCCTCCTCTCCCCCAGCATCTCTTCTCTCCACCCAGCATCTCTACTTCTCTGCACCCAGCATCTCCTCTTCTCTCCCCGCAGCATTTCCTCTTCTCTCCCCGCAGCATCTCCTCTTCTCTCTCCCAGATTTTCTTCTTCTCTCCCCTCAGCATCTTCCCCTCACTACCCCAGCATAACCCCCTCCCCCAGTATATCTCCCTCTCCCTCCCAGCACATAAATAATGTTTAATATCTTTTCGTGCGGCCGGGGTTTTGAAGTCCACCCAGGCTCCCTACCTGGTGGATTCCTTCCCGCTGCTGTGAGGGGGTGTGGGTGCGAGGGAGCACTGACTTACGTGCTGTTGCAGCACTGCTCCCTCCGCTGATGCCGCCGGGAAACAGGAAATTATGTCAATCAGGCGGCGGCGCAATGGAGGGAGCAATGCTGGAACAGCACGTAAGTCAGTTCTCCCTCGCAGCCCTCCATCCCACCCACCCACCAGTGCCATCTTAACAACATTATAGGCCCGTGCACTGGGGCCCTGCCTACGCACAACTCACAGGAATAAAAATTTTAATTATAGATAAAATTAGGCTTACATTTATTAGTATCTCCAACAAATGCAATACATAAATAAAATACATACACACAGACTGCTGAACACATTCACACACCGACTGCTGAATACATAAACACACCGACACACACATAGTATGCTGAATACACATATAAACATACACACAGACTGCTGAATACACATACAGGCAGACTGCTGAATACACACACACACACAGAGTGCCGAGTACACACAGACTGCTGAATACAAACACACAAACACACACACATACTGCATTGAGGGGTGCAGTGTATGCGTTTGTGTGTATGTGTGTGGAGTGCTGTGTGTCTCTGAGGGGTGCTGTGTGTGTGGGGTGCTGTGTGTGGGGGGGGGAGTGCTGTGTGCATGTGGGGGTGCTGTGTGTGTGTAGTGCTGTGTGTGGGGGTCGCTGTGTGTAGGAGGGTGCTGTGTGCGTGGTGGGGGTTCTGTGTGTGTGGGGGGGTGCTGTGTCTGTGTGTGTGTGGGGGGTGCTGTGTGCGTGTGGGAGGTGCTGTGTGTGTATGTGTGTGTGGGGGGTGCTGTGTGTGTGTGTTGGGGGTGCTTTGTGTATGGGGGGGTGCTGTCTGTGGGAGGGTGCTATGTGGGTGGTGGGGGTTCTGTGTGTGTGGCGGGGTGCTGTGTCTGTGTGCGTGTGGGAAGGTGCTGTGTGTGAATGTGTGTGTGATGGGGTGCTGTGTGTGTGGGGGGAGGACAGGGGGGTGATGTGTGTGTGTGTGGGGGGGTGCTGTGTGTGTGTGAGAGAGGGGTACTGTGTGTGGTGGGGGGGTGCTGCAAATATATTAATAAAATCTGTGTGCCTCCCTCCCTTCTCACCTTTGGTGAAGGAGGGGGGGACACAGCCATGTCTGGTAAGTATGTGACAAGGAAGCAGCTTTCCTGTCCTCCCGCCCGCAGAATGCTGTGTGGAACATTGCCATTGTAACGCGTGGAAATACTCCACGTAGATTGCTCGCGGGAGGACAGGAGAGCTGCTTCTCAGTTCCCTCCCCCTGAATCCCTCCCCTTCCATGTCCTCCCAACACGGAAGCAGAGTAGGCTCCTGACGTTTTGTGCAGGAAGGCAGGTGCCTACTCTGCATTGCAGCCGACCAGCGACCTATGGCCGCGTGCCCACAGAGAGGGCCCGGGTGCCACCTGTGGCACGTGTGCCAAAGGTTTGCCATCACTATCTTATAACAACACAGTGGAAGTAGAACTAAAATAATGCATTAAGGCATTTGAACTTATCAAAGTCTTAATAAAGGGAATATTTGCAAATTCCATTTGTTGTTTTAGAAGTAAGATAAAGCTAAACATAAACACACACATTCACATTGTGGTAGCGTGTATGTATGTATGTCAGTGTCTGTATGTATGTCAGTATGCATGTGTGTGTCTGTATGTCCTTATGCTTATGCATGTATGTGTTTGTGTGTCACTATGTATGTATGTCTGTGTGTCTGTATATGTGTGTATGTCTCAGTATGTGTTTGTCAGTATGTATGCCTATATGTGTGTATGTCTGTTTCAGTATGTGTGTCTGTTGGATATGTATGTGTGTCAGTATGTATCTTTGTGTGTGTGCATCTGTGTCATTGTGTCATGTATCACTCAGTGTGTTTGTGCCTGTGTGTGAAAGCGGTCCCTGTGGGCAGGCTTGGAGACGGCTTGGAGACGGGCCCCCAAAGGGCCCAGACTTTGAGTTGAGTTAGGGGCCCCAAAATTTCTGATAGCGGCCCTGGTGGTAGTTTATGATTATTCGATATAATATTATAAAGTGGCTTAGTTGTGCATTGGCGCCTCCCATTCTAATGCTGCCCCAGCCTCTTGCTATCTGTCCACCATTTCTGTGGTTTTCAGTAGTGCTCTTTCAGACTCTGATATTACAGAAAACCTCCTCCATGTGCTTCCATGCGTTCTTTTGTCCATCCTCCAAATCATACAGCAAGCAACACAGATCTGGTTTGTGTAAGGAGAGGCAGAGGCACCTGGGAATTCTGTGACTAAAGGCAGTTGAGATGTAAATATGGCTAAGAATGCAGTAGATTGATTAAAGTGATAACATACCTCCCAACAAGTTTAGGTATAAAATTGCGAAGGGGAGGCCATAGCCATCTGGGTGTCCCCAATGACGTGACCCATGTAAAAAAAGTGTGGGCCTCAATGACAGCCTCCCAGCCTTCAGGACTTCAGCAGCGCTCCCTGCATGGTCCTAGCTCCTGCTTCACAGCGTGAGTGCATCTAATGGTGGGCTTGCACTGTGCTGGCCCCAGAAAATTCCCTGGTGTCCCTAGATGCAGCACACCAATGGTCTGAAGTGGGATGGCTGGACAAGAACCCGAAATCAGGACTGTCCTGCCAAAACTGGGTTTGTTAACCTGTGAAAATTATATCATCTTTACAACACCCTGGAATAGTTATTTTGTTGTAACAACAGCATTACAGCTATCTTAGTTTGCTTGTTTGATAGTGGTCAGTAATGTTTCAGAGGGAGGAACTCCCGAAAGCATGTTAATAAAATTTCTATTAGTCCAATAAAAAAAAGATATTAAAAGGAACTACAATACTACACTATTTTGAATCATACATTAAAGAAAGACAATTAGATAATTATTAGAATTTTTTATGTATTTATTTTATGCAAAACAAAAAACATTACTAGAGAGGTGCAAATGTAAGGTAAGTCAGTAAAGTTTAGGTTGTACTGGGATAAATAGCGATAAATTCTGTCTGTGAGAGAATGAGCATCACGTATCCTGCAAAGATGTCCTGTGTGATTTCATTAACTCTCCATATTCTCTTATTTAGAATATAATGGCAAATGGAATATCGGGCAGAGAAATAAAAGTGCTAGGATATGTACGACAGACACCAGACATCATACAAAACTCTGAAAAGATAAAGGACACTGAGAACCACCTGTATACAACTCTCTTTTGCCAGATGATTACTCGTTGCCATGATCAGATGACTCTGCCGTGCAACTGGACTCATGTTGCAAGAAAATAATGACCCTGAAGTCGTTCCCATTTTCCATGCCAGTTCCATGTGATTGTATTCCAAAATTTGGCTGTAAATGAGCTCTCTTCATTCATAATGACTCTTCTAACATTCCGTGGACATCATCTGTTTAGCTTTGTAAGAGATCTACAATTTACTACTATGCACCAGGTGTTCTCTTTAGTGTTCTGTCTCCTTCTCTCATCATTTGCTCTAGTTGGACAACACAGTTTTGTTATATGATGGCAAATCTGTATACAGGACCCTTGAAGGCAATTATGACAGTAAGAACTCAATACAGCTTTTGGCCGGTGATGATGTTGGCTTTGCAACCTAACTGGGCCACCGCTACAATGTGGATGAGTTCCTCTTCTAAAAAAGGCACTGCTATCAGTGGCGTCGCTGGGGGGGAGGGGGGGCAGAGGGGGCCATGGCCCCCCCTACATCATGCTGTGCCCCCCCTTGGGCCCCCCCAAATGCTAGCAACTTGCTGGCCATGTGCTTCAATTATATTCCCTCGGGCTGTAACAGTGTGTGACATCCCGAGGGAATGCAGGACAGAGCAGCTAGAACGCTGTTGGGGCTGGAGGGACCACTGACAGGCTCCCCGGCAAGGCCCCACCTCCAAACGAAGCCCTGCCTCTCGCACATAAGCCCCGCCCCTGCCGTAAAGCAGCAGACCATGCTGCTGCAGAAGATGGCTGCCTGACCCCCAGCAACAGCCTCCAGTGACAGGTAGGCTTGGTGTGTGTGTGTGTATGGACATAGCAGTCTGTGTGTGTGTGTGTATGGACATAGCAGTCTGTGTGTGTGTGTGTGTGTGTGTATGGACTCAGCAGTCTGTGTGTGTGTATGTATGTGTGTATGGACTCAGCAGTCTGTCTGTGTGTGTGTGGACTCAGCAGTGTGTGTGTATATGGACTCAGCAGTCTGTGTGTGTGTGTGTGTGTGTGTGTGTGTGGACTCAGCAGTCTGTGTGTGTGTATGGACTCAGCAGTGTGTGTGTGTGTGTGTGTGTGTATGGACTCAGCAGTCTGTGTGTGTATGGACTCAGCAGTCTGTGTGTGTGTATGGACTCAGCAGTCTGTGTGTGTGTATGGACTCAGCAGTCTGTGTGTATGGACTCAGCAGTCTGTGTGTGTGTGTGTGTGTGTGGACTCAGCAGTTTGTGTGTGTGTGTGGACTCAGCAGTCTGTGTGTGTGTGCATGGACTCAACAGTCTGTGTGTGTGTATGGACTCAGCAGAGTCTGTGTGTGTGTTCGGACTCAGCAGTCTGTGTGTGTGTGTATGGACTCAGCAGCAGTGGTGGATCCAGGTGGGGGGGCAACGGGGCAATTGCCCCCCCTGAGAAAACCGATGGTCTCCCTCTCCCCTGCCAGCACATGCAGGTGCTAGCCCTGCAATGTGCCTGTGGACCGGAGGGGAGATCAGAGATCTCCCTTCCGGTCCGCAGGCACTGTGCTGACAGCTGGAAGGGGAGGGAGAGAGGACACAGGAGCTCTGCCTGCAGCTCCTCCGGGTCCTACTCTCGCAAGCACGGAGCGTTGCCGTGGTAACCGCGGCAACGCTCCAAATCTCGCGAGAGTGAACTCTAGCCCTGGAGCGCGGGCTAGAGTTCACTCTCCCCACTGGGACCACCAGGGATTCACCACCGGACCACCAGGGACTAAGAAGTGTCCCCCCTCCTTCCAGTAAAGGTAAGAAGGGAGGGGGGACATAAATATTTATTTTAATTTAAAAAAAAGCCCCCCTACCCTTATCACACACACTCTACACACACACATTGCCCCCCATACACACACATTGCCCCCCATGCACACACATCCCTCCATACACACACATTGCCCCCCATACTGCCCCCGTACACACACACTGCCCCCATACACACACATTGCCCCCATACTTCCTCCCATACACCCCCCATTCACACACACTGCCCCCCATACACACACTGCCCCCCATACACACACACATTGCCCCCATACTGCCCCCCATACACACACATTGCCCCCATACTGCCCCCATACACACACACTGCCCCCATACACACATACTGCCCCCCATACACACATACTGCTCCCCCATACACACACACTGCCCACCATACACTATCCCCATACACACACTGCTCCCCATACACACACACTGCCCCCATACACTGCCCCCATACACACACATTGCCCACACTCACACATACACTGCAATACTCACACACACACACTGCAACTGTTACACACACATACTGTCCCACACATACACTGCATCCCTGACATACACTGCCGCCCTCACTCACACACTACAACCTTCAAACACACACTGCTCACACACTGTCCCCCTCACACACACACACACATGCACCCCTTACACATTGCACCACTCACACACACCACTGCTCCTATGCCCTACTACAGCCCCATTTCCCAGCAGACCTCAGGTAAGTTGTCAAACTGTTCTTAAACGGTTTGACTACTTACTCTGGGAGGGGGTCCCGGCACTATTGACACCATAACCACTACACTGAGCTGTAGTGGTTATTGTGTCTGGATTATTTCTTTAAATAATCTACAAGTGCCCCTCCCGAGATCAGGCTCTGGATCCGCCACTGCTCAGCAGTCTGTGTGTGTGTGTATGGACTCAGCAGTCTGTGTGTGTGTATGGACTCAGCAGTCTGTGTGTGTATGGACTCAGCAGTCTGTGTGTGTTTGTGTATGGACTCAGCAGTCTGTCTGTGTGTATGGACTCCGCAGTCTATCAATAATTAAAATTCCTGTGAGTTGTTGTGTAGGAAGGGCCCCAGTGCATTGCTTTGCCCAGGGACCCTTAACTCTGTTAAAATGGTACTGCTTGTGTGTGTCAGTGAGCTTCTATTTAGTGAGCATGTGTGTGTCAGTGAGCTTGTCTTTAGTGAGCTTGTGTGTGTCCCTGAACTTCTTTGTAGTGAGGCTTCTGTTTATACAAGTGAGTTTGTCTGTAGTAAGCTTGTGTGTGAGTCACAGAGTTTTGTCTGTTAGTAAGCCTATTTGCGCATGTCAGTGAGCTTGTGTGCTTACAGTACTATATATATTTTTTTTTTTTTTGACTTGTAGGAATGGCTTACATTTTTTTTTCCAGGGCTGCTTTGGATTCCCAGGGATTCCCAGTTTGGCTCTGCCAGCGAGTGCACTTTACCGCTGAATCATCTGTGTGAGCTGCCGCACACTTTAGCCCTGTTACACGCATTTGGGAGCTGCTGTTGACAGGTACTAGTAGTCTAGAGATTGGACATGGGGTATATGCTCAGCTATCTGTATAATACAGATCTGTGTGTATATAATATCCAGGGATAGTCCGTGCTTCCTGTATAGTGCTGCTCTCTGTATAATACAGGCCTGTGCCTGTATAATATCCCGGGACAGTCAGTGCTCCCTGTATAGTGCTGCTCTGTCTTGGGATATTATACACAAACAGACCTGTATTATACAAAGAGCAGCACTATACAGGGAGCACTGAGTGTCCCAATTTATTATACACACAACCCTGTATTATACAGAGAGCACTGACTGTCCAGGGATATTATACCCAGAGAGTAATTGATAGCTGTGCTGCAAAATGTCCTTGGAATTTTTTTTCAAATGTTGGCAACTATGGTACTTTATCAAGGGTAATGTGTTTGTTTTTTTAATAATCCCTGGTGGAAAATAATGAATCCTCCACCAGGGATTATTTAAAAAAAAAACACATTGTGTCGGGGGCGGGGCTTAACATGTGACAGGGGCGGGGTCAATCTGTGGCGAGGGCGGTGTTAAATATGCCCCCCTACTTTTGTCCCTGGCCCTCCATGTGCCCCCCCTAAAAATGAATCCTAGAGACGCCACTGACTGCTATATGTGAAACGCTAAATTATTTTCTGTTGTTTTACAAAGGAAATTAACCAAGAAGAGAAGAGTAAATTACCAGATTTGAAGACATACAGTCATGGGTAGCCAGTAGAAATAAAGTATGTAAGCAGAGAGACTAGGTACACAAAGCATGTGATAATCACAGCTTTACTGGAGCATAATAGCAACGTTTCAGCTTACACAGTAGCTTTCATCAAGCCACTGAGTGATTTTGTTTTTAGAAACAATGCTTATCAGTAATATACATCAAGGAAGAAACTTCAAGAGTAGTCTGCCAGATGGACAAGGTTGGATTTTAGCTCCGTCTCCAATAAGCACAAAATTATTAGGTGTGCCCTATGCACGCACCTCCAAAAATGTTTAGGAAAAAAATGATAACCCAACAAAAAAATTTTTCGGAGACCTGGGCATGTCTAAAGTGACACAAATATTAAACATCTGAAGAAATTGGTAACATTTTGTCAACATAGAAATGCATCTGCATAAAAGGCTTCATCATGTATGAAAATGCAAGAGCTCTACTGAATCATCAGTCAATTTTGTCGCAATTTTTAAATTTGCAAGATTTTTTAATCTGTTGTTTATTTGTGCAATTTTTCTGTATACAGCATTTTTTTTTTTACCAACGCAACAAATTTATTTATTCACTTTTCTGACAGAAAAGTGTTTTGTTTCAACCACTGTAAATGTAAATTCCTGCGAAACCTGGTGGAGTTTACTGTGAAGAAAACTTTTTAAATAACTTTAATAAATAATTTAACTGGCACTTTTCAGAAAACGTTAATAAATATCCCCCAATGTGTAAAAGTGGACATGAGTGTGATATACATGCTTCCTGGGCTTAGTTAAAAATACACCGCAAGCAGCATAGCCACTACAGCGCTCGGGGGTCCACTGGATACATCAACCCTTACCCACTACATCTCACTGAGAGCCAGAAGCTCCTACTAAGAACTTCTTTTAGGTCATCTGAACTAAGCATTGCAGTGCAGGCAGAGCTCATTGGCTGAGAGAGTCAGCTGATCACTCTCAACCAATGAGCCAAGCCTTTACAGCTCTCATTCAGTTGTAGAAAGACATTGAGTGTCGCAAAGCGGTCCCCAGGCGGTACCCAGGTAAGGAGTCAAACCATTCTAAAATGGTTTGTCTACTTACAGTATAAGGTTCCAGGGCATTCCTGGCACCATAACCACTACACCATGAGTAATTCTTTTAAACTTTTAAGCTTGTGAAAGTAGTGTTTGAGGGAGACATAGATTAGAAGGAGACGGAGTGAAATAAAATGTGTGGAGGGATGAGAAGCTTATTGCAATGAGAAAAAAGTAACCTAGGAAGATAGTAGCTTTCCTCGAAAAGAAGGTTTTCAGTGATTAAGGAATAAATAGTGTTTTTTTTTTAAGGGAGCACCATGCCAGTGAGGTTTACTACAACCAAAAAACAGTGTTTTAATAAAACATTATTTTTGGTTGGAGTATCCCTTTAAGTACCCTACTTTCCCAATGACACCTACCTCAGGACCCCTAACTGGCCAGTCAATACCCATCTAACTTCAAATGCCAAGTTCTAATTAGCCACCCCCTTAGTGCTAATTAACCCAATCACTACATCCACCAAAAACACTGAATATGATGTGATGGGCATCAGTATCACACCATTCTGGAAGTTTTAGGCAATGATTTTTGTATGCATCACACATAGCAAGCAGATTACAAAGGATTTGATAACTCGATCACCAAACAGTGATAATACTATCAAGTGGCATGCTAGGTATTGTGACCATCATTTAGTGGGTCTTTTCTTTATATATAACAAAAACTAGATTAAAACTATTGCAACATTTCTACATATATTTTTTCAGTACTTTAAAAAAAGAAAAAAATGTAACTTCAGATAAATTAAGTTAGCGTTTCTGATAATGTTACAAATGAGGCAAAATCATTGCCTCATCAAGTATAAGTGCAGTGTCTAGCGTACCTAATATGTATTAATGTATTCTAAGTAATGAAGTTAGATCAAATTGAAATAAACTATAATGAATATGCAAAAATGCTTATGAATACACCGAGTTTAGAAATATTTGATATATATTGGAGAATTGCATGAACTTTCATGAAGATGAATCAATGTGGATTATGGGAGAGAACCTACCATTAAAAGTACATTTTCAACAGGCTGCAAGGAATGTTTTGTGTTCTCTCCCTATTCACTCAGTGCTACCTTTATCAGTGGTGGGGGATTGAAAAAAAACCCTCAGTTTCTTTATCCCCCTCTCGAAAACAAAAACAAACAAAAAAAACCCACATAGAAAGAATATGCTTATTTCCTAGTTAATTTAAAATTCACAAGTTTATTTGTAATTTAACAGAGAGACACTGAGGATTATATTTATTTACGAGTGAGCTCTGATGAATTCAAAGACAATTTGCATAATGTAGAATAAAATAACCATTTTGTGAAAATTATCCAAACTCTTTTGATATTTTGGATTTTAAACTTGGCTATTTCTACCTAAATACTGCAGGTCAGGTGTCACTACGTCACAACGCACCGTTTAGTATATAAACCCTACACAAAACAATTAAACAAAAAAAAACAGCAATTGAAAATAAGTCAGAAAATAAAAAAATACTTTTATAAGTAAATAATTGTTTTATACTTAATACCATCAAAGTCTAACATAGAGCATTTTAAGTATATGAAACTTAATAATTAGATGCTTGTAAGACTATGAGGTCGACGATGTGAGACTAGCTCTGTCTGCTTTAAACCTCTTTGCAGTTAAATAATTAGAGACGATTATAAATGTTTTTGCTTTGATAAAAACATTATTTTACAGCAGCAGAAAAGCAAAAAGTGTAAGGGATCTGATATGTCTAATGGTAACAGGTGCAATATACTCACATTACTTACGGTTTACGGTTAACTGTTTCCTGTTATTTACATTTCCCTTGGACTCACTTTAGTACTATCCATAAATGAGCATTGAGCTACTTGTGTACTTCCAAATCAATAATATATTCTGTGGGACGTCAGGAAAGCTAAAGAAATGTCCAAACAGTGCGTGGAAATGCATTGGTGACTTCCGATACAGTGGTCCGAGTACCCCCTGAAATCCCCTGTCTCTGGTATGTGAGAATAAGTCTGCTGGCTCAGGGCATTGTCTGTCAAACCAAGCAAAGCCTATTCAGTTACCGTGGAGTTCTCATGTGGAATTGAGAAAACAAAAGTCCTCTCTTCACTTTTCCTGAGCGCATTTGTAAACACGTCCTTTACCTTCCTGGATTCATATAATAGAATTTCCACTTCACGAACTATTATAGACCAACTCCATGTAAAGATCCATAAGAATTTTAAAGATTAATTGGCTGGAGTAAGTCATGTTAATAAATAACTTACATAATTCATTAATGAGGGTGGGTAATATCTTACGTTATATAACAAATACCTTGTTTACATTAATAACGTGGGTTTATTTTAAAAAAGGGAATTGTGTTGAACTGCAAGGAAATTGTAAATTTTAGAACAAATTGAAAAAGTCTACAACACAGTTATTTTGTATATTGCGAATATTTTAGAGTACAATTTACAATTCTCCTGTTTGTTCTTCACAATTCCCACTCTAATGAATAAACTATCAATTATGCAACGTGTGAAAATGGTTGTTTAAAAGTGAGCAATTTTAAAGATACTTCAAAATTTAAAGTTTAAGTTGAATATAGTATTGGTGAAAAGTTTCAGCCAGAGGTCAAAATAAATAATTTACCCTACAGCTCTCTACAAGTTATGGATAAGGATCTCTGAAATATAGTAAGTCTGGATTAGTTTACTTGTGTGTGGGATTTAAGAATTCATGGGCCTGGGCTAAAAAAATTTATGGGCCGATTGAGAGAAGTTACATTCAGATTTTATAGTAGATATTATTATTATTTATAAAGTGCCAACAGATTCCACAACTCTATAGAATGGGTGGACTACATTTGGGACATATAGCAAACCCACTACTGGTCCCTATGACATTTGCAGGGTTATTTGTTGAGGATTCAAAGGTCAAAATAGCCAAATTGGAGACATTCTTCCAAGACAGCTATGCTTGCAGTTCAACTAGTTTAACCTGTAATGTCAAAATCACTTTGAATTCCTGACAATTATCACTTCAGTAACTAATACTGGTAGGCTCTCTGTGTGATTGTAAGGTCACATGTATGACCTTGAGGCCGTGCACACAATATGAAACCCAGACTCCATGCACCGTTATGTCCCAGTGTACTAAGACATTTTGGAGAACAACTGCCGCTGCTAACAAGATACACAATGTAATGTTTAGGAATGGTAGTCAGGTGGCATAAATAGTATAGGTTTAGTCCTAATTCCAGAGACAAGTAGTAGGGAATAATCTGGCAATAGCTAAAGGGTTAGTGTAAGCATAGCAAGGCAATACTGACAATTAAATGTCCAAGTAGTGACCGTGCCTGTGTTAGAATGGCAAATTCTAAGGGTTTTAAGGGGAGGACCTAATAAATAGGGAATTCTGTACTAAAAATTTTTTTATCTATTTTTTACATAAAAGGGTTGGAGTAACCCTGTAACATGTAGCAAGTGGGAAGGGACAGAGTAAGGAAATTTGATTCCTATCGCCATAGCAGCTAAGTGGAATGGTTCATAAGAGAGTCTCACTCAATTGCCTCCTCATTCCCTTTATATTTTGCCAGTAGCTGCAAGTCTGTGAAATTTTGTTAGCCTTCACTTCCAAATTCCCCCTGCTACCTCTTGTCTCAAATTTCCATTATATCTTTTAGACTGTAAAACATTATTGGTGCGAAACTGATCTATGGGCCCCCTTCCCTCCCTTCTTCCCCCTCCCTCACACATTCATACATACACACATACATACACACAGACATATACATACAGACACATACATAGAGGCACACACACATAGACACAGACAGACAGATACATACAGACACATACAGACACACACACACACAAGACACATATACATACAAAGATATACATACATACAGACAGGGCCGGTGCTAGGATATTTGACTACACAGGCGAAGATGCATTTTGACCCTCCCCCCCCCCCAAAAAAAAAATAAACAATGCATCTTCACCTCTGTGTCTCGTAGCCCCCTTTTGAATTTCTTACCCCCATTAGTGTTGCATATCCACTCTCTTGAATGTCTTATCCCTTTGGCCCCTTACTGCCCTACACCCCCCTTTAGTGTGTCTCCTACAACACCTCTTATGTATTTCTTACTTCCCCGCCAGCCCCTATCTATCTCTCTTTTTCTCCCACATAGACACAGGCAAAAATACATACATGCACAAATACACAAACATACAGACACACAACCATACAAGCACACAGACATAATTTTTCAGGCACACAGTCACAAAGCTATACAGACACACAGTCATAAAAGGCACACAAACAAACACAGTCATACAATCTACACATACAGGTACATTGTCATACAAACACAGACATACATTCATACAGACACAGGCACTCACAGAAATACAGACTGACATAAAGAAACATAGAGATAGGCATACAGAGACATACATACACAGACAAACAAAGAACCCTGCACACTGATACCGTGTAAATGCTCCGGCCATCAACAGTGGTGGATGCTCCATGTCAGGCGGACATCGCTGGATCCACCAGTAAAGTCTTCAAAAGGAATAAACGCAGGCAACACTCCAATAGTAAGGATGGTATATTTATTGGTAGGTGAACCACCCCATAGAAAGTGTGATGTTTCAGCTCATGCAATAAGGCTCTGCTGAGCCGAAACGACGCACTTTCTTTGGGGTGGTTCACCTATCAATAAATATACCATCCGTACTATTGTGTTGTACTATTGAGTGTTGCCTGCGTTTATTCTTTTTGAATACATACACACAGTCATACAGAGACATACATACTGTATGTCTCTGTATGACGGTCTGTGTATGTACACAGGATGGCTAAAAGATAGATCCCCATCTGTCGTGCAACTTCAACAATGCTTTGAAAGCTGGGGCTCTACCGATTCCCCATGCTTGCAGGATTGTATTTAGCATGGAGCAGTATTTGTGTGTTTGACTGTAAGCATGTGTTTGTATGGAGTATGTTTGTATGATTGTAGCGGTGTGTTTGTATGTAGTGTTTGCATTTGAATGCAAGCATGCATTTATGTGTAGTGTTGGTTTTTAAACGTAGGTGTGTGTTTATATATAATTTTGGTGTCTGTATGTAGTGTTGACATTTGAATGCAGGGGGTGTGTTTGTATGTAGTGTTGACGTTTGCATGCAGGTGTTTATTTGTGTGTAGTGTTGGTGACATTTAGATACACACAGACAGAGACATTTACATACACACACACTGACAGACATAGATACACACACACACTGACAGACATAAATACACACACTGACAGACATATACAAACACACTGACAGACATAGATACACACACACACCCTGACAGACATACAGATACACACATACACAATGATAGACATACACAAAGACACACTAACAGACAGACATACACACACACTGACAGACATTTAGATACACACAGACACAGGGACAGAGACATATACATACACACACACACTGACAAACATAGATACACACACAGACCAACAGGTTCAGGAGGGTGGCTTACCTGGGATCCAGAGTGCTGCCTGAGGTAGTTGGGAGTTGGAGGAGCTGGTCCTGCCCAGCCCCCCTCCTCTCTGCCTTCTTGGGAGGACTTCCTCCCATGCTGACAAAAAAGGGGACGGTGGTAGCTCCGCCCCTGCTGGGCACCAGCCGCGCTGTGTGCTACAGAGGGAGCAGGGATATGACGTTCATATCCCCGCCCCCTCCACACAGTCCGCGGCACTGCAGGTTGGCGCTCGGCCACTCTACAAGAAGTGACCGGCAGGAGAGGGGAGCTGTGCGCTTCTCTCCTGCCGGCCACCCGGACATTTGCGCCCCCGGGCCGGTGCGCCCTAAGGCGGCCGCCTGTGCCGCCTTATGGACGCGCCGGCCCTGCATACAGACACACACACATACAGAGATAGATAGATACATACATACACACAGGCACATACATACAGACAGACATACACACAGACACATACAGACACACACACACACACACAACACACATACATACAAAGACACATACATACATACAAACAGACACGCATACATACAGACAGACACACATATAAAGACATACACAAAGACACAAATACAGACACACACAGACGCATAGACACACTTACATACACACAGACACAAACACAAAAACACATACATATATATATACACACATACAGACACAGACACACACACACACACACAAGACACACATACATACGAAGACACATACAAACATACATACAGACAGGCAGGCACACATACATACAGACAGACACATTCACACAGACAGACACACACTTACACACACAGACAGACACATACATACAGACACACACACACACACAGACAGACATGTCTCACATGTCACTAGGGGACACTGTGAGACATGGGGACACTGTGGGACACTGAGACAATGCATCACAGTGTCCCTATGTATCACAGTGTCTCAGTGCCCCATGTCTCCCAGTGTTCCCATGTCTGTGTGTCCCCATGTCTCCCAGTGTCCCCATGTTACTAGGGGACACTGAGAGACACAGGGACATTGAGAGACATGGGGACACTGAGACACTTGGGGAAACTGGGAGACATGGGGACATTGAGAGACATAGGGACACTGAGACACTTGTGGACACTGGGAGACATGGGGACACTGAGACACTAGGGACACTGGGAGACATGGAGACACTAGGGGCACTGGAAGACATAGGTACACAGACAATATGGACACTAGGAGACATGGGAACACTGAGACACCAAGGACACTGGCTTGGAGACATGGGGACAATTAGACACTTGGGGACATTGTGTCCCTAGGGTCTCAGTGTCCCTATGTCTCCCAGTGTCCCCATGTCTCAGTGTCTCCATTGGTGTCTTTTTTCACCATGTCTCAGTGTCCCCAAGTGTCCACATGTGTCTGTATCCCCATGTCTCCCAGCGTCCCCTAGTGTCTCAGTGTTTCCAGGTCTCAGTGTCCCCTAGTGTCTCAGTGTACCCATGTCTCAGTGTGCCCATGTGTGTCTGTGTCCCCGTGTCTCCAAGTGTCCATAGTGTCTCAGCGTCCCCAGAGGTCTCCCTGTGTCCCCATGTCTCACAGTGTCCCCCAGTGTTTCAGGGTCCCCATGTCTCCCTGCATTCTCTACCCCATCCCTCACTTCCCTGAGCTGTAGACTGTCTCCGCAGGCTGGGAGCTGCTGTCTGGACTATCTGTGCTGTGTAGCGGCTCCCCCACGGATCAGTGAGTAGAGAGATGCAGGAATATGCTGTAACTTCCTATCCCTGCCTCTCTCTACACACACAGCGACCCTTACTGGCCTGTGATGGTATTTCAGAGTAATCTCTGTTTATACTGAGAAAAATTCCGGCATTTGTATTGGCGGCATTACTGCAATATCGGCACCCGCCAGGCAGCCTCAAATAAATACTGGCCAGGTGGCAAACCTAAGAGTAGTGTGTAAAAAAAAAAAAAAATCAATGGGCCTATTTTGGAGTTCCATCAGCCCTTATGTTAATCCGGCCCTGGTTAGACTTGCTAACTGCACGCACACACTTCTTCCATTGCTCTATTACAGTACTAGTGTGCAAACACTACTCAGGATGCATGATCTTTGACCACTGTGATTTTGATATGTACGTTGGCGTAAGAATTGTAAAGCGCTGCCAAATAAGTTTAAGCTATATAGATATCAATAATAATAATAATAATAATAATAAGCAAGCTAACCGTCCATATCTGGAAGTCATTTGAATTTGAATCCAGGAAGTGGTTGAACCATAGGATTTTTACAGTTGGTAGGGTGTGTAAAAGATTAAACATTACAATAAAAAAGACATCCATCCTTTACCCATAAGCATAAAAGATGACCCTTGACATTTGACAGGATTCAATTCTTCTGTGAACTGTTATAGCCACCAAAGAAAATAAATGCATCTCAGTAAAGCACTCCGTACATACTAATTGGAGTCTGTTCTTTATCATTTTGCTGGTGGGTAAATGGTTTAAATGTTGTGATTGTGAGGAAAAATGAGGCAAATCTGTCTACACCAATTTAGATGCAAAATAATAAAGTATTGCAGTTTCTTGCAATACCTTTTTTTAATGGACTAACAGGAATTTACAGTGAATAGCTTTCGGGAATTCCTCTCCTTATTAAGAGTAAACCACCAATTCAGTCAGTTAACAAATTTTACGATTTAAGAACATATTTCAGTTATGACATAAGTGAAAACTAACCATTAAATTGTTTGGGAAATATCTGTAGGACATTTGTCACATAGAAATATTATTTCAGTTGTGCATTTGTAAACACGATGGCTTCTTATAAAATGTGTATTATTATAGGGAAGCCATCGCTATTCTAGAAATTACACAATTGAATAAAACATAGCACCTGTAAGTTTTTGATGTTACACACTGTTTTCTTACATAGTTACATAGTCTGAAAAGAGACCTGTGTCCATCAAGTTTAGCCTTCCTCACATCTGTTATTTGCTGTTTATCCAAAAGAAGGTAAAAAAACACCCTGTTTGAAGCACTTCCAATTTTGCAACAAACCAGAATGACAGTTATATTTATCCCTGAATCTAGAAGCTATTACCCTACAATTGATAAAATAGATCCTTGAATATTCTGTTTTTGCAAGTATGCATCTAGATGCTGTTTGAACATCTGTATGGACTCTGATAAAAGCACTTCTTCAGGCTGAGAATTTTACATCCTTATTGTTCTAACTGTAAAAAAAACTTTCCTTTGCCTTAGACTAAATCTCATTTCTTCCAGTCTAAATGCGCGACCTCGTGTCATATGTATAGTCCTGTTTTGTGGATAGATTTATTTTAAATTTATCTTAAAAATATAGCTTTTGCCATAACAATGCAATTCAATATCATACAGGCAGTCCAGAACTGAAATGCCAGCAAGTTCTCTCTGCATAAGAGATACATCAACCCTGGACAATTGTTTCTGCCTTCTTTGGGCCTCGTCAGCAGGTGTAGCTGATACCCCTTTATTAAAGAATTAGGTCAATCCAGACTCCTTGTTCTTACCGTAACAGGTACAGCTGGACTGAAACCTCTTTGATGGAGTCCTGTGAGGAAATACAGTAATCAGTCTCACTGATTTCCCAGCTCCTTGCCACTCAGATCCTGAGGAGGTAGGCTGAAAGCTAGCCGGATAAGAGGCATGTGTGGGTGTGGGGAAGTGTAAGTGTAATATGGAGGGAATGGTAAAACAGGGGAATGAGGAGCTGGACTATATATATAGGCAGACATTTTGCCTTCTTATTTCAGCCATCTTAGAATAATGGATAGGTAACAGCTTCCAGTGGACAGTGTTCCTGGGATTGTGCTGCCAGTGCTTACCAGACAGCCACGGCATGGATATCGATGGTATTCTTGCCGCCCTTAGGGCTGAGACTGTCCGAGACGGTGGCCAGCACCTGCAGGCCCAGCTGGAGCGTCTGGAGGGTGCCGCCGTGGTTGCCGCCGGCGGTCACAGGATACCGCGCCGATGGACGTGGTTTCCTGCCCGTTTTATTCCCTGTCTAAAGAAACGGGCTAGGAGGTGGAGCAGGAGCTCCATGCCATGCGGCCGCGAGCTATGGGATGGCTACCCGTGGTGTTCCCACCTCCCCAGCTCCCACTTTCACAAGGGTCGGGCACCTTGCGACCATGCGTACTCCTAGGGCCGGGGGGCAGAGCCCAGTGTTGGGTTCATGGGCTGGACTCCACGCAGCCGCGAGCCGTGTGGCCATTACCCTACCTTCTCCAGGTACCCCAGCTTCACCAAGGCGCCCAGCCCGCGAGGTGTCACATGTCCAGGAACCCACGGCAGCCCACTCTACATCCGCAGGGTCCCCTGCTGTCCAAGGGCGTTAGCGGCCTGCCTAGAAGACAGCGGCAGTGCAACCTCTATCCCTAGCATCCCCATCTAGGCAGTCCACTGGGAGGGTGAGTAGGCTGCAGGTAGGCAGGAGGGCTCATGCTCTATCTAAAGGGTTGGGGGAGAAGGGCATGGATCTGGTAAATGCAAGTGAGTCTGACAGGCCCCCCCCATTTCCCACCTAGCTCGCCCTCTGTTTCCCCTGGGCCTGTCTCTAGGCGGCTTCCCTCCAACACCTCCATGGCTGGGCCTGCGCATGCTGGGTGGGTGGGTTGGGATCTCACTTAACTCTGCTGTCTTCACAGATCCCTCCTGAGCAGTCGAAGTGGTGTGGGGCCTCCGGAAAATTACTTTGCAGTGGCTACAGTCGCTCTTAGGAAAATTGAATTTCGGGAGTGCTTAGGGAGGATCTGGCAGTGTGGAGTGCCTTTCTCAATGAGTATAATGGTAGGTCCTACTGGCAGCAGCCAGAGGTTCCGAATTCCGACCTCCATCTGTTTACAGATGTAGCAGGGTCATTTGGGTTTGGTGCCATCCTAGGTACACACTGGTGTGCGGAGTCCTGGCCGGAGTCATGGCATTGGCAGATCTGACTTGGAACATAGCGTTCCTGGAGCTGTTCCCAATTGCAGTGGCGGCTCATCTGTGGGGGCCCTTCCTTCGGGATCGGCGAGACGTGTTCCACTGCGACAACCTGGGAGTGGTCTTTGCATTTAACAGCTTGATGGCTTCCTCCCGGTGGTACAGCTTTTCAGGCATCTGGTGTTGCTCTGCTTGTCCTTAAATGTTACTTGTCGATGCTCTTTCTCATTCACAGTGGCAGGCGTTTTGGGCAGCCGCGCCAGGAGCAGACACGGAAGATTCCCCCTGCCTGGCGGAACTGTGGTACCTTGGCCTGAACGAGTGAGGGCGTGGATCCGGTCTTCGGTGTCGGATGCCACGTGGACTCGATATGGTAATGCATGGGGAAATGGTTGGCCTTTGAATGAGAAATCAGGGGTTTCGGCTTGGTTGAAGACTGGGTCCAGGGTCTTTTGCGCCTTCTGTGGTTTTGGGAACCTGTGGGTTGTTCGCCATCGGTGGTCACCGGGAAATTATCGGGTCTCAGTTTTTGGTTTAAGTTAACCAGGGTGCCCGACGTCACCAAGGACTACCTGGTCACCTTGGTGATGAGTGGTTGGCGGAGGTGGCCTAGGCTTCCTGACTTCTGTAGGCCAGTCTCTGGGGCGTTACTGTTGGGGATTGTATCGGTCCTCCCTCAGGTTTGCTTTTCGGACTTCGAGGTGATGTTGTTCTAGGTGGCATTCATGTTTGCCTTCTTTGAGAGCTAGTGAGCACCAATAAACGGGTGCAGGGTGGGATTCTCTTTACAAACATCTCATGTGCAGATTGGGTGATTTGATTCCTCTTGCGGCGCTCGAAAACCGATGTTCTCAGTCATGGGGTTTGGGTCACCATTCAGGCGATTTCAGGGTCCAGGGCATGCTGTGTATCGTGCTTCCAGAGATATTTTTATGTTCGCCCGCAGTCTTTGAGTTGATTCACAGGGATGGGAGTTATTTATCCAGGTTTCAATTTATTAGTGTATTTCAGATGGCCCTGGGGTTGCTTGGCATTCCGGTGAAGGAATTTGGGGGTCACTCCTTCCGGATCGAGGTGGCAACTGAAGCTTCTCATTTGGGTTTCTCTGAGCAGGCTATCCAGAGGATTGGTAGATGGGAGGCTAGGAGGTTTCGGTCCTATGTGCGCCTGAACAGGCTGATTGCGTTTCCCCTGTGTTTTTTCAGCAGGGTCCAGCCTACGGACCCTGTTATGCTTATGTCATATTGTTTGGGTCATGCTATTGCCTCTAATTCCCTCATTTTGTTATTTAGGCTCCTTACATTAGTAAGCATACATTTATTATTATATTTGTCTAACTATTACATCCTTACTCTATTCTGATCTTGCTCCTCCCCCTACCTCCACCCCCTTGTGCTGAGCTAAATCCCATCTTTTTTGCCCTATCTGCATTTTGTAGTTTGTGTCTCTCTCCTCCTGCCACTTTTTTAAATTCTCCTCCAACCTTCTAACCATCCTGTACCACAGCAGACCCTCTTCCATTTAGGTGCAATCCATCACAGATATATAGATTATACCAATGCGCAAAATCAGCTCAGTACTCTAAAAAGTCTAAACCCTCCTTCCTAAACCATAACTGTAGCTATGCATTAACCTTCTTAATCTCCCACTGCCTGTAGTGCTAGGCTTAGTTAATATTTCTGAAATACAACATTGGAGGTCCTTTTCTTCAGTTTACTTGCTAATTCCCTGAACTCATTCTTTAGGACCCCCTATTTTCCTCTGACCTTGTCATTGGTACCAATATGGACCATGATAGCAAGGTCATTCCCAGTGCCTCCCAATAATCCATCCACTCAGACCCTGAGAAGGCAGGCCGAGGGCTAGCCAGGAAAAGGTACATATGTGAGTAAGGGGAGTGTAGTATCAGGGCAGGGGAGGTCTTGTCTGTGCAGAGGTGGGTGGAGCCCTGGTTAAGTGGTGGTGATCATATACATAGGTGGCCATTTTCTGTAAGGGGCTCAGCCATCTTAATAATCACAGCTTGGAACAGCTTCCCTGTACTGTTGCCAGAGCTTGTTTTTGGCCAGAGCTCCATGGATATAGATAAGGTTCTGGCAGCTCTTTGGGCTGAGGCCCTGCAAGATGGCGGGGCACAGCTGCGGTACCAGCACATTCGCCTGCAGGCTGTATACTTATGGCGCCAGCAGGCTCACCCTCCCACACGTTTTAGCCCGTCTCTGGGCGACCGGGAGTCCCCAATGCGCCGGAGCCCCAGTCCGGCCTTGTGGCTTAGGCGGTCCAAAACTGCAAAGTGTGGGACCTCCATGGTGGAGGTGCCCACTCCTTCCAGGGTGGCCAGAGTGCAGCCAGCGGTGCAGCCAGCGGTGCAGCCCTTACCGTTCCTGTGTCTCCAAGGTGGGTTGCTAGGAGGTCGATGGCCGCTTGCACAACACTCCAGGATGCCCAGCACGTAACCTGCTCATCGATCATGTGGAGTGTTGGTCGGGCCTCCGTGTGGGTATGTAGGCCTCAGGTTTTGTTCCAGGGGGCTCTGGGCTCCTCGCTGTAAGGTGATGGGGGTTGCTGGGCATGCCGGGGGCTACCCCCTCACCGGTTTCTAGTGGGTCGGATAGCCCCAAGTTCTCCCCCTCTGTCTCCCCTGAGCCTACTGGGCGTCCCCCTTCTGTGTTACCCCCCTGGAGTTGGCCTGTTGTTGCTGGTGGGGTTGGAGTCTCTCCTGTCCTACCTTTACAGGCTGCTCAGGACCGGGGCTCTTCCTAGGCCTCCGCGACTCCTATACTCATTCCCATTTCACTGGATGTTACAGCCTCGGCCTCCTGTCTCGAGTCCACGCCTGTACCGCCTGTTAAGTACCTATCGGCTACCGGGGCCGGCGGGGTGGGGTGGGGCGCTGGTGCTACGTCACTGTCTGGGTGGCATAGTTTAGTGGATAGTATAAAGGGGTTTTTGGCACAATGGAAGTGCAGCATGGGGGCTGCCTCACTGCAGCCTCCCCCCTTGGATGCGCAGATCTGGGACTGAATACAGATCTCCCTCTGTCTGATAAATATTCCAAGGACTCAGAGAAAGACTGGGAGAAGTTTTGTTACCGGTAAATCCAAAAAATGTTTGGCAACTGGATTTGGGCCTTTTCTATCATGGCAAGCATGATAGGGGAAAAGACCCTGGAGCTCTGCTCGGCCCTGTTCTGCTACCAAGATTTAGTTTGGAACGCAAGCCAGATTTATGGGGGTCTAAACTGATGGCGCAATGACAAACAATTTCAGCAGTGGCGGGCCGTTTATCTGTCCATGGAGTGGGACCAAATTGACATTGGGCTGTTGTTATCAATTATGATGCGTCCCATAAGGGAGGCTTGTCGTCCTTTCTCGGGGGGGGGTGGGGGGGGGCAGCGCGGGGGGCTCCTTTCCCGCTTCGGCCACTCTGCTGCGTCCAGGATGCTGTTGGCTGTTTAACCACAGCCACTGCAAGTGGGAGGGCAGCTGTAAATTCAAACACGAGTGCTCAGTCTGTGGGGGGCAGTCCCTCCACAGCTGAATGCTTCAAGCGGGGTAGATCAAGGGACAAAGGAGACACCGTGGGGAAGAAGGGGGAAGACGCCGGTGGCTGCTCCGGGGGTTCAGGGAGGGGTTCTGGATCCCTCATCGGGAGAAGGAGGCATTGGATCCCCGTCGCAACCTGCGGTCTGTAGGGGGATCAACCGGCAGTGGTGAGGGGGAAACTGGAGATGGAAGTGGTTCTGGGGTGCATGGTGCGGTCATTCTCTCACCTGTTGGTTTCTCCATTAGGAGTAGACCATATGAAGGAGCCGGGGAAGTTTCGGCGCATTCACCATTTGTCCTAGCAACCCGGGGGTTTCTGTGAATGGGGAAATTGATGAGGACCTTTGTAAAGTCTCGTATGCCTTGTTTGACGTGGCTGTGCGCATGGATCGGGCGGCAGGTCCAGGCGCGCTCATGGCCAAGGCTGACATCAAGGTTGTCATCACCTCCTGGGCTGCTACTTTGAGGATAAATACTATGTGGAACTCTGCTTGCCCATGGGGTGCTTGATCTCGTGTTTTTATTTTTAATGTTTTAGTACATTCCAGCGGGGGTCCCCCGTCTGTTCCCATGTATTGCGATCGTTGGAATCAGTTTCACAGAATTTCTCTTGAGTTAGAGTACTAAAAAAGACTGGACATATATCCTATTTATAATACCTTGGGTTGTCTACTTTTGCAAATGGTATGCCATCATGGGGATAGTTCTCATTCCTGGGCTACCATACGGGTCTCAAAGTCATTGTAACCTATCTGGCGAATTTCAATGTGAACAAACTAAAACACAAGACTGATATATATATATTTGAAGTCTACGTGTATATTTATATAATTATTTATGTAATTTTGTATATGGACGTATGTATATTTCTTATTATTTTTATTTATTTTTATATACATAGATATATATACAAATTAATTCTAAGTGTATTTTGATATAAATATATATATATTAATTTTAAAATACAGTTAGAATAAAATTTCATATAGCTATATAATTTTTTTTTAATTTTTTATTATTATTTAAAAAAAAATTTATTTAATTTAAATTACTTATTATTTATATTTTATAATAATATATATATACAATATATATAGTTATTATATATATTATATATATACGTGTGTAATTTAATTATAAGTGTATTTTATATTAATATAAGTACATATTAATATAAAAATACACTTAGTATGACATTATATATATATGATATATAGACATATATTATATAGATATAATATATGTCTATATATCATATATACACATATATAATTATTTATTTATTTTTTATTAACATTAACTTTATTTATTTTTTTGATTTTACACTAGCAGGGAGACTGCCTGTCAGCACAGACAGTCCCCCTGCAGGCAGACACATGGACACCTATTGTGACCATGTGATCGCTGTGTTAAGCGATCACATGGCCACAGGGGTCCTAATCTGCCGTGGGGAGACTGTCTGGGCTGCAGGCAGTCTCCCCACAACCGGAGCCACGCTGATCGCCGCCGGGGGAACGACGGCGATCAGGTAAGTAGCTCTGACCGTTAGGACGGTTCAGGACCGTCATCGGTCGGCAACGCAAAAATGCCGATGACGGTCCTGAACCGTCCTCGGTCCTTAAGGGGTTAAATAGAATTTGCATAATAATTTAGAACAGGGTGTATATTGTGATATATACATATTTATTTATGTATATAGATATATATATATTATTTCGTTCTAAGTGTGTTTTGATATCAATATATATGTATATTTATATCAGAATACACTTAGAAGTAAATTACACACACATATATATAATTATATTTATATTAAAATACACTTAGTGTATGTATGTGTAAGTGTGTGTATATATATATATATATATATATACTTAGATCACATTTACATATATATATATAATATATATATATATTATATATATGATCTAAGTATTTATTATTTCATTTTAAACTGCTTTAAAACTTTATTTTACTTTATTACAGGCAGCAGGAGGACTACCTGTCATTCCAGGGACTCCCCCTGCTAGCACTGCTATGGACGGCTATTCCGTCCATTTGATCGTGAGGTCCTCGCAAAGATCTCGGGATCACAAGTCATAGAAACATAGAATGTGACAGCAGATAAGAACCATTCGGCCCATCTAGTCTGCCCACTTTTCTAAATACTTTCATTAGTCCCTGGCCTTATCTTATAGTTAAGATAGCCTTATGCCTATCCCACGCATGCTTTAACTCCTTTACTGTGTTAACCTCTACCACTTCAGCTGGAAGGCTATTCCATGCATCCACTACCCTCTCTGTAAGTCCACGATCGTGATCGCCTGCAGGGGATCGCCAGCAAGCAGGTAAGCCCATCTGCAGGGGGTTAATGAGAATTGATTAAATGTATTTTTATGAGGAGATACTAAGGAGATGCGTTTTTCTGCGTGTGCGTGATGTCCTCCCAATGCTTTCCTATGGGAACGCATTGGATTGGCTGAGATGATCAAGTCTGATGATATCAGCCAAGGGGGCTGAATGTTGTGGGCTACTGCTGACTTAATTAGAGGAGTTATCCCTTAATTTCCGCCTTGTGGGTTTTTGTATACCAATATAAACCCACAACTGACTCACTGAGCTTGCTCGCTGTGCTTAAACGTTGCTCAAAAGTAGTCTTTTGTAAGTAGGATTTGAAAAAAAAAAAAAAGGAACAAGGTACTTATTGTTTTATAGTTCATTGTTCATTGTTGATTTTGGTAACTGTGGAATTGGGTGTTAGCAAGATTGCATGTATGCATGTCTGGGTGAATCTGTCCAGGGGTCCATACTTCTGAGGAAGGTGTGAGCGAGTGGTTTTTCTGGAAGCTCGTATTGGAAATCTGAAGAACCAAATTGCAACATTGAAACAGATTGAGAATCAAGAGAGGTATCTGAGCAGAGCACTAAGGGAACAACTCCTTTAGTACAAGTGGAGGTAAGCATGTAAAAAAAAAAGCTAGACAGGTTGTGGTGGTAGGGGACTCTATTATTATGAGAATAAATAGGGTATTTATTTATTAAATATTTTACCAGGATGGGTACATTTAGATTTCTCTTGTTTTCAAGTATGTCCTGGATCCACAAAACATTGCACTGTTACAATAGGATACAATTTTACAAAAATACAATTTACAAACACTATATATATATATATATACACACACACATATATAAATTTACCACATAACAGGTAATAAATATATTCAACCATGACAGGTGCATCTGTGCTGAGGTATACTGCCATAGATCTCTTAAAAGATTTTAGATTGAATGAAGATGTGCCTGTGTCCCTGAGGCTGCCTTCTCCCTGGTGCTCAGGTCTGGCATGTTGCTGCCATGTGTGAAGGTAGTGGGGGCGGTGTAGGATGTAGATGAACATACCCATATATTAGCTTGCCTTAAAGGGACACTCCAGGCACCCAGACCGCTTCTGCCCATTGGAGTGGTCTGGGTGCCAACTCCCACTACCCTTAACCCTGCAACTGTAAATATTGCAGTTTTTTATTAAATTGCACTAATTGCCTAACAGGGTTAACTCCGCCTACTAGACAGCCACTAGAGGGACCTCTGGGTTTGTTTTCCTGGCACTGGGGCGCCCCTTTAACATCATTAACATGAGCCATCATGGAATGTCTACCTAGGCAGTGACGTCATGCGGGGGATCCTGGACACGTTAATAAACTGGGCGGGACTGTGTTCGCCGCCCTACCCTCAGCCAATCACAGGATGGGATAACTGGCAGTGGGCGGTGGCCTCCCTACTTTCAGCCAATCATACTATGGGATTAGTGGCAGTGGGCGGTGGCTTTCTTGCTCTCAGCCAATCATAGTATGGGATTAGTGGCAGTGGGCGGTGGCTTTCTTGCTCTCAGCCAATCATAGTATGGGATTAGAGGCAGTGGGCGGTGGCTTTCTTGCTCTCAGCCAATCAGTGGATGAGTTGAGCGGGAGTGGCGGCCGCCGGTGGAGTGATTCTGGCTGAGGTGTACCCACGCAGTGTGGGGACCCCCGGGTCCCGAGTCCGGCCCGTCGCTGAGCTCCTCTCCCGGTGAGGATCCCCATGGCGGAGCCCACCCGGCATGCCGTGCTCGGGGTGAACGTGTCCCGGCTGGAGGAGCTGAGGCTGTGCCCGGGCGGCAGCCGCTGGATCTGGCAGTTCTTACAGCAGTGTGTGCAGAGTGACTGGGAGTACTGGAGCGTGCTCATAGGGCTGCTCTCCATACTGTGCTTCCTGCTCGCTGCATTCCCGTGAGTGGCTCGGAGGGAGCATGGCTCCATGTCCGGGGGGCGGGTTATATAGAGCGTCTCATAGGCCTGTGTCCAGGGAACCCCACAATTTATTATTTAATGGGGTGTGAATGTGAGTCTTGTGTAAGGCTGGCTGTGTGTGATGTGAGTGATTATATGTAACTGTGAGTGATCGGTTTAAGCCACTGTAAGTGATGGGTGCTGCTGAGTGCAGCTGGCTGTGGGTGATGCTGAGTGCAGGTGGCTGTGGGTGCTGCTGAGTGCAGGTGGCTGTGGGTGATGCTGAGTGCAGGTGGCTGTGGGTGCTGCTGAGTGCAGGTGGCTGTGGGTGCTGCTGAGTGCAGGTGGCTGTGCTGCTGAGTGCAGGTGGCTGTGGGTGCTGCTGAGTGCAGGTGGCTGTGGGTGCTGCTGAGTGCAGGTGGCTGTGGGTGATGCTGAGTGCAGGTGGCTGTGGGTGATGCTGAGTGCAGGTGGCTGTGGGTGATGCTGAGTGCAGGTGGCTGTGGGTGCTGCTGAGTGCAGGTGGCTGTGGGTGCTGCTGAGTGCAGGTGGCTGTGGGTGCTGCTGAGTGCAGGTGGCTGTGGGTGCTGCTGAGTGCAGGTGGCTGTGGGTGCTGCTGAGTGCAGGTGGCTGTGGGTGCTGCTGAGTGCAGGTGGCTGTGGGTGCTGCTGAGTGCAGGTGGCTGTGGGTGCTGCTGAGTGCAGGTGGCTGTGGGTGCTGCTGAGTGCAGGTGGCTGTGGCTGCTGCTGAGTGCAGGTAGCTGACAGGGCTGACATAAAAGATAAAATAGATATCGGAATTTTATAACACAGTAGCTCACTTTAAGATTTTAAAAATATATATTCAATAATATAAATTAGAAGTCCTCACTAACCCAATCAAATATACACATATAGAGACTGCAATCAGTCATGGAAGTGTTCATTTAGAAAGGCACACATACCTCTAATATCGTCTTATGATTGATTGTTGGGACCGTTAACCGCTGTTCACAAAAGGCCAGCAGGAGAGGACCCGATTATCAGGACTTTCCTTCTGAAATCAGAACTGTTGGGAGACAGGCTCGTATTTTAAAAAATCTATTTTCATTTTTCATTAATATTCCTTTAAATTTTGGGGAGTTTTTATTTTATTTATTTTTTCCTGTTGTGATAACTATTCCACAGTAGTATTCTTAAATGAAGCCACTTTGTCCATGTTTGGTTTTTGCCTCTCTGTACGCATGTGGTTCCAAATTAAGAGGTTTTTATTTTTTTTGTTTTTTAATAAATGATTTGGGTTTTTGTTTTATTTTTCTCCTAGTCAGCTGTATGTTGCTTACAAAAATGGAAAGGTTGATCAAGCACTTTCTGTTGGATTTTTGTTGTGTTGGTTTGGAGGTGACTTAACAAACTTCATAGGCTGCTACCTGACCAGCCAACTGCCAATTCAGGTAAACTATTTTCTCAAATATTATTATTAATTTTAAAATATGTTTGCATTATTAGCCATACTTAAAAAAAAAAAAAAAAAAAAATTTGTATTATTCAAGGGTGTTGTTTATTGGTACAAAAGTCATTGCAAGATTGATACAGTATACATAGTATTGTAACATTAATGGTAACATATGTCACATAGTATGAAACGAGTTAGTATAAGTGTGCCGTTTAATACAAGGGATGGTGGTTACTACCAACTCAATTGTGAAGTTGGTTGCTCTTTGGCAGGCGGGCTTTAGTGGTAAAAACGTATTTATGGATGGGGCAATCTGTTTGATTCATCTGATTTGAAGAAAAATAGGGCATTGGAGGGTATGGGTCAGCAATGGTGAGGATGAGAAAGGAAAAGAGGGGGAGGAGAGAGGGGAAAAAAAAGAAAACTGGGAGAAGAAGCAAGGCGAATAGTTAATTATACGAATACAAAATAGCTGTGGCTAGAATAATGGCGCTTTGTGGTATTAGGTGAAATTATTTGGTTTAGCTGCTACATGCACTTAGTGGGTTCTCCAAAAAAAACACTATAATTGTCAAACCAGAGAGAAAACAGATTACCAAATAGTGAGTCAGTATACAGAAACTCTCACACTACTTGATAGAAGTGCAGCGCTAAGTGTAGTGTTATAGTAGTGCAAATTGTACGCTTGCCCCTTACAATACACTCGGGTTATACATGTAAAATAAACACTACTTGTTTTCTCACTGAATAGTTAATTATCCCCATCTCATCGGTACATCAAGTTGAGAGGGGATGTGGTCCAGGTCCGGCAGTGTATGTGTCTTTAGGTTCTGTTGTATGGTCAGTTCTGTTTGGTCTGGTATTCGTATTCCAAGCCCAGGGTTTGTTTACCTGGTTGTCAGCCATTGGAGCCATTGAAACCAGATCTTCAGGTACAATTGGTTCTTCCCATCCACTGTCAGGGTAAGTTCCTCTATGTTCCTGATGTCTTCAACTCTGATCCAGTATCCAGTGGAGGGGGGCTGAGATCTGTTTCCAGTAAGTCATTTGTTATTCGTAGTCAGTGATAGGGGAGGTCAGGTGCAGCAAGTAGCATCCGTGAGTGCGGCTAATAAACTGTATGCTTGCATTTAAACTAGTGTTAATGAATATGCATATAATTTGTTTTGTTTTTAAATGCATGATTTTTTTTTTTTTTTTAGACTTTTACAGCCATTATTTATTGCAACATGGACATAATCATGATTTCACAGTATGCCTACTATAAATTAAAGAACAATAAAATGAAAGGTAATTTTTCTTCCATCTTTCTTTTCCTTCAGTAGTTTGTAAAAGCAGTGAGTTTATGTGAAGAATATGTATGATCATTCTGAACATTATCACTATGGGGTTTATTTACCAAATGGTGAATTGTACAAAAAAAAAAAAAAAAAATTGACTAAATTTAACAAAGTCAGAAGCCTAAGTTGGTGGATTTGACCTATCTGGCTATGCAGGGCAAATCTTCCCTGTGATGTTGGCACGCTGGCTTAGCTCCCGGCGTTGGAACGCAGTAATGTCAGTCTGTTCCTATACTCCTTAGCTGGGTCTTATTAAGCCTGTGGGAGGTCTTTTCTGCTCTCCCTTGTCAGTCAGTGCCTCCGTTGCCAACAAAGGCAGTGTGCCAGTGGCACAGAGGAGATTTGCCCTGCTTGGAGATGCGTCCCAAGCCGGGAAAATCTCGGTTACGTCTGCGCACTGGATTTGTTGCCAGCCGAGGAACCACAGTGCTATGGGAGGTCTTTTTCTGCTCTCCCTTCAACAGAGAGAAACCATTATTTTTAAATGGGTTTTTCTCCGAATATATACATTTTCTAGCAAAATGTATAGTTAAAATCTGGTGCTCAACCTAATGAGCACAAGTTGTTTGGGGCAGGGCAGGTCCTGTTTATTCTAGCAGGCATTTATGTGCTTGAATGCCGTCGATTAATTTATTTATACGCTATTAAGCATGAAAAATATCAAATGATTTATTGGTCATTGACCTTGTAGGTTTCGCTACTTGCAATTGAGGTCATGGACATTGTTTGGCTTAAAAAAAATATTTTGAATATTTTTCAGAGAGTGAGTTTGATTGGTAGAGGTGGTTGTAGATATGATTAAAAAAAATATATATATTGCAGGTCATTGGCATATGCTAACAAGTCTCAAATAGTTTACAAATGCTAAGACGCCATTGTAATGTTCAGTAACTGACCATACCTAAAGTGTTGAAAGTTCGATTTTTGGTAAGGTTCAATACTGCCACAATCTCCATGGAAACAAACATACATACGGCTTTTGCTGACCATTCTACTCCTAGATCGTTGTCCTATCATCGCACTTTATACATATAATCATAAGTTTCTGCATAATGTAAATTTGTTTAGATTTGTTTTTTTAGTAAGTATATTCACTAATTACAACCTGGTTCTTTTAGATGTTGTTGGGACTGGAAGCTTGAAAGGATTTTGCATATGCTGGGTCATTTTGTGTATAGTCTTATCTGTTCTATTACCTAGTCAGCTGATACTCGGAAACCTAGACCGGAATGCGGACGTGGATATGAGCCAGGTACATTAAATGGTTACTTTGGCTGTATGTATAATATCAAATATAAAGATGTTTGGAAAAGAAAATCTTTGTGCTAAGACTGGCTCGTAATTTTCTCATTGTAAAAAGTTAATAACGAGCAGACAAACATATTCACTTCTCGGAGAGAGAAAAAAAACGATGTATCCATAATATGCATGTAAGCTATGCACTGGTAACTGGCTACTTCCCTTTATATTGATAACTGGAGAAACTGTGTTAAAATATAGCTGCTGCTTCAGAAAATCCCTCTCCTCCTCAGTTTTTCACCGCCAAAAACCAAAAAGTCCCCTGCATAAGAGACACTGTCAGATGTTTACTTTCTCATTGCAGCTGAATTGACACAGGCTTGGGAGCCAGGACCAATAGCCTACCTGTGCTATAATAACCACAATAAGCTCAAGGGGTTATGCTGCGGGAGTGTCCATTGAACATAAGTTCTGTCTCTTGTCTATTTTGCTATGTATAAAGAGGATTAAAGTGTGTTTATGCCCCTGACCAAAAATGCAGTTACAGATATTTTTAGTTTCCCATTCTAATCTTTTTATTGCAAGAGTGCTCATGTCAGCAAAGGGTGGTGCTGTTTTAGCCTTGTGAACATTTTATGACCTTTCTCTTACTTGTCATCACCTGCGACAATATCTTCAATAACAAATTGTTCAAATATTTATTCTGGTGCAGCTGTTGTACCGGTCTTGTCCCAGCAATAATATTTAGTAGTTGTTTAGACACAATAGGGGATTAAAAATAAAAAGTATCTAGAAGTTGTGCTTTTTTTGTACTGCCTTGAGTGCTCATAATTCACACTCCACTAACAGTTGACATGTAGAATTTAGCCTCACGTTAGTATGCCATAGACACTCCACGCTTGCAGTGTTTAGGAACTTTTTAGGCCTGGCTAGTATTGTAGGGCTAGAATTTCCCCCCACACCCCCACCAGTAAATGATTGTTTTGTGTATTCTTTTACACTACACTTTATTTTTATCTTTTCTCCTCAAAAAGCAAGTCAGAACGTTTGTACAATATTAAACTTTAATATTTTTTTGTATAAACGTTTTTAAATGATTTTTTTTTTTTTAAACCATTAAACTATAAATGAGAACCTGTCACTATATTTAGTATATCATTTTCAAAATATTTAAATAATTTTAATATATATTCAAATCTATTAAATTAAGGTCCTTATTCGTTAAAACCAATCAATTGGGTTGTAAGACAAAAGATGAATCTGTTCAGACTACTTTGAAAATACTTTAAAGTGAAGTTGTTTTTTATTTATTTTATTTTTTTAAAAATAACACTTTTCAAAACACTCTGATTATGCCCCCTTCCTCCCCTGATGAATGCAATATTTAGTCTTCTGAAACTTTACATATCTCACTCTTGTAATGCATAAATAATAAGAAACAATTTGTGAAATTTATTTATTTTTTAGGATAATTTTGGCTTCACTGAAATGTCTGGTTTCATTTGTGGATATGTCTCTGCCCTGTTTTATTTGAGCTCTCGTTTCCCTCAGTTGTATAAGAATGTAAGTATTCATCCATCGTCTTTTTTTTTTTTTAATTTGTGCTTTATGTTCTATAAAATGTAATTGTGTACGGTATGTTTTGAAAAATAATGGGAGTACATGTATAGTCTGTATTATGTAACACTTTTATTATTCACAAATCTTACCTATATTTGTCTGTCATCACATTTTACAGTTACCTGGCACAATTTTACTATGCAAGGTAGACCTAGAATTGTGTCCATGCACATACACCCCCCCCCCCACCACCACATTCCACTTTTAACAGGAATTCACTCCACTACATTCCAATGGGGAAGCTAAAACTTTTCACTATAAATTACTTTGTATTGTGAGACTTTAAGTCTCAGGCCTTTTTTTAGGTGAAACTGTTGAGGCTCTGGGTACTGACTTGTACATTATATTCTTCCATAACAGAATATAATTTTGGTTGCTCCCAGATAATCCATTCAGTGTATGCATGCTATTATTTTGAAGTTCCTAGTACAGCATATGTATTTCTTTATACAGTACTCACGTTTAAAACTCAGATGCACTTATTTTTATTTTAACAGCTTTTATTTGACTTAGATTAGGGATACCCTGATAATCTGAATTTAATAGATTTCTATCCCCATGATGGGTATCTTTTTCTCACCATTGGCAAGGTTAAAAAATGTGTATTTCTATTGATTTACGATTTGTGACCCTGACTTTACACAGACCTCAATGAGTTAGTAGGGGACTTGTGGAACATAATGCATGTCAACCTGGTTGCTGATGGATAGACTCTGGCATTTCATATGAACAGGAAAAGCGTTCCAAATCAACGCTATTTGTAAAGAAAACAAAGGTGTTATTTTAGAAGATCTAAGCTTAAATAAAATTGTTCTTATACCTGAGTGAGTAATGTATTAGTCTCTGTAGCATGGTTGAATTCCACAATCATTGTAAACAGACAAACATGTGACACCTCAATCTTTGTGTAACCATTATGTATATTTCTAGATATCCTGTAGAACTGGACTGTTATGTTACTTATGTAAAATATTTGGTATCTTGGTGCTTTTTCAAAATGAATAATTGGTGGGGTGCTAAATTTTTTTTTTTTTGTAACTTAACCTTGCCTGGCTTCCTGAATACACTGCATTAGAAAAGATTGTCTCCATGTTTATTATAATGAAATGGTTTTTGGTGTATAGATAATTTCCCTATTATGTCACTGCTCAGTTCATTGCCATTAAGTATTTAAATTACTGTGGTTTTCCAGCCATATCTCCCCTGCACAATTTAGATGTGGGTCATAAAAACCAAGTGTGCACTATTTTAACCTGAAATCCATGGCTAACATTTCTTAGCATCATCCAAATATCCATCAACGTCCAAAAATGGGAATCTCCACTGCAAACGATAACCCATGGATACCGGAGCAATAAGAACTACTGTTACTGTGCATAACACATTTCTACGTCCACCTATGGGCACAGTATGTGTATTGTCTGCATTTGATCATTACATTTAACAAGAAAGCAAATCTGACATACTACAACAGTATTTACTTGACAAAAGGGGCTAAAAACCTCAGGGGAAAAAATTGTCTTCAGGATCAATTTACTTGGCCATGGAGGATTGTGTTGCAGTGTGTTTGTGATTGGTTTTTGGTTATATTTTAATGACCAATTCCATGTCCACTTATTGCACCTTGTGCTAAAACACATTTAAAATGACACTATAGTCACCTAAACAACTTTAGCTTAATGAAGCAGTTTTGATGTATAGAATGTGCCCCTGTAGTGTTTCTGCTCAATTCTCTGCCATTTAGGAGTTAAATAACTTTGTTCATGCAGCCCCAGTCACACCTCCCTGCATGTTACTTACACAGCCTTCCTATACACTTCCTGTAAAGTAAGATCTAACAGTTATACTTCCTTTATTGCAAATTGTGTTTAATTTAGAATTTCCTACCCCCACACTGGAGCCTCCTGGAATTGATTAAAATTAAATTTACAGAGCAGGAGATGAAATATTTTAAACAAAGTTATATCTGATTGAAAATGAAACTTTTTTAAAATTTTATTTTTATTTTAATGCAGGCTTTCATTCAGTCACAGCCAGGGGAGGTGTGGCTAGGGCTGAATAAACGTAAACACAAGTGATTTTAACTCCTAAATGGCAGAGAACTGACTAGTGAGACTGCAGAAGCATTATCTATACACCAACATTCCATATTACACATTACATATATTGTTGTAATTACACATTAAATATTTATTTTCTACAATTGCTTTATTTAAATGTTTGTATTTTCTCTCACTTTAGTTTCAAAGAAAATCAACAGAGGGAACATCCTATTTGCTGTTTGCACTGGCCATGCTTGGAAACTTAACCTATGGCTTGAGTTTGATCCTGAAGTTACCTGCCTGTGGCCACCATAAAAATCTGTATATTGTACACCATTTACCCTGGCTGATCGGGAGTTTTGGTGTTCTTATACTTGACTTTTTTGTATCCTTTTTTAAAACAAATGTCTTTTAGCAAGTGATTGCACAATTGTCTTTAGAGTTAAATGAAAGTAGCTTGAACTGGGTAAATGTGTGTCTGTAGCAGCCAGGTGTAGAAGATAGGTGAAGAGTTTCACACTAGCTATCTGTGAGGCAAGCATGATGGATACCAGTCTTTGGCATCCCTGCAAAGTTACGAATACTCAGTATACTTTTTCATGCTAAATCAGCTTGTGGATTTTGACCTGCAGAAATATGTGGCATTTCACAATTCAATTATTTATATTCTTAATTCTATATAGTGCCAGAGGAGGTAGTGTTAAAAAAGCTATTTAAGGCCCAATTCACACTTAATAACTGAGGCAGAGAAAAGTCTATATGTTGTGAGCAACCTCTGTGCCACTTGTCACTAATGCTGGCCTTGGTAAGTAGCCAAGTACACAGGGGAGTAGTCGCTGAGATCTTCTTAAAGTAACACAGTAACGTCAGAAATACAAGCATGTTTTCCTAACGCTATAGTTTTTATCTATCTATTGGATAGTGGTCTGGGTGCCTATAGAGTTCCTTTAAGGCAATGTGGGCTTCCTCTCAGTGTGCCTGTTTGTACACAAAGAGTACTTTGATAGTGACGCATCATGAATAGATTAAATTGTAATACCTTCCTGAAGCTGATCTTGTCATGCACATATTTGTAGTTAGATCCATTTTAATGTATGCGCAACTTTACTGAAAAAAAATAAAAAAAAAATCCTGGCTATTAACACATTGATGTATGAATAGTGAGGAACGTAACGTTGATTTCTAATACTGAATCAAAATAGCCATGTTGAAAAAAGCTGGCTTGGAGACTTTTTCCAATATGGCTATTTTAGGTTACAATTTGGAGATTTACTTTAAATACTGTCCGTTCACTTTAGTGAGTAAACTGGTCTGATTTTTGTTTCATTAGGTATCTAAATAAGTGGAAATAGTTAACTGTAAAAGCAGATTACGAATGTGTTTTTAATTTTTTGTTTGTTATACATTATCCTGTGTATCCCATGTACTTTCCTAAACGCAAGGATTAATAGATGACTGCACAGTTCATTGCCTATCGGAAACGCAAGGTAGCTTCATCCGATTTATTGGCGTTGGAGGTGGAGCCTTTACTAGTGGATGAAGAGGAGACCTAAGTTCCAACATATTTCATAGTTTACATTGTTTTCTTAGTTATTTGAATGGGGAATATGTGCACATTTTTTTTATTTTATTTTTTATAAAGGAACCATCATTTCTAGGATATTTTAAAAATAATTTGTTGGTGTCCTGCCACAAAACCTCATCTGCCTAACTAACATTCTGGTTTACACTATAACATGCAAGAAAACAAGAAAAGCATATACAGGGTTATTCACTGAAGTGAGAATTTAAAGTGAATTTCAAATATAAGGCCAGAGCAGCTGAATGGAACACTTAGAAAACTTTTCCAATTCGGCTACTTTGACCTTAAATTTGAAATTCACCTTGAATTCTCACGCTGGTGAATAATACTGATCATTTTCAGCAGTCAATAATTGTGGTGCTATAAATTTTAAGTATGTGCAATAATATGTATGAATCACTGCAGGATAAAAAGCAATACTTTAATTATTGGGGTTATGGCCTATTTTGGCAGTGGTGTTGATTTGTGTGGTAGCCACCCTTTTTTGGAAATCTTGATTTAGTACTAGAAATTACTTGGGATTTGTTCACGAGTCATGGTATTATAGTGAAGTGAGGAAAAAAAAAAATTGCCAATATATTTAAGCTGGGGCTAGAGCATATTGAGAGATTATATTTTTATGTTTAAAATGGGACACTTTAAGGAGTGTTTCACATTTTTCCTTTTAAAGGGGACCTGTGACTTTCAAGGATTTGTAAAATTATGATTACCTATTTTCTGTTCCTAAGAAATATTTCTTAGATGTGAAAAATAAAATGTAGACATTCATGCCTGCAACTCGGCCCCTCAATCTTGAATCTCTGCCAATCTCTTTTAAAATACCCTGTGATTAGTATCTGGCAGTCAGTGTGGGGGTATGAAGCTGTGAGGTTACGTATAGGTATTTGTGCCGTCCTTTGCACATTTCAGATGGTTTTGCATGCAAGTGCCACATTCATATGTATAAAACTGCTAGTCCACTCCTTTTATTCTTAAATTACCTTTTTCTGCACTTTTCTGTAATAATTCCATCTTTCCATGACTTCTTATTCCCCTCTTTTTTTTTTACTTCTATTTGTTTCCCCTGATAATTTTATTATTTATTGTATTCACAAGATAAGATAAATGAATAATATTACAGAGGGGGAGACGATTTGCAATTTGAAGGATTTTTGTGGCAGGAAAATTTGTCGGAATGACAAAGGGCAATTTTGCACCTATTTTTCTATGCTTTTGGAAGCAATACATTTGTGAAACAGGAAAATACAAGTAATGGAAGAGGCGCAGTAAGGAATATTTTGGCACAAATATGGGAAATATGCACAAATCAAAAAAGTGCCAGAAAACCAGCTTAAACAGTGAAGTTGACACTTTTTTATACTTGTATACTATTTACAGTACTAGGACTTTATACTATATACTTCTATACAATTGCTTCTGTTTTCCCTCATTTGTAATCTGTGCCTTGGCTTAGCCTTGAAATGAAATGGATGAGGATGTCACTTGCTATATTTTATTGTTTTAAAAGAAAAAGGAGCTTCACATATGGGGAACAGGAATTAACACATTTGGTGATTTTTCTGTGTTTTTTTATTCTATTGTTGATTTTCCCAGAGAAGTGACTGTTCTCCTTTAAATGTGTGTATAGTGTTATACAGATTTGCCCTACTCATTATTACTGGCGAATGACTGTAGGCTGTTCTTTATTTGTATTTTATTTTTTAATTTTTTTTATTTTTTTTTGAATGGGCCCACGTATAGTTTCCATTTTTCCAGTGGTAAGATGGTCTGCTGACTGTCAACTCCTCCTTCCCTGTAATTAGAGTGATTGATTGGTGTTCTCAGGTTTATTGCAGTGCTTCTCAGAGAGTAGAGTATTGTTCTTGGCTGATACCTGGGAAGGTGCAACTTACTACTTTTCTAAAAGTGCCAGTTTCTCTAGCAAACAACACTTTTCTAAAATAAGCCATAAAAGTGATAGTAAATGACAAATCCATTCATTGTGTAGGAATACATTAAACCAATTTTAATTTTATTTTACCCTAATACTTTTTTGCTTATGTTTTATGTTGGTATATTTATTATTTTATTTTTTTTACAATATATTGTATTATGGCCCAGAATTAAATAACGCGGGCTGAAATTAGACCAGTGCTGTATGTAAAAGCATTTTATGTACGTCTGTTTAGAGGACCAATGCTTGGAGACTATTGAGCAGCAATTATTAGCACAATATGTAAAGTTACGTGTGTGTGTGTATATAAATATAGTAAATGTATATATTTAATATTAAAATTGTTTGTTAAAGTATAATATACATAATTTTCCATTGGGGTGTTTTTGGGGGAGAGGGAGGACAAGCGTACGATTAATAAAAAAAAAAAAAAAGAGTCTGCTTTTAAGATATAAGCATTAATTTAATTGCATATTTTTCTATAAACTAAATTTTTTTATTTTTTTTTTAAACAAAAAGAATTTAATACCCTTGCAAAGCTTAAATGCAATATTTTGAAAAGACAGTATAGCCTAAGTACTTGTACTAAATATTTAAAATGTCAATAGAGCAGAACCAACTTGTGGAGTCTTATGTAAGTGTAATTTAAGAGAAGTGAATTTGAGAGTTCTGATTCTAGGGAGTAACTGTAATATTTTTTAAATCATTAGTTATGACCATGGCAGGGCAGTATTGCATGAAGGAGCTAAGGTGGAGGTGGAGGGTTTGGCTTGTAGGATAGCAATCCGCTATGTGAGATTCAGATTCTGCTAAGGAGTCTGATACTTGAGTCAAATCCAGTTCTACAACAGTCGGTCACTCCATAGTTGAATAAAACTAAAAGGATACTAAAAAAAAATAAGGAAAAGGCAAGTCTGTGTACCAGGCTTCTTCAGGAACAAATATGTAGAACTAGATGTAATAACAAAGACTTGAAGTGATATGAGTCAGGGTTATGAGTCAGACAGTTATAGTATAGACCACAGTCAGACTCCTGCAGGACTTGATAGGATTTACAGTGTAAAAGGGACAGACAACATCTTACTCTCAATTCAATGATACTTAATTTCCCAACGAAATGCCTGATCTCATCAGTATTCATAATAAACTGCGGCACTCGGTAAATAAAGTGAAAAAAACATTTTGATTTGTTTGAGGGGGGCAGATAATCTAAATATTTATAATACAATTATCTAGTGTTAGGACTACATGTTTGTATTCCTAAATGTAGGAACAGCAAGGCTGAAACCTAAACTGAAGCCATAAGTAAAACTCCCCCACGAGGATTTGGACTAGTCACAAAAGATGGGTGGTTCATAAAACTGCAGCTCAGAGGGGTGAAATCTCATATCCTTCTAAATCCAAACTTACACAAATCCTTGAATGACTTTTCAAACTAATTAAAAGGTGCTAACATGACATTCCCAATTGTAAAAATAACTTATGATAATGATCAATGAACAGATTATTTTGAGAATTGTATAGGTGGTTTATGGTTAATTCGGGTGTTTTGTTTTTATGCACTTTAGGAAACTTCTTAATTATTGGGTATTGACGGAGTAATTGGAAATGTTGCTGTTCTGATTCGGCTAGTTAATTTTTATTTGACACGTCCGTTCTGTTTAATTGATTAGTTATTAGTTGTGACACTGGCTGCCAGTGAGACATTCCTGCTACTTAGAAGGAATTCTACCAGGATTGTTTAATACCTAATCCCTACGGGGTTTATTTTCCAATCTATGAATTGCAGCAGTTTGATAACAGAATTGCAAAATCCAGGTCCTAATAGCTGAATTAAAAACAAATATCCAATTACACTAAAGTCATTACATCGCTTGTTTAGTTTGAATTCTGCAGATTCTTTTTCTTTTCAATGCAGGTCAGTTTTTCTTTTATGTACCTGTGAAAACTCAGGTGTTTACTTTGTAACATCTCTGTTTTTATTATTATTTTATACAGAAAGATGTATTGCAGTCCATTCTTTTCTGTTTATTTTGTTCTGTTACATTTTTTATGAAACAATTGTATCTTTTTATGTTACGGATGTTTATATTTTTATTTAGAGACTTATTAACAGTATGGCAACTATTTTAATGCAGTTATGACAACACTGCCTGCAAGTCTATAGGAAAGTTGTTGTTTTTTGGGGGGGTGGGGGGTGTAAATTGTTTTTGTTTAAATTTTACAATTTCAAAATTGTTTTTTTATTAGCAATTCTTGTGATTATTGTACCTGATACATTATATACTTTGCACATAATGATTCTTTGGCTCTTGCTTGTACATTACGTTTGAACTGTAACAGAGTAGCTCAGTTACTAATTTAACTTATAGTATTGCTAAATTTAATTCAGCAAGGCACATTTTTATTATACTCTTTCCAGTGTCATACATATTTCAGTGACACAAGGGAAGGCTGTTCTACTCTAGTAATTGTAGTTCCAGGTGCTGATGATGTACCTGTTCTAACCAATTACAAATATGGTTTTGGATCGACTTTATATCATGCATCTGTCTGGACTGAAAATGCAGCCATTGCTTTGCTAGGAAATATTGCTAATGTGTGTTATTAATCAGTGGCTAACTTCAGATTCCAGTCTGCTCCACTTCCAGGTTTCCTTTAAATATGATTGTGGGTGATTTCAGGATGTGAACCTAAAATTTTAGTCTCTAGGAAAAAATAAATTAATTTGTTCTTCTCTAGGCTGTCATTCCTCACCTGATGAAGATTTGCAGGATTCATTTGGCGTTTTTTTCCCTTTCATAAAATCTACCTCACCTTTATTAATATATTAGTCAGTAAAATTGGTAAAGTTAAATTAAAGGACCCTTCTTCAAGAGGGGCAATGTTCAGAATGTTACACAGAAACGTTACAATTTTATTTGTAGGGGCACATACTAGATTTCAGCCAAATTGGTTTTAAATGTTGTTTGTGTCTTGAAATGGAAACTGCTCTCCAGTATCTGGCCATGGCTTTGGATATTTACATTTTGTTTTTCACAAGAATTATTACAAAACACCTGGGTAGATACTAAAAAGAAGCTACCTGTGAATGGTATGAAAGGGTGAGGGTACTGAAGATATATTTTTTTTTCCACCCACCTGTTCATTAGAATTACAAGGCCCTGCTATGAGACTGTATAGTTTCTTGTAATTTCAACAATAGCAAGGGTTCTGTCTCTCAGAATCATGGGTCCTTTTCTACATTAACCATTTCCTATACCTCTTTGTACCACTGATGTAATGATTTTTGTTTTAATATTTTTTTTTTTTTTTCAACAAAAAGCAACCAATATCATAAAATGCTTACACGGACATTATTGCAGGAGTGCCAGTGTTTAGATTTGGTCCTGTAATTACATTCATTGCATTATGTAAATCTATATACGATTTAGATATAAATAAGCATTATTTATAAATGCATTTGTCTATATTTAAAATTATTTTGTTCCATTCACTTATTGCCTCTTTTGTTCCTTGATGTAAAAATTGCATATTTTCTTTGCTATATTTAAAGATCAATAAAATTTGCTATACAAAAAGTTCTTCGTATTAGACTCATGTTTCATCAATAGGCTTATCAGATGTGTCTTGTGGATGAAGGGCTCAATCTGCAGTCTTTAAAAGATTAGGTAGTGTAATATTCTATAATGAGCATTTGGATTATACTGGTTGACCTATATAGAAGATTTATATGTGTTGGGCATTTCATTTACTGTGGAATAAATATGTGTAACATGCTTTTGAAAACTGTTTTTACATTCAGCACGTATGGCCAAAAAATGATTGACATAAAGGAATTTGGCTATCTCACACTGTGAATACAGAATGTAAAGGATCAATCTAAGCCAGCGTTTGACAAATTTGCTTGGAATCTAGGAGCCAGCAAAAAAGTTAGGAGACAGTGGTTTTATTTTTTTTGCATCTGCATGAGATGAGATGCTGATTGGCGCAGTATGACAATTTGGTGCATATGTGCAATAACCTCCCAATGCTTTCCTATCTGACTGAGATCTTCAATATCTCGGCGAAAGAGGTGAAGACAGCCACTGGGAGACCAGCACAGCATGGGGGGGGGGGGGGAAATTAGTAAAAACACCTTTCCCATGCAATCGGAGGTGAGTCAGTCACCTAAACCTACTCACTGGCAGACACACACACACACACACTCAGACATTCACACTCGCTGACAGACACTCTTGCGGTCCAGTGTGGCTGCTGAAATCGAGGGAGTAGACCAAGAAGAGACGGTAGATTTCAGCAAACTTGCCACCTGGCTCCACTCTTGTTCAGCCGACTGCCTCCCTTGCCCCTGAAAAGACAGACAAATCCCAGACACCTGGATGAAATTCCTGGTCGCCATGGTGACCAGGGATTTCTTGAGCCCTGATCTAAGCACCATGTAAATGTGCATGATTGCAAAGTTTGTGCTACAGATTTTTCACTGCACTCATTGTCCTCTCTGAAAATGGGTAATACTTTCATGCATTCGGCAGCCACCCTTCCTGAGTTGTTATTGCCATTTATATAGCGCCAACAGATTCCGTAATGCTTTACAATATTGTGAGAGGAGGGATTTAACCATAAATAGGACAATTACAAAAAACTTACAGGAACGATAGCTTACAGTCTATAGGAGGTGGGGTATAAAAAAAACATCAGGACAGGAGTTGACCTGGACATTCCTAGAACAAAAAGGTATCTGAGCCTCTGGGCATGTGTGTCTAACTCCCAGATTGTGAGTCATCTGGTTCACATTGAAGCTGCTCTTCTTTAGTGTTTAAATATTCTTGCCATTCTGCACATGCAGGAAAGAGTGTATGTTTGTGTTCTATCTGAGTACAGATCTGCTGGCCCCATGCAAGAATAAAATTTGACCAGTGCCCTGGGGTGAATAGACTTTAAGACCCGTGATCTATAGTGTGTAGTGTCACGGCAAGGCTGCATAATTTGTTATTGTGTAATGGAATATTATCCTTTAATGTAATTTTGTGTAGTGCCTGCCTGGTAGAGATGGAATATTATCAATGTCAAAAGGGGTTACTATGATTGTATGAAAGGTCAGATGACAGAAGGGGTAATGTAAATTGGATAGGAATGTGAAAAGGATTTTATCCAATGGATGGTTCCTGTGAATTAATCAAAGACTCTGCAAGGTGTGATATTCTACACTTGAAAAGCCTGAATGTCTGGCTTCAGCCATATGGCCTGTACTTCTTAATTGAGGAGTCAATCTCTTTGATATGTTAATGGCCATTAGCCTTGTTTCTGTATCATATCCAAAAGAAAAAACACATTTACCCACAGAATATTAATTAAGCCTAATTTTTGTTCTTTTATCCCTTTTGTTTGTATCTGTTGTTGCTGTAAATAATTTTGATTGTCTATATTTTTGTATGCACTGACTTTTTTTTTTTTTTTTTTTTAAATAATAAATATTCCTTTATTAAGTTCTGCCTTTATTTGGTAAAGAATCACGTTACCTGAAGAGACTAGTTAGTATTTTACAATTACATAGATATTGTATGTTATATTTGGTGGGTTTTTTTTGTTTTGTTTTTTTTTTGTTTACATGGGGGACCAAGGCACCCCATTTATAAATTGTCTTGGTGGTGGCAGCTTTAAAATAGTAATATTTATATTATTATGCTTAAGTGTGGGTGGTGTTAAGTGGGATTTTATCATTATTTCTGGTCTAGTGCAGGCAAATAGCGAACTTTAACCCCTTCACCATCACAACTACATCACGCACACTATTGAACTATTGTGTTTGTAGTAGAATACTTAAAAAAAAAAAAGTGTGTAAAATACACTATTTGAGAGAATTTAATCTGCATTTGATCATTCTCAGAATTCTCATACTCAGTTTTTATTGCAATGCATTTGCTTAGGCTCTCCCTTAGTTAAGTGTATCCAGATGTGGACCCTGTGCTCACACTGCCTTGATAGCTACGCCTCGCTGTCCAGGCCATATGTCTTGTGCAGAGAGCACTTGCAGGAAATTTGGTTCTGGACTGCCTTTATGGGTGGGATCAGTATGACATGCGCATTATCTTTGTAATGGCACAAGTGATCAAAAAACCTTTTTAAAACTGTAGCAGAGATGAACAGAAGAGCAAACTATTGAGTTATTCTAAGCTTTTGCTCGTTCTCATGTTCTCCCTTTTGTTGCAGTATTCTGCAAAAAGGACCAACTTTGATCACATTTCTTCAGCAAATAAACAAACATTCTCAGGGATACATTTTTTTGTTTGTTTGTTTTAAATAGAAATGGATATTTCATTAATACAGCTCTATTTATGCCAAGATATCATCATGGTTTATATAATCAATACAGAATAGTGAAATTGTCTGGTTGCATTGACAAGTAATACATTTTTACCGACTGGTGTAGTTTTTGTCAGTAAATCCATTACTTTAGGGTGGGCAAGCATAGATTCATATTAAGCATGTCAACATATAATGTAAATGACAAAAGATGGTATAATTTTATAGTTAAAACATGAATGAAAACAAAAATAAACATAAAATAAAAATTAGCTTGTACAATGCTTCCAAAAACAATACTGTGATTAATACTATGAAAGGTCTTTAAGTTTTGTTGTGGAGAGTTGTGTGAGGTAGTGCAAAAGAAAGAGGGAAGGAGAAAATAAATACATAAAAAGAATAGAACTGTGTAAACCAAATTCCAAAAAAGGAATAGTAACACAGAGGTCAGTACGGTGGTACCAGATCCACCAAATGGGCTTGAACCCAACACAATAAATCAAAAATGAATGTATCCCTATAGAAAGAGGGACTCAATGCTGGTTTTTAATAAAAAAGAAGGGGAAGAGTGAAAAAGAAAATGCAACATGTAACTGCTAACTTAGAGCTAAGGTAAGTAGGGAAAGGATTACAGAATCCTCAGCGATATGTATCCATAGTATCTAGAAAGTCAATACTTTATTAATATAAACAATACAAAAAGGATACAACTGGAAAAACTGCTAGGAAACAAAAAAAAAAAAAAGAAAAGGTTATGTATCTTTCACAGTTCCATAATCCTAGTTTAAATGGCTAGAAGATTACAGCCATCCACAATAGGGTCTGTAATCCGCCTTAATGATGGCTGCTAAGCACAAGAGAAACTGGATTCCTAAAAGGGAAAATCAATTAAGTAGTGAGATGGCTAATACATAAAAACCTTGGAGGTCAATGATACTAGCAAAGCTATACTACTGTATACATAGGGATAAGCAGATATGCTAAAAATAGCTGTATGGTATGAATCTAAGAGCATGTATAGGTGAGATTCATTCTATAGTCGGAAACAATGGTATAATCCAAGTATTAATTCCCCTTAAAATTCAGCTAAATAGCTATAAACTGTTAGAAAGATGCTGGATAGGCAAAATGGGGACAGGAGCTGGTGTCAGCATAAACCTCTTTAGTGTTCGACAGATCTGCCGTAACTCTAAATACTGTTCCCTAATACTCCTAAGACAACATCTTTGTGGGTGTTCTATGCTTGTCCCTAAGATCTATATAGTACCAGCCATAGCCTCCAAAATACCCCACAAAACCAAAACTCTAAGAAAAAAATATAGTGCTAGACACCCTGTGCTTCCATAAGTGAATTAAAATACAAATTGAGAAGGAGGAAATAGAAAGAAAGATGGGATAGGCAAGGGGAAAGGGAAGACGCAGGGGACATTCCATCCCAGTGTCCTCACAAAACTAAATGTGGTCCACCTTCCATTTGTCTTCTGGAGTTACCTAAAGTTGGTGCCCATATGTCATAGAATTTAGCCATATGGGCTCCAACTTTAGGTAACTCTGGAAGACAAATGGGAGATGGACCACATTTAGTTTTTTAGTCCATCTCTTATTTGCCTTCACGAGTTACCCAAAGTATTCCATCTGGCAATAAGTAAAGATTCTATCTTTGATCTGCTGCATAGTTGGTACTGCTGTAGATTTCCAGTTTTTTTATTTTTTATTTTGCAATAAACTATTTGAATGCAAAGAAAATAAAAACATGGTCAATTTTTGGACTGTATATGGAACATCTGTAATGAAGATGTTTAGAAGGTCCACCTTGGCATGACCGTATTCTCCATTGCACTTGGATAAAGAGACAGGGCCACCAAACATGGAAAAGTGATCCCTTCTCAGAAAAATTTCTATAGCAAAAAGAGTCGCATAGGGGTGAGGTACCATTGAAATAGTTTGTGTTAATTCAACTTGTGTGTACAATGGGATCTACAGGCAAAGATATTCAAGCATGGATGTGGTTTCAAAAGGTGCAAAAAGTGATACTTATAGAAATTCTGTTTTGGGATGTTATACTTGGCTTGTAAATTTGCTCTCAGGGTTATATTTTAACTGGAAAATTTCTCCACGTCATTTTTATATATTCTAATATTCACCAACTATTTTTTTAGTTGTTAACCCCATACATAGATCTTTGAAGAAATACTCAGTCATTGCAAGTTAAACATAATCTTTGTCATTAAAATCTGTAAGTCTTAACTATTTTGTCTGTTGGTGGGAATTTCCTTAAACAGTCAATCAATAGGATAACAGGAAAGCAATTTTCTATAGAACTCTTCAACCTTTTACCGTTTGAAAAGTCTAACAGATACAATCTTGCGTGTTACAATCTTTTTAGAAGCCAGAATGAATAGAAGACTTGTGCAAAAATGCATTTGGTCTAGTTCGTCCGAAATCCAATTCCTTTTAATCCACACCCGAATGAATCGATCTATCCAGGATTTACCTATGGAGTCTTATGCAATGAATAAGACTTCACAGATAAATCCTGGAGCAAATTGATTTGTTTGGGTGGGAATTAAAAGGAATCTGATTTGGACGATTCTGGTTCAAACAAAATTTTACACACTTCTACTGAACATATTTTTTTTTGTGAACGTTTTTAGCTCTCGGACCGCTTTGATAATCCTGTTATCAACCGGCAAAGTATTTGTATCTCTTTACAGTCAATAAATCCTCTTTGTATGCTACTTAAAGGACAAATATCACCTCAAAACTATTTTTTTTTATATAATAATCCATTCATCAAACTTGGAAAATAAATAGAATTTTTAAGTATATGAGTAAAAAAAGTTTTTATTTTTTATTTTTATATTATCCCTACCTGTAGGGTAACAGGAACCATACATGCACCTTGAGTTGGACAGTGTTTGAACCCATGGTTTCTGTGCAGGGAATAAAGTAAGGAAGACCATAGAGAGTGTCGGGTGTTTAATCACTGTCCGCCCCAAAGTGCATGTATATGGTTGAAGGATCACGTACTAAAGGTTAGGTTTAATTTTTTTTTTTTTATGTATTATTTATTTACATTTTTTTTTAATATAAATGTTATATCCCATTAATAAAATTCTTACCTAGAGATTACCTAAAGGGGATTGCCTGTGGTTTGAGGTTACTGCTTACTATTTAATGTTCCATGAACGTGTAATTATATAAATTGCACCAGGTCTTGCTTCCTCAGTTGATTAACTGCAGCTTAAAACAATTACTGTGGGTGATCTGTTAACTGCTTGAACAGGTTCACCTGGAGACCAGCACTCCATTCACAAGACAGTGACGTTTTTCTTAACTAAACACTAATTGTAGTTGGTTAAAAACTGAATTGAAAAATGTAGGCTGAAATAACAAAACGGTGACAATAGCCAAATTGGAGTTTTTTTTTGTCTAAAGTTTGCAGTTTGGTTTTTAATGTACTACGGTATAATTGGAAATTTAGTGAATGTGTTGTGTTTACACCACCAAACTAAATTTTTTTTAAACATAATCGGGGTTGCTTATCAAAGTGTGGATGATTAATCTGCACTTTTGTTATCATTTTTCAGGAGTAAATTATCGGTTTTGACCGCCTGTCCACTAATTAACCTTTTTGCTCTCTTAAATCATTTGATTCTTTTATACGTTAACCTATGTTTTACTAGCGAAATAACCTATTTTTCCTCGACTTATCCCTAACAATAGGGACAGGAGGGAAAATGGAAACAACTCGGTACAAAAAGAAGATGGATCCCTAATAACATAGTGAGCTGGTCAAGCCACCACCCAACCCCATTGAAATCTGGACTCCCTATAGGCCAATAGCTGAGATTGCATTGCGCCGCAACTGTTCATCACTGGATGATTCTAAGCTTAAAGCGAAGGAACTGCAGAACCTGAATAGGGTCCTTAAGATGGCCTTTATGAGAGCCATACACACTGATCGCAACTCACTGATTGTGGATGTCACTAAAAAAGCAGAGGGTAGCTTAATACGATGTATTAGCACGTTTGATGCAGGATGGGATGCTATGCAAAGCATCTTCCGTAAATTCTGGCCCGTATTTACCTCTGATAGACATCTGAAGGAGGTAGTGACCAAATTTAGGATCCATGAGCACGTTAATTCAGCCATGAGACACCTGGAGACCCCCATCTCCAGACACTTACATCAACAGCATATCCAATTTATGGGCCTTGAATATATACCACAACCTCCACGCAAAGGGGGCAGGGAGGGCTATGTTATGCCAGCGAGAGGCATTTTGGATTAATCGACTGGACAACCTGTCCCCACAGGGTTTGAACGAAGGGTTCTCCTATTCCTCCTTAATATAAACCCTCTATCTAGTTTGTTCCCCCCCCTCTCCCCCCTTCCTCCGAAAGGTTATAATGTTGGCCATAAGTATGAAACTATAATTGGTTTGGTAGTGATGTGTATAGCAAGCTGCATTGACTTTACAAAGCCGTGGCATCCTACAACTGAGACACTTGTCAATATTGAATCTGCTCCATATCGATATTGTACAAGAGGTATATACAGTTTGGGCATTCCTTAACTGAGGCAGTACTTGTACTGTAGGCATACATCCGATATAGGTATCAGGACGAGTGGGGTATGCACCCAGACGAGGTATATATTTGGCTAAACTTTAAGTAGAAGGGGGAAACCAGCTAAGTATGTGCTCTCTACGATTGAGGTATTTACACTCCATTAGGACCATTTTGGACACATGTAGGTGGCAGATAATGGGAGTTTGAGTCCTGACCAGCCATGCCATTATGTTGATAGAATGGTATATATACAGGGTGTCCCATCTTTTGCCAAGGTGGACGCAATTTTCATGAATTCAGGCACCTTCTGCTGATCCACTATAGTCATAACCCCACGGTGAGCATATATGTATGACTACGACTAATTTGCTAGCTATATGTGTAGCCTACTGCATCAGCTCTATACAGCTGGGGTATTCTACAATTGAGGCACTTGTTAGCACTGAGTACATTCGTTCTTCATTGATATTATATCCGTGTGACAGTGATCACATTATTCAGGCGTAAACCAGCTAAGTAAGTGCCTCTAACGATGGGGATATGTTTACTTCACTAGGATCACTCAGAATATAAATTGGTGCCAGATGATGGGAGTTTGAATCCAGGTCGGCGATATCATTATTATTGAATTCTTGCACATATATTTATCAACCCAGTCTTGGTGACTGTTCCTGGGACAGGAGGTGGGACGTGGTGTGCTCGTTCCCACTCATTAGTTTAGAGTGTGTGTGAGCGAGATACCATTATTATCCCTACCTCCTGCCCATTCTTACTTTTTATAATAGTTTACTCCAAAAACTATAGTATTAAGAATACATGTTAGTATTGCTAACACTGTAGTGTTCTTTTCATTTTATTTTGCAGACCTTTCAGAATCATAGGAGATAATTGAACTGAATATGAAAAAAAAATACTGGTAAGTAGCAATTCTCCTTTAAATGTTTAAATAAAGAGGATTTTTAGTTCCTCGTGCTGCCACCTTGTGGCAATACTGAGCTTTGATTCTCATCCTAATACATCCATACACTGCACAGTGTATTATTTCACCAATTGTGATATAAAATATAAAGCTATGCCTTCATATTTACAGTGTGCTGTAGTGACCTCTCCAACAGAGCTTGATGCTTAGAAATCCCAGTTCTTTATTGTGCTTCTGTGTGACGATAATCAGGATTATTCACTTATTGGTGAATTGTTAGGAATTTACTATGAATGTTAGGTCATCACAGCTAAACTGGAAAAAATCTGCAAGTCTGTTGTGTTTTCGGCTTAAAATGTTAAATTCCTGAGAATTCGTACTTTAGTAAATCATCCTGTTGATGAAAAGAAACTGCTGCTATAGCAAAATGGATGGCAGTGATAGATTGAGCCCATCAAACCTGTCAATTCCATCCAAATACAGATAAAACTAATATAGCTAATGCGGAAGGGGAAAAGGACCCTTGGGAATCCATTGAGTTGCGGAGAGGACCCCTGGTTTTGATCAAACTGCTCAAATGGTCTAAAGGATGTGATATAAGACATGTTAATTAAAGCCCTAGAATGCATTTGTTTTTCGGTTACTTGGTAATGCCTGAATTGTTTCCAAATTTGGAACAAATAATGACAATATTAAGTATAATATTATTATATTTGTGTACATTTAAAACGTTCACAATTAAACCATAATGTGAAACACACAGGGTTATTTAGCAAAGTGAGAATTGCAGGGAATTCATAGTGAAACGTAAGGTTAAAGTAGTAGAGCTGGAAAAATTCTCCCTTTAACTATGCTTTCAGTTCGAATACTTGGGCCTTCAATTTGAAATTCACTTTGAATTCTCTGCAGTTCTCACTGTAGTGAAAAACCCTGAGAGACATTACCAATGTCAGTTACTTCTCTCAATAGTTCCTACAAAGCAAAAAACATATCATGTAGTCTTGTGAATGTGAACTGTTAAAAAAAAAAAAGCATATCCCTAAATTATTTGTTTTCATATTTGTTCGCTTACGATCAGCTTCCGTAATTAAAATTGACCAAATAAAAAATGCATTGTGTGATACCATGTAAAGCAAGCGAGTACATTTATTTACCATTCATAAACAAATGTCCATGGATCATCTCACTGCCCCAAGGGATACAGCATAGGTAGAGATTTTTGATGACCGGTTGTAGGTTTCATGTGGACAGTAACCAAACAATATTAATGGGGGGGGACAGGGGAGGATGTAAATATGTAACTTATAGGAGAAAAAAAATTAATTAAATAACTAAATGAAATTGAGATTAAGTAAAATAAAAAGCCAATCCGGCATGTTGCATCTGTTTGCACAAACTTCCTTAGGGATCAATGAAGCATTGTTTAAAGTTCCTTTTGATGTGACGGTTAATTATCAGTGTCAATAGAGAAATAAGAAACCACAAAGGCAGCCAAACAGGTGAAAATGTACCTTTATTTATGTGCTAATGTTAATTTAAGGCTCATTTGAGCTAGAATTGTATTCGTTTCTGTAATTTTTCTTTCTATGTAAGCTGAACATTTTACAGACTTGTTCTAACAAGGTATATAAACATTTGCGCTAATGCACTTAGTTTAGTTAATACAAAAAATGAGAATCAGAATTACCTTGTAAGAAGCCAAAATATTGTCTTATCTGACAAAGCATGTTTTGCTTTCTTATTAACTTTTTTAGGATTTTGTACTCATACTTACATATGAAGGTAAACATTTTAAATGTTATTTTAGTAAAATGACTTGATCAAAGGATAGGATTGTTGAACATATGGATTTCAAGATTAGAGACAACATGGGTTTAATTCAGGGAGATCATGCCAAACTAATCTTATTGATTTTTTTGATTGGGTAACTAAAATTATAGATCAGGGTGGTGCAGTAGACATTGCTTACCTAGATTTCAGTAAGGCTTTTGACACTGTTGCACATAGAAGGCTTATCAATAAACTGCAATCTTTAAGTTTGGATTCCAATATTGTTGAATGGGTAAGGCAGTGGCTGAGTGACAGGCAACAGAGGGTTGTAGTTAATGGAATATATTCGAAGCTTGGACTTGTCACCAGTGGGGTACCTCAGGGATCTGTACTTGGAGCCATTCTCTTTAATATTTTTATTAGTGATATTGCAGAAGGTCTTGATGGTAAGGTATGTCTTTTTGCTGATGATATACTAAGATATGTAACAGGATTGATGTTCCAGGAGGGATATGCCAAATGGCAAATGATTTAGGTAAACTAGAAAAATGGTTAGAGTTGTAGTAACTGACATTTAATGTGGATAAGTGCAAAATAATGCATCTTGGACGTAAAACCCAAGGGCAGAGTACAGAATATTTGATAGAGTCCTAACCTCAACATCTGAGGAAAGGGATTTAGGGTTGATTATTTCTGATGACTTAAAGGACCACTATAGGCACCCAGACCACTTCAATTTAATGAAGTGGTCTGGGTGCCAGGTCCAGCTAGGGTTAACCCTTTTTTTTTATAAACATAGCAGTTTCAGAGAAACTGCTATGTTTATAAATGGGTTAATCCAGCCTCCAGTGGCTGTCTCTTGACAGCCGCTAGAGGCGCTTGCGTGCTTCTCACTGTGAAAATCACAGTGAGAAGACGCCAACGTCCATAGGAAAGCATTGTGAATGCTTTCCTATGGACTGGCTGAATGCGGGTGCGGCTCCTGCCGCGCATGCGCATTCAGTCAAAGAGGGAGGAGAGAAGAAGGAGAGCTCCCCGCCCGGCGCTGGAGAAAGAGGTAAGTTTAACCCCTTCCTCCCCCCAGAGCCCGGCAGGAGGGGGTCCCTGAGGGTGGGGGCACCCTCAGGGCACTATAGTGCCAGGAAAACGATAAGGCCAGGGACTAATGAAAGTATTTAGAAAATTGATGCTTCTTACCTGCCGTAACATTCTATGCTTTTTATGATTTGCTTAAATATTAAAATGCAAACAAATGTGTTAGCATTCATGAATTACTATTATTATTATTATTATTGCCATTTATATAGCGCCAACAGATTCCGTAGTGCTTTACAATATTATGAAAGGGGATTTAACAATAAATAGGACAATTACAAATAAACTTACAGGAACAATAGGTTGAAGAGTACCCTGCTCAATCGAGCTTACATTCTATAGGAGGTGGGGTGTAAGACACATTAGGACAGGAGTGTGCAATCAAAAAAAAAAGTGGGCTGCCCTTTAGGGGAGGGCAAGAGACAGGTAAGTGAGGTAGGGGTTAGTCTTGGAGGCCATAGGCTTTCCTAAAGAGATGGGGTTTAAGGCACTTCTTAAAAGATGCAAGACTAGGGGAGAGTCGGATGGCGGTAGGCAGGCTATTCCATAGGAAGGGAGCCGCCCGCGAGAAGTCCTGCAAGCGTGAGTTGGCCGTACGGGTGCGGACAACGGACAGGAGGCGGTCACGGGCAGAGCGGAGAGACCGAGAAGGGACATACCTGTGGATCAGTGAGGAGATATAGGAGGGGCTAGAGTTGTTCAGTGCTTTATAGGTGTGAGTTAGTGCCTTGAATTGACTCCTATAGCACACAGGAAGCCAATGTAAGGACTGGCAGAGGGGTGAGGTGTGGGAGAAACGACTAGAGAGGAAAATCAGTCTAGCAGCAGCATTCATTACAGACTGTAGGGGTGCAGTACGGCTTTTGGGAAGACCAAGCAGGAGAGGGTTACAATAATCCATGCGGGAAATTATTAGAGCATGGACAAGCTCCTTGGTAGTATCTGGTGCAAGAAAGGGGCGGATGCGGGCTATGTTTTTGAGATGGAATCTACAGGATTTGGCAACATGCTGGATGTGAGACTCAAAGGTGAGACCAGAGTCAAGTATGACGCCAAGACAGCGCGCTTGCAAGGATGCGCTGATGTTGGTACCACAAACTTGAAGGGAGAGCGAAAGAGGAGGATCAGTATTAGGAGGAGGAAAGACAAGGAGCTCAGTTTTTGAGAGATTGAGTTTCAGAAAGCGGGAGGACATCCAGTCAGAGATGGAAGAAAGGCAAGCAGTGACACGTTGCAGGACAGCAGGGGAGAGGTCCGGGGAAGAGAGATATAGCTGGGTGTCATCAGCGTAGAGGTGGTAGTGGAAACCAAATGAGGTGATAAGTTTGCCAAGAGAGGCAGTATAAAGAGAAAATAGAAGGGGACCAAGGACGGAGCCTTGGGGGACTCCAACCGAGACAGGGCGAGGGGAGGAGGTATCATTAGAAAAAGACACACTGAATGAGCGTTGGGAGAGATAAGAGGAAAACCACGAGAGGACAGAGTCACAGAGACCAAGCGATTGCAGAGTTTGAAGAAGGAGAGCATGATCAACGGTGTCAAAGGCCGCCGAGAGGTCAAGAAGAATTAGTATGGAGTAGTGGCCTTTGGATTTAGCTGCGATTAGGTCGTTAGTGACTTTGATAAGGGCAGTCTCTGTAGAGTGGAGAGGGCGGAAGCCAGATTGAAGGGGGTCAAGAAGAGAGTTGGAATTGAGGAAATTAGACACACGGGTAAAGACGAGTCTTTCCAGAAGCTTTGAGGAAAAAGGGAGCAGGGATATGGGACGGTAGTTAGAGGGGGTGGACGGGTCAAGGGATGGTTTTTTTAGTATAGGTACTACAGTGGCATGCTTAAGGTCAGCAGGGACGATGCCAGAAGAGAGCGAGCAGTTGAAGATGTGTGTTAGAGAAGGCACGAGACAAGCGGAGAGAGATCTGATAAGGTGAGACGGGACAGGATCGAGCGGGCAAGTGGTGGGGCGAGAGGAGCAAAGAAGAGCAGCCACCTCTTGGTCAGTGGCTGGGGAGAATGTCTGAAGGGTAGGAAAGGCATGATCAATGTGTGATTGAGAAACAGAAAGGCAAGGAGGGGAGAATTTTTTCCTTAGCTGTTCAATTTTGTCAGTGAAGTAACATGCAAAGTTGTCAGCAGTAAGGTTGGTTTGGGGGGTGGCCACAGCAGGGCGAAGAAGAGAATTAAAGGTGTCAAAGAGACGCCTGGGGTTGTGGGAACATGAACTAATGAGAGAGGAGAAATAGGACTTTTTGGCAAGGGCAAGGGCTGCACTGTATGAACACAGTATGAATCTATAATGGAGAAAGTCTGACTGGGTGCGAGACTTCCTCCAGGAGCGTTCAGCACACCGGGAGCATCTTTGCAGGTAGCGCGTTGATTTAGTATGCCATGGTTGGGGGCGGGTCCCCCTTGAGGTGCTTGTTTGGAGTGGTGCTGCAGTGTTCAAGGCAGATGTAAGAGTAGAGTTATATATGGAGATTGCCAGTGAAGGACAGGATAGGGAAGGGATGGATAGCAGTTGTGAATCAATGTCAGCTGACAACTGTTGGAGATCAAGAGAATTAAGGTCCCTCCTGAGTTGAGGCTGGTTAGGCGGAGGTTGTTGGGTGAGGGGGTAAGTGAGAGCAAACGATAAGAGGTGGTGATCAGAGAGAGGATAAGGAGTGTTGCAGATATTAGATACTGTACATGCATAAGTGAAGATTAGGTCAAGGGTATTGCCAGCTACATGGGTGGGAGAATTTGCCCACTGTGATAGCCCGAGGGAGGAAGTAATTGAAAGTAGTTTATTGGCTGCAGAGGTCAAAGGTGGGTTTATAGGAATATTGAAGTCCCCGAGAATTAGGGATGGGATGTTAGAAGAGAGGAAATAGGGTAGCCAGCCAGCAAAATGGTCAAGGAAGAGAAGAGGGGAACCAGGGGGACGGTAAATAACAGCAATGTTAGCAGCGAAAGGTTTGAAAAGGCGAATAGAGTGTATTTCAAATGATGGGAAAGAGAGGGAAGGGGGGGTGTCTATGTAAGCGATTCTTATGTATAAACAATTTGGATCAGATCTTCTTCTTGATTTCTATGGATAGATACTGAATCTATGAATGGCATTGGTATATTATATACCAAATTATATTTATTTTTACTTTTCTGACAAGCACTTATACTTTAATAATGATTCTGCTTTTTGGGTTTGTAACTTATGCTTACTTTTAAATAAATATATTAAAACTTTGTGTGACTTTTCTTACTGCCCTTTTCTGAAAATATTGTAATGTAGTTGCCTATTTTTGTTTCATAACAGAATAGGACGATTTCCTACACACAAAACATTGCACTAGCACAAGTTTTTTTTTTAGTAATAATTTCTCTCCAAGACATTGTGTGGGGCAGGAAAGGTGAACCCATTACAATATGAAATGCAAGAATATCTGTTGTGTCAGATATAATGCCGGTATGGATCTACCGACAGAGTTAAAATGGGAGTTGGATGTGAGCAATCCTGGTACATTAATTTATCATCGTTATATTATACCAAAATATTTACAAAATACAAATTAGGGAACAGCGCCCACACACACACACAAAATAAATAGTTTCAATTCTTCCAAGGCTACTTAAAATCTTAGCAAACAGAGGACGGAGCTTGAACTCTGAGCTGAGCTGACGCGTGTTGCATGAGCTCCCACTCGACGGACCGGCATTTTGGGGAAAAACCCCTGAAATATTATAGCGACCGACGCCACACCAGGGCCAGGCTAAATCTACCGTAAACTGCAGCTTCACGTTGAGGCCTGCAGACGGCAACCCAGAGCAAAGGACACAAACCCAAGCCAGCGACATGGCCCCTGGAGGCTTTTGATCGGCTCCGTAAGAGCTTCTGGACGATACTCTGCAACCCGGACCTGACCCGCGGACAAGCGGTGAAAGCGGTGGCCCCATGGATCCGCCCGGTAACCCGAAGCCGCTACTATGGGCCTCTGCCTCGAATACCCAAAACCGCCATCCAACAATGCAGACACCAGCGACCAACGAGGCGGGTGGGGGACTCCCATGGCACGGGTGCCAACACTCGCTCCCACAATCACAGGAGCTGGAGCATCAGGCTAGCCCAACAAGCATGCACCTCTCACGAAACCAGAACCTGGGACTGGCATGGCGTACCTCCACAGCTACAGCCCCAGCGACAAACCGTGGCATAACATGGAGGTCCACCCCACAGTCTAGCGTCCACTTACCGGGGTACCAAGCCATGGTACTCCTGGCATCATAACCACTACAGCGGGCTTGGCGTAAGTCCTTAAGCAATTTGTGGCTGCCAGCTCAACACAGCTTACTTAGCTTAAAAATTAAAGCGCTACAGTAGTGTATCAAACTAAATCTCAATTTCCATTTTTGGTGACAGTTTACATGATGATTGCAGTACACGTCAAATCAGTTAGACTAAATGATGCGAATGAGAGTGCTGGCAGACTTCATGGCTATATTCAATCAATATCGCACACAAAGGTCAAAAGTCACTGGCGGGGTCATACCAAAGATCAAGCATCAGACGCGGAAGCTCCATTTTGTGGTTTTGCCATTGTCTCTGCTGCACAGATTTAAAAAATTATAACCTGTCACCATCAAAGCAACTCTTATCAGTTCAATAACACATACAAAGAGATCGCTGATTAATGCATATCTTGGGATTCATTTACTGGTTCTTTAATTTATTTTTCATATGATTACAGACTATGATTTCTTGATATCCTGGTGCATGTAATTCTAGTCCTGCCTTGTGTAATTAAGGCTATTATGGCTATATGAGTTTACATCATTAAGAGAAATTGTGATATCTTTATGCTGTATGCATACTGCTTTTTATATATTCCCATCAATCTTAGCTTCATATTATTCTAATTTAATGTATCCATATTTAAAAATGACAAAAAAAGTGATAGCAATGAATATGTTTAGTTTTTTGTGTGGAAAGTTTAAAGAAGGCACAACTCCATTGTCCATACTTATAGATAAGGGGATGGGATACGTACTTAAAGATTTATTTATTAATATTTTAATCACAATATTTCAACCACCCTCCAGTGGCACAAGGCTTCTGATTTATCATTTGCAGGAAGCGCAGAGTGCCATCAGGCAGGGGTGCCTCTGATTGGCTGAGTGAGGTCAGCTGATGTTCTGAGACAATCAGTGACTCATCATGCACTAAACTGATTTAAAAAATATATGTTTCTTTCCAAGCCAGTTTAGTGAATGGGTGAGAGCATCAGCTGACCGCAATAAGACAATCAGCGGAACCCGAGCCCAGAGGTGTATTCTGGTTTTGTGCTGCTCTACGCATGACAAAACTTGGGCACCCCGGTCACCCCCCCTTCTAGATTTCTCTTCCTGACAGACAAGCCTTCACTGATGCATGCACCAACATATACTCACTGACAGATACACAGTCACTGTCACATACAATGTTTACCCAACACACGCTTTCACTTAAACATTCACAGACACACACACACTCACTCATTCATAGTTACGCACACTCATATTTACCGACATACACACACATTCACCGACAGACACACATACACACTAACTGACAAACATTAATTAACTGACAGATACACATACACACTCACTCAGTGTCAGACACACACACACACGGAGGCACAGATATACTCACTGACAGATACACACTGACAAATATACATACACACTCACTGACAGACACATACCCACTCAGTGTCAGACACACACATAAACCAGCTGACAGACACAAACTGACAGATATACACACACTGACACACAAACACACCGAAATATAATACACAAACACACACACACTGAAACACCAATACACACTGACAGACACACACTCTCAGTGACAGATACACACACACACTGACAGACACATACACACTCACTAACAGACACACACACTCTCACTAACAGACAAACACACTTACTGACACACACACTCTCACTAACATACACACACTAACACACTCAAATTTTGTTTAACCCCTTAGTGACCCCTTAGTGACCAGACCGTTTTTCAATTTTCTTACTGTTAAGGACCAGAGCTGTTTTTACTTTTCTGCGGTGTTTGTGTTTAGCTGTAATTTTCCTCTTACTCATTTAATGTACCCACACATATTATATACCTTTTTTCTCGCCATAAATGGTCTTTCTAAAGATACCATTATTTTCATCATATTATATAATTTACAATAAAAAATTATAAAATATGATGAATTTTTTTTTTTTTAAACACACTTTTTCTAACTTTGACCCCCAAAATCTGTTACGCATCTACAACTGCCAAAAAACACCCATGCTAAATAGTTTCTAAAGTTTGTCCAGCGTTTAGAAATACCCAATGTTAGCATGTTCTTAGCTTCTTTTTGCAAGATATAGGGCTACAAGTACAAGTAGGACATTGCTGTTTCAAAATATATATTTTTAAAATGTATCAATAGTGACATTGTAACACTATTATCTGTCATAAATCTCTAACACCTCACATGTACATATTTTTTTAAAGTAGACAACCCAGGGTATTCAATATGGGGTATTTCCAGTCTTTTTTAGTAGCCACTTAGTCACAAACACTGGCCAAAGTTAGCATATTTGTTAGTGTGTTAAAAATGCAAAAAACAATTATGAATGCTAACTTTGGCCAGTGTTTGTGACTAAGTGACTACTAAAAAAAGACTGAACATACCCCATTTGCAATACCTTGGGTTGTCTTCTTTTGCAAATGGTATGCCATCATGGGGGTAATTCTCATTCAAAGGCAACATAAAGGCAATTTTCTCAGAAAATACAGTGTTTACATGAGAGAGGCTACAGGGAGCTTTTGTTCTTACCTGAATAACCTCATTAAGCTGAAGTTGTTCAGATGACTATAGTGTCCCTTTAATAATATCAAATAATTATGTAGTTAATAGTTAAATTTATATGTAGAATGTGTGTGTGTGTATGTATATATATATATACACACACACATACATATAACACATGTATTTAATAAGTGTATATATATTTACTGGAAATTTGATGCTTTGAATAAACAGCACGATTTGAAATAATTCTGAGTCCTGTGAGTGCACTTCAAACAAGGATTTATATATTTGGAGGTCGAAGTTTGCACCTGGGCAACAGACAAGACCGGGAGCAGTGAGTGCGGGACATTACGTTTATATATATATATATATACAGACATGCTTTTATTTCCTATATATGTATAATATATTATAAAATAATTAAGGCATTTTATAATATATTATATATATATAATGCATGTATATCATTTCATTATAAGTGTATTTTGAAATATATGTGTATATATCTCAAAGTACACTTATAATGCAATCAAATATATGCATTATATATGTATAATACATTATAAAATGCTTTAACTATTTTATAAAATATTATACATATATAGTATATGTATAATATATTTAATTCATTTTTTTTTTTACAACATTTTAGGTGGCTGGGGGACTGCTGGCAGCTCCATAGACTCCTATTGCAGCGATGTGATCATGGTAATTACATGGCCCTGGAGTGATGGAGCTGCTGCAGGGGGACTGCTGGGCTCTCTTGCAGCCCCCCACGACCCAGATCACCGGTCCAGATTAAGTAAATGGTGCCTATATGCTGCGGACATACCAGGTACGTCCAAGGTCGGTAACAACTGTTTTTTGTTGGACGTACCTGGCACGTCCAAGGTCTGGAAGGGGTTATTGTTTAATCAATCCAGCCTCCTTACCTTTGGGAGTGCTGGAGTTGATTCTTCCTTGGGGTCCAGTGAGGCTGGCAGGCAGACACGGGCAGGCGAACAGTGGAGGTGGGTGGAGAGGGAGCTGTAATCCTCCTTCTCAGCTCTCTCGCGTGCCTCTTAGTGATGTCAGAGTTGGAGTGACATCATATTCCGGCTCTGGCCTCATTGCGGTGCGCACGAGGGAGCTGAGCAGGAAGAGCTCAGGGGAACAAGGTTCGCCCAATGTTTTGCCAATCTATATGTCTCCCATTGGGAATCTAGGCACATTGGGTTGGGACTTTGTCTTGGGGAGATCCTTGTCCTATGGCGAAGCTACATTGATGATGTCCTTATTATTTGGGAAGGCAAGCGTGAATGTCTTATCAAGTTTATAGATTCTATTAATTCCAATGACAATAATTTGAAATTAACTTCTACTATCCAACAAGACCAGATAGATTTTTTTAGATCTGAATTTATATGTTGAGGAGGGCCTTCTAAAAACTTCAAAAAGAGGGATTGTAATACAGCTATAAAAAATACAAGTCTCCACCATCCCCTATGGTTGAGCAATATCCCCAAAGGACAGATAAAACACATGAGAAGAAATTGTTCTGATTTTAAGATTTCTGAAGAACAATTTCAGGCTATTAAAAGATATCAGGAGAAGGGATATAATAAGAAGATGATGGAACAGGAAGAATTAAAAATCAAAGCCAGGGACCGGTGTGAATTTTTGATGGATAACCCTAAAAAGACCTGCAAGAAGAAAAACTATTTTGATTTTGCTTTTATAACAAAATACAATATAAATGCTAAGAATTTAAAGAATTAAAAAAAAAAATTGGTCTATTCTGAAAACAAAGATGATATTCTGGGAAAAATTATCCCAGAAAAACCTATGGTTATATACAGAAAAGCAGATAATTTAAAAAAGTAAACTTGCCCAAAGCCTTCTACCTGATAATAATAAAAAGAAGGAGCATTTTCTAAAAAACGCACAATCACATGGATTCCATATATGTGGAACATGTTCAACATGTACACATCATGTTTTATATTTTCTTTTCTCATTAACTTCCATTTCTCACTTCAATATCTGTGTCTTCCCCACCCTTAATTAGCCGTTTGATCTAACCCAGATCCTTTCTTGCAGCCTAGGTGTCAGATCCCCTGCCTCTGTGCCGCTCGCGGCGGCCTTGCTTACTCTGTCACCGCAAGCGGCACCATCTGGTCCCTGTTCGCGGGGTGTGGCTGTCATCGCTGCCGTGCTCCAGACTGACAGTGTTTCTGATGACCTCAGATGGGAGGGAAGAAACAACTCCCACGTGTTGTGGTTAACATTAATCAGAGGTTAGCCAGTCATACACACCCTGTGTGTATATAGCTAACCTCCCCCCTGCCCCAGGGCCCTGTTGTGGTCTTTGTTTAGCCCAATAGCACGTTATACTCTCTCTAATTAATTGCTTACCGAACTTTGGCTTGTCTTATTTTACTCTGTTTTCTCTGCTCCCTGACCTTGGCTTGTCTCTTTGTAGTCTGTCTCTCTATATCCCTGTGACCTTGGCTTGATTTAACTATTCTTTTGCATAGCCAGGCCATTCTTAGGAGTCAGGACTGATATTGCAATTCTGTCTGTTGTGTCCTGTCTGTGTTTTAGGTTCCCTACCAATCGTGACACTGGGTCCCAAACAGAACATTAGCTCCCAGGATTCACAGCTACCAAGACAAGCTACAGCCTTAAGAAGAGCCTGGGTCCCAAACAGAACATTAGCTCCCAGGATTCACAGCTACCAAGACATGCTACAGCCTTAAGAAGAGCCTGGGTCCCAAACAGAACATTAGCTCCCAGGATTCACAGCTACCAAGGCAAGCTACAGCCTTAAGAAGAGCCTGGGTCCCAAACAGAACATTAGCTCCCAGGATTCACAGCTACCAAGACATGCTACAGCCTTTAAGCAGAGGTAGCTCGTTTGGAGGGTCTACCTAAGAATACTTGTAGCACTTATTTTATTTTATTCTTCTATTTCTTAGTTTTTCTTTTTACTTCTCTATTCTTTATTTTCTTTTCGCATTAACCCATTAACGACAAGTGACGGACCTGGTCCGTCACTCAGGGGAGAGCCTTAACGACTAGTGACGGACCAGGTCCATCACGTGTTAAAATTAACCCCAGATCGCCGCGATCGCAGGGTTAACGGTGCTCCGGTCTGCCTCTGTATTAGAGGCAGACCAGGAGCACCCGATAGTGCTGCCCCAGCACTGGTGCTCGCTCTGACAAGCTGTCAGAGCAAGCACATGTGCTCAATGTACTTACCTTCCGCCTCCCTGCACTACCTGGTTCTGTGTGAAGTGCAGGGAGACGGATCAGTGATGATCCTGCCCTCTGTTAAAAAAATAAATAAAGTTAATTTAAAATCCCACCCCCCTTTACCCATTTTAATAAAAATTTAACCCCTTCCCTGCCAATTGATCACTGACTACAGTGATCAATTGGCAGGGATTACATTTTACTGTCATCTGATTATTATTTTTTAACCCCGAGGGTTAATTCTTTTTTTTTTTTTACCCTCAGGGGTTAAATTTATTTTAATAATTCATTTAAATATTTTAAAATTATATATTTAGCTAGCTGGGGTGGGTGGAAGTTAGTGGGGAATTGGGGGATTTGGTGTTAGGCTAACTAGGGATTAACGTTAAAAAAAGTTTTAAATCAGCTTTAAAAAGTTAAAAATTAAGTTAAAAAAGGTTTTAATAACGTTTAAGTAAAAAAAAAAAAAACACCCCCCTTTACCCAGTCCAAATAAAAATTAACCCCTTTCCTGCCAGTCGATCACTGCCTACAGTGATCAAAATACAGATCACTGTTATCTAATTTTTTTTAACCCCTGAGGATTAACTTTTATTTATTTTTTAACCCTCAGGGGTTCAATTTATTTAATTAATTAATTTACATTTTTTATAATTATATATTTTGCTAGCTGGGGTGGGTGGGAGTTATGGGAAAGTGGGGAATTTACTGTTAGTGCTGCTTACTACTAGTTAGGGGTTAATGGTAAAAAAAAAAGCTTAGAAAAATTTTCAATCTGTAAAAAATAAACGCTCATTACCACTACACCTGGAACAAATTAGAGAAAAAAATTATCCCACGCTAAGGTTCAAAATATGCCTTTTGAATTACCCCAGGGTGTATTCTTTAATAAATAGTATGTGTTTGTGGGTAAGTTTCAATGACCAACCATCTAAACTACTCCAAAATGGAACATGGACACAGCGTAAAACTTCAAAGTTAGAAAAAAAACTGAATGGCTGCGTCTCAAATGCGCCCCTTCAACATCCACATATACCTGGCAAAGGTACATACGGGGGTATTGCTGTACTCAGCCGACATAGCTGAGCAACATATGAAGTATTATACAGTCATAGCACAGATACAATTTGCAAAATATACTGTGCAAACTCACTTTGTGTGTCAAAAAGGCAGAAAAAATGCTTATTACCAGTACACTTGGTACAAGCTAGCGGAAAAATGATCCCACGCCAAAGTTCAAAATATGCCTTGAAATGGTATGGCTTTATGGGGTATTTGGATTATATAGCCTGGTAAAATACTCTAAAACTTGAATGGCTGTGTCCCAAATGTGCCCTTCCCATGTCTACATATACCTGGCAAAGGTACATACAGGGGTATTGCTGTACTCAGCCGACATAGCTGAGCAACATATGAAGTATTATCAAACATAGAAACATAGAATGTGATGGCAGATAAGAACCATTCAGCCCATCTAATCTGCCAAATATTCTAAATACTTTCATTAGTCCCTAGCCTTATCTTATAGTTAGGATAGCCTTATGCCTTTCCCACGCATGCTTAAACTCCTTCACTGTGTTAACCTCTACCACTTCAGCTGGTAGACTATTCCATGCATCCACTACCCTCTCAGTAAAGTAATACTTCCTGATATTATTTTTAAACCTTTGCCCCTCTAATTTAAGACTATGTCCTCTTGTGATCTGTCTCAGTTGAGAGCAGAGCTGTCCGTAAGTGATGCTGCCATGAATAATAGCAAAGAAAAGAAACTTACAGTGAGTATGATAACATTTTCCTTATTTTATGTAGCACCAATATTTTCCACATGACTGTACAATTGGTAAAATAAGACAAACTCTCACACATTTAGGATGAGCGGTTTCTTGAAAAATTTTCTCTCTCTCTTTTTTTATTTTTATTTTTGTTATGCACAGGTTAACAAAACATCTTTTGATGCCTCAACAGCATGAGTAAGCACAGCATTATCACAATAGAAATCTGTACTTTTCTAAAGAGACGCAATGAGGGGACACCCTGTTAACTCTTAATGTACCTCAGCAAACTAAAGTGCGTTAGGGGTGTGGAGTTGTTTTTTTTTAAAAATTTTAAATTTTTTTTTTAAAAGGATCATAAATCTTTCCTATAAAATAAATAGAGGTGGTTAATGTTATTTCGCCATGTGATGTTGCATGGCAATTCCTATATTTATTTATTTTATCAATGAAGCTGCCAAACAACATAGGGATTATAGTGCATCATCACCAGAGGGTTTTTTTGCAAGCACTGTGTCAGAAGAGAGTATATACATATAAATATATGTTACCTCTGTTGGGTGATCCTCCTCTTTAGTTATCTTAAGTCATAAGTATATTTGCTAAAACCACAATTATGATATATTCAGCATTTTTTCTGGTGTTAATACTTCTCCCCCACCCCCAGTAGCATTGTCCATATCTTGCTGGCAAGGCTTTCCTCTACATTGCTGCCGTCACCTATTTGACAAGGGTTAGATTTGCCTTCACAATAGCTGAGTTCTTCTGGTGGCCAATTTTTTGCCCCCTCTGCTTTTCATCCACCAAGGAATGCTCAGTGCTGTCTTGACTCCTTAGGTGATGTTCAGGCATGCGCAGGTGCACCTGCTCCTCTGCCCCACTTCCCAGCTAACTGGCATTTGTGCATCTAGTGTGCATACACATGGGCACAGTTTTCTCCTCCTTCCAATTCATCTTTTTCTCAATTCCTGCTCCATTTCTGCTCTCCCTCATCCATACTTGTCCCTAGTCCCCAATGAGTAACTAGAAACCACCTGGCCTGATGCGAACATTGACCTGGCCCCTCAATGTCTTGCTCCCCCCAGCCCTTCCATGTGTCTCCTCCCCCACCCTTCCCGCCCCAGCCATCATATGTGCTACTTTCTCTCCCTCAAGCTCCTCTTGTACCATCTGATTCAATATAGTGTAGCCAAGTGGTACCTGTTGCTCGTTGCGCTCAGTGAGCACTTCATGTCATATCGCAGTCATACTACATGCATTGACTGTGCTGCAGGCTGCCCTCATGCCAGTCACCTGGCCACTGCTTGCCCGAGGCCTGAAGTAATACCGGTTACAGAGCTCGACAAGGCGGCCTGGCCCCCTGGAGTGACAGCCCAGTAATAGCTGTGACCTATGCAACCACTGTAGTTACGCTGGTGCATCCACTCTGTCTCTTTGATGTCTACTTTCCATTCACTCATTCAGTTGCACACTCTCTCTTTCCTGCAAACACCCTGGCCATCACCCCGTGGAAATATAAAAATGTGTATACATAAGTACTCTGTTTATGTAAATGTATGGAGGTGCTAAAATGTTTATGTTTTGTATTATAAATCTCCCCAAACCTCACTGAACCCTTTTCTCCCTCACTCTATCGCTAACCTCCATTCATTAGCCCTGTGCGCCAACTCTCATGAATGAAACAGAATACTTACAAACCTTATTTATTTAATGAATTGTATAGTAGTTTACTAATGAATTTGGAACAAGTAGTGCACTTGATTGGTAGTAACTTTGATTTACGCAACTCTTCTGTTTTTTATTTAATAGACTGAGTGAGTCACTTGATGTTTTTTATTACGTCCAGAATGATATTCTTCGGACATAATTGAGCATTGTTCTTTCTCAATAGGGTTGTGGTGAAAAAATGGAAAATAAAACAATAAAATCACTTTTACCATTTCTAATCACGTCCAGCAGTTATATGAATGAATCACTGGCATATAAAGTCAAACTTTTGGAGGAACTGAAGAAAAGTTAACAAATGGGGTAAATTACTAGACATGTGCAGTCATTATCGGATTAATTTTTGGACTTTTTTATATTCGTTTGCTATAACATAAACTAAAGTCCTACGTACGAATTATATACGAAAGAAAAGGGCAAATTTCAAATGCATTACCTTTTCGTTTCAGTTCTTTCTTTTAATTGACTCTGTGCTGCAGGTGAATTAACCCCCACAGCACTAAGGAGAAACAAAAAACCTGGATATCCCTGCAGCAGGAGAGTCTCCCTGCAGCCCTGCATGGGTTAAATCTCCCCAAACTGGTGGCTAATGCTATTACTAGCACTCCCTACACCGGGAGACTTCACTGCCGGTGTACTCCGTGCTGTGGGAGAATTAACCCCCACAGCAGAGAGGAGAAACAAAAACCGCTGGTTCTTCCTGCAGCCCGAGACAGGGCACTATGTTCCCCCCCATTTTAGTTATTTGGGTGCCAGGTCACCCCTTATAGCACTAGCGACTGGGCAACAAGAGCTACCCAGTCACTAGCAGTTTTAAATGACAACGAGAAGCCACTGGCTGCTCGCTGTTTAGGTGACATGCCCCTACTCGCGGCATGGGGTAGGATTTTACCTCCCTTTTTATTAATATGGGGGTCATAGTGATCCCCATAGGTTTTAATGCAGGAGGGGTAGGAATTGTTAATATTTATTGCAAAGAGGGAGCTGGTAGCACTGCCGGCTCCCTCATTGCTTTTTTTTTCGCATGCGCAGTGTTATTTTCGTCCTAATGGGCGAAAAACAAATAATTTTTTATCGAATTTCGTCTGACAAACTAATGTTTTATTGACAAAATTCAGAATGGACAAATTTAATTTTAATTTAGTAGGAATTAATTCGTATGAAACAAAAATTTCACTGGTGCACATATCTATAAATTACCATCCAGCATCAGTAACTAATCACTTGTTTGTCCTTTTAATTGATTAGCAAAGAATGATTAGCAAATTTGCTAGTAAAAGTTGGCTGGTGTTACTTATTTGAGTGCTTATGCACCAAAACATATTTTGGGACATTAGTTAACTGGTAGAAAAGTGACTTTTTGGAGATAGACTTTGGTGGGGGGTTTTTTCATCTTGGTGATACTTTTGCTAAGTGCCTGATGGTCCAGATAATTTGACAATATTTTTTCTTCTGAATGATTGCAATCACTTAAGCTTGACCGTTTAATGTAAGGTAGAGGAGCCCTTGTTTACAGAACTGATAACAGTAAAAGTGTCAAAAGTATTAGAAGAGTGGAATTGTGAAGACTTTGACATCATTAACAACTTATCATCTATCGTTCAGATGTTGATCTTTATCAAATGATTGATTGTAATGTCAACCCAGGTGGTGTCTGTAGTAACTTTGCTCAACAGCTATTAAAGGAACACTCCAGGTACCCAGACAACTTCTGCCCATTGGAGTGGTATGGGTGCCAGCTCCCACTACCCTTAACCCTGCAAGTGTAATTATTGCAGTTTTCATAAACTGCAATATTTACCTTGCAGAGTTAAGTCCTTCTCTAGTGGCTGTCTACTAGACAGCCACTAGAGGACACTTCCGTGTTCATAGGATACGAAAAGTGTGTTATAACGACGCTGGACGTCCTCACGCTATGTGAGGACCTCCAACGTTGCCGAAATCCCCATAGGAAAGCATTGAAAGCATTATTCAATGCTTTCCTATGGGGTGGTCTAATGCTCGTGCGCAGCATTACCGCGTATGGGCATTAGGTCTCCCGGCTGCGCATGCGCATGCTCACTGGCGTACATACCAGGGTCGCAGGGGTCGCGACTGCGACCGGGCCCGGCCCACCAGGGGGCCCGGCCGCCCCTGCGACCCGGTATGTACGCCCAGGGCCAGCCTCTTCCCCTGGGGGGCCCAGGAGCCGACCACCCCAGGGCCCCCCTGAGGCTGGCCCTGCTGACCCCGGGCGGCCGGTCGGGCAGGCAGGCGGGCGCGCGAGGGAGCACTCAGTGCTTCCTCTTCAGCTCCCTCGCGCACCGCACTGATACCGGAGCCGGAAGATGACGTCATCTTCCAGCGCCGGCATCCCTACGCGGCGCGCGAGGGAGCTGAAGAGGAAGCACTGAGTGCTCCCTCGCGCGCCCGCCTGCCTGCCCGACCGGCCACCCGCCCAGGAGCCCCACTGGACCCCAGGGAATAATCCCCCCCAGCACTCCAAGAGGTAAGGAGGCTGGGGGGATTATATTAAAAAAAAAAAAAAAATCATGTGTGAGTGTTAGTGTGTGTGAGTGTTAGTGTGAGTGTTAGAGTGAGTGTTAGTGTGTGTGAGTGTTAGTGTGAGTGTTAGTGTGTGTGTTAGTGTGTGTGAGTGTTAGAGTGAGTGTGAGTGTTAGTGTGTGTGTTAGTGTGTGTGAGTGTTAGTGTGTGTGAGTGTTAGTGAGAGAGTGAGTGTTAGTGTGAGTGTTAGTGTGTGTGAGTGTTAGTGTGTGTGAGTGTTAGTGTGAGTGAGTGTTAGAGTGAGTGAGTGTTAGAGTGAGTGTTAGTGTGTGTCTGCTAGTGAGTGTTAGTGTGTTAGTGTGTGTGTCTGCAAGTGAGTGTCAGTGAGTGTGTTACTGTGTGTCTTACTGAGTGTGTGTGTGTGTGTGTTAGTGAGTCTGTTTGATGTCTGTTAGTGAGTGTGTGTTTGTCAATGAGAGTGTATGTTTTGTAAGTGAGTGTGTATGTATGTCTGTCGCTGACTGTATCTCTGTCAGTAAATGTGTGTGTCTGTTAGCTGGTGTTTATGCGACTGTAAGTGTGTGTGTGTGTGTGTCTTCAGCACTTAACTTTCTCCAGCGCCGGACTCCCTTGGCGCTGAGGATCCCTCAGCCTCTCAGCTCCGAATGTGACCGCGCACGCATTCAAACCGCCCATAGGAAAGCATTACTCAATGCTTTCCTATGGACGTTCAGTGTGCTCCTCTAGCGGCTGTCAGTGAGACAGCCACTAGAGGCTGGATTAACCCTCAGTGAAACATAGCAGCTTCTCTGAAACTGCTATGTTTTCAGCTGCAGGGTTAAAACTAGAGGGACCTGACACCCAGACAACTTCATTGAGCTGATGTGATCTGGGTGTCTGTAGTGGTCCTTTAAAGGACCACTATAGTGCCAGGAAAACATACTAGTTTTCCTGGCACTATAGTCCCCTGAGGGTGCCCCCACCCTCAGGGACCCCCACCCGCCCGGCTCTGGAAAGAGGTAAAACTTACCTTTTTCCACCGCTGGGCGGAGAGCTCTCCTCCTCCGATCCTCCTCTTCTCCTCCCCGTCGGCTGTATGCGCACGCACGGCAAGAGCTGTGCACGCATTCAGCCGGTCACATAGGAAAGCATTCATAATGCTTTCCTATGGACGCTGGCGTGCTCTCACTGTGAAAATCACAATGAGAAGCACGCAAGCGCCTCTAGCGGCTGTCAATGGGACAGCCACTAGAGGAAATAGGGGAAGGTTTAACCCATTGATAAACACAGCAGTTTCTCTGAAACTGCTATGTTTGAAAAAATGGGTTAACCCTAGCTGGACCTGGCACCCAGACCACTTCATTAAGCTGAAGTGGCCTGGGTGCCTAGAGTGGTCCTTTAAGTGTGTGTGCATCTGCATGCACTGGCATACATGTCGCGGTCGCAGGGTCGCGAGCCCTGTAACCCCTGCGACCAGGTGCCCACCGCCATGTTATGCCCGGCCCGCTGCTGGGGCCCACGGATCAATTTTCGCACCGGGGCCCCATGGGTCATGTGTACGCCACTGCGCATGCTCAATAGGTCTCCCCATAGGAAAGCATTGAATAAGGAGAGTAGGTGGAGCGAAGGCGGAGCCTGACCCAGTGCCGAGGGTCATCGGCGCTGGATACAGGTAAGTCACTGAAGGGGTTTTAACCCTTTCAGCAACCTGGGATGGGAAGTGGGAGGGAGAGGGGACCTGCATTGCCAGGAAAACGGTTTGTTTTCCTGGCACTGGAGAGTCCCTTTAAGCCTGACCAGCAAATGTCTACAGGACTCATATTAGTTGGGGACATTACCTCATCTTTTTATCCTTTAGTATCAATGGCTGGCCTTAGACCCACAGTGCCACATTCTATTCATACGCACTCCCTGGCCACATCCCATCACCCACTTCCTCTCGCCATTTAAAACCTCCCATTCTTATCAATGCTTAGTAGAAATGCCTGCACCTGCCCGGTGGCAGATTGGGTCATAAGAGAGGTCAACAGCCTTCCTTATAGTAATGTAAGGGCCATATTGCTTTTTCTTTTAATTTTCTTTCATTTCTTTTTCCTAGCAAGCACTGGCCAGCCACCACTTTTAACTCTCGCACCGCTAACAGCGGGCAAATAGTTTGGATTTTTATCAATGGTCACAATGGTCCCCATTTTAACAACCCCAGTCTGGATTTCAGCCAACTGACAGCATTCAGTCCAATGCTCATTGGGAGCCTTTTCTGAGAAATCTGGGCATTTTAGTGTGAACAGTGTTTGGATGTAGCATTACGAATGGCCCCATAAAGCACCAGATGGTTTTGCCCCATTTGGTATTGATCCATTCAAAGTTTCGTGAATAATCCTGGTATAGACAGTATAACCAAGTTCTGTAGATCAGGACCAAGATTGTTTCAGTTTAGCTTTTTACAGAAAGCCTTGTGCTCCTTCATGGGTATATAAGAAACAACTGATTAACACTTTGTGGGCTTTTTGTATCTTTGAGTTGTCTTTCAATGCTTTTGCTCTTTTCAACATTTGATTGTGCAAGTGTCAAGGACACATCAGAGAATTTTATTTTTTAGTGTGTTTACATATTCATTCAAACAAATGTTAATTTGATTATTTTTGTTTTGTGTTTTTTTTTTTTTATTACATATTTTATTATATTATTGGTAATTGGTGATAACAGGTAAACTATACTTGGTTTATGGTTGTGTTGTGTATAAACATACAGGGATATTCATTAAAATGAGAATTCAAAGTGAATTCAAGGAGAATTTCAAAGTTAAGGTCAAAATAGCCGAACTTGAAACATACTCTAAGCTTACAGTTTGTATACTCTGACCTTAAATTCGAAATTCACTTTGAGTTCACTTTGAATTCTTACTTTAGTGCATAACCCTGTAGGTGTAACTTACTAAAATGGACACTAGATGGTGGTATTGTATTTGTACATACAATGCAATGCGCTGTACTCACATACCAATTGAAGAGTTGAGTAGATATTCTAATAAAAGGTTGGCAAATGTACAACTCCTTAAATGGCTTAATCATAAACTGTCTTCTATGCCCATTTATGTCCAAAATGTGATTTAAGCTAGATTGTACGTTGTAGTACGAAGGGAGCTCTTCTCATTCTATTTCACTGAGTTTCAGGGTATCGCTATAAACAATTATTACAGAGTTGCAAAATATGTAGACATTTTAAAGATACATTCAAAATTATAGATTGCACCTGCCAATGGAGCCCATCTTTTCTTGTGTTAAAGGGCAAATATAGTAAGATAAATATATTAATAAAACATCAATCATGTTAAAAAAAAAATCCTCTTTGATATAGCAGTTTTTTGGACAGTAAACAAATCTATATATATATATTTTAATTACTTGCAAGTTAAAGAACATTCTTTATAATGTTGTCTTTCTTTCTGAAAGACTGCAAACTGTCAGTCCATCTATTAACACTAAGGACTAATTTCTAAACTTGCTGGTGATTATCTACTGTAAGCCGTTATTATTAACAACAACCAGCACATATTAGCGTCTTCAAAAACACTCACACACACAGCTATATACACTCTGAATCCTCTACACACACACACACACACACACACACACACACACTCACAATCTCCTATACACACTCTGGGTCCTTTACACACTAGATCCCC
>OW240913.1:92710360-92722227 GCA_933207985.1 Pelobates cultripes
GGGGACATAGAGATGGGAAAGGGGGAGAAAGAGGGGGGAACAGAGAGATGGGGAGGGGAGAAAGGGGGGGCAATAAAGAGATGGGGAGAAAGAGAGGGAAGAATGAGACACAGGGAGACAGAGACAGAGAGGGAAGAATGAGACACGGGGAGAAAGAGGGGGAATAGAGAGATGGGGAGGGGGGAGAAAGAGAGGGAAGAATGAGACACAGGGGGAATAGAGAGATGGGGAGGGGAGAGACAGAGAGGGAAGAATGAGACACAGGGAGAAAGAGGGGGAATAGAGAGATGGGGAGGGGGAGAAAGAGACAGAGAGGGAAGAATGAGACACGGGGAATAGAGAGATGGGGAGACAGAGAGGGAAGAATGAGACACGGGGAGAAAGAGGGGGAATAGAGAGATGGGGAGGGGGGAGAAAGAGAGGGAAGAATGCCCCCCCTCCCCTGTCCGCAGGCACCGTGCGGGCAGGGGAGGAAGAGAGGACCTGGGAGCTCACCCTGCAGCTCCTCTGGGTCCTTCTTGCGCGAGCACAGAGCGTTGCCGCGGTTACCATGGCAACGTTACTGCTCTTGCGAGAGTCAACTCTAGCCCTGGAGCTACGGGCTAGAGTTCACTCTCAACACTGTAACCCCCATGGATTCCTGGTGGTCGCAGTGGTGAGAGTGAACTCTAGCCCCATAAACACACTGCCCACACACACACCATACACATTCACACACTGCCCCCATACACACCATACACATTTACACACATTGCCTCACACACACACACACATACACTGCCCACCCATATACACACAGACCCCCATACACAGCCCCCCATACTAACATTGCCACACACATACACTGCCCACACACTCTACACATTCACACACTACACCCCCACACACACACTGAACCTTTCACACACATTGCACCACTGCTCCTATTCCCTACTACAGCCTCATATCCCAGCAGACCCCAGGTAAGTTGTCAAACTGTTCTTAAACGGTTTGACTACTTACTCTGGAGCAGTAGTGGTTATTGTGCATGGATTATTTCTTTAAATAATCTACAAGTGCCCCAGTAGCCAGCCAGCCAACCCACAGGCTGGCCAGTAGCCAGCCAGTTAGCCAGCCCACAGGCTTACAGCCAGCAAGCCAGCAGCCTGCCAGCCGCAGTCAGCAAGCCCACAGCCTGCCGGCAGTAGCCAGCAAGCCCACAGCCTGCCAGCCGCAGCCAGCAAGCCCACAGACTGCCAGCCAGCAACAGTAATTAAGGTAAGAGGAGCCAACTTGGCTTAGGTATCAGCGAGCTATGTTGTGTTGCTATATTGTGAATAGGAACCAGAGTGTTGGAGAGACCACCCTCCAGGCCCCATTAGACTCTAGCCTCTGCTAGAAATCCCCTCCATGGCCCATTAGCCCTCAATTGTAGTTTCTACTGGGGCCTGGAGGCGACTGTTTCCAGCAGGGGATATCTAATGGACGCTGAGATGGCCTCTGTTAGAAAGACCCCCTTCCAAGCCTTTTAGACTCCATTGTAGTCTCTAATGGGGCTTGGAGGGGATTCTTTCTAACACACTCTCTAAAGGACACTGAGATAGCCTCCGCTAGAAAGACCCCCCTCCATGGCCCATTAGCCCTCAATTGTAGTCTCTACTGGGGCCTCGAAGGGCTTATTGCCCTTTTGTTCCTTGTGTCTAAAGATTGTGTACGGTGTGGCTGGAGGCGGGACAAGGGTGGCGCTTGCTGCAGAGTATGGGTGGGGCCTGTAAGGGGGCCCTTGATTTATTTTGCCCGGGGGCCCTGAGGGTTCTCAGTCCGCCCCTGCAGACAGGGTATGTCAAACATGGCACTGAGAGCCTGTGTCATCCACAGTCAGAGGTAGTTCAGGTAAGGTCAATTTGTGAAAGGTTACATTTCAAGCAATGGTGGTAAAATTAGGAAAAATGTGCAAAAAGAGATGGTGGATGGGTAATTGGTAAAAGTATATTTAAAAGAGGGTGAACGGACAGGAGACGAGAGATAATTTGGGTTATTATTTATATATGTGTGGTAATTAAAATGAATTATCATGACTGTAAGACTGAAGACTGTAATTTTGTGGGGATATTCGAAATATAGTTTGATGATTAAATAAAGCATTTGGAGAGTAATGACCTAATTTGGTAACATGAAATTTGGGTTCTCTGCTCAGTGGAGTCTGGTATATGATGTTCTTTTAGGAAGACACCATCACTGTTTTATAGGCTTTTTTTATACCCTAAACTGAAGCTACATACTTGGAGGGGATCATTAACCCACAGTGTTTTAAATTATGAATGCACGGCCAAACTGACCTATTTATAAACCAAATGGAATTTCTGTAATGCTCACACCGATTGTTTAATTAATTATCTCAACCTTACTGGGCAAATTAACTTGTGTCATCTACTGATAATATTATTCTAACTCAATTTCTCTAAACCATTGGTTGCGGGTAATTAAGAATTGAAAATGTACTCTGAAAGCAACAATTAATTTTTTTTTCTTTTTTTTTTTTTTAACCAGAGTGTTATCGGGGGTCTTTGAAGATAACATCCAGCAATTTATTTATTACTTCTAGATAAAGAATATTCTCCAAGTGTTACTGCTCAGCATGAAACAGGCTGTTGCTCTTTCAAATGTTATGAAAAAGAATGAAAAAATTGCATTAACTGAAAGCTATAAAACCTAAAATTCACTCTTGGGTAAATGTATATTGCAGTGTAAGGGTAACTTGTGCAAACACAATACAGAACTCAATGCTCTAGGAGTTACATACAAGTGAGAATGTTTCACATACACCACATTTCTAAATACTTTTAAAGCTTAAAAGTTATTGAAAGTCTAAGATACAAACATGCCGGATAGAGCATTTTCTAACATCGGTATTTATTTTTTAATGTGACTGAAAAAAAATGAAAATAGTCATATGTCACTTCAGCACACATAACTTTATTGTAAGACAAACTGTGCTCAACCAATAAAATACATGCGGTAAAAATAATTCAGATGTACACACAATAAATCAGACTACAATGGCATGAAGATGTGTTTTAGAAAATAAAGGGAGACCAAAAAAGTAGAGTGTGAAATAGAGAAGGTGCAAAAAGTAGAAAAAGACACACAATACAGTGTTAACAGTGCATATAAGCTTAGTAAAGTAGATCAAAGTATATTAGCCAGTGTCCATGAGAAAGCAAGAGAAAGAAAACATTACAGTGCACGTACAAAATGCATAACAAACAGAATCTAAGGATGTTTTCCCCTCCTCAAGAAACACAGTACAAGAATGAATAAACATAAATCAATAAATCTTGAAAATACAACCAATAAATTACTGTACACAAAAAAATCCTTCCCTAGAAATGTGATTCCTCCCATCTCAATATCTGGTCCACAAATTGTCCAACTGTTATGTCCTCTCTGATCCCTGGTGTCTCTCCCCTGCTTTGTGATTGGCTGCCTTTAGCACAAGATTCCCCTGATGAGGTTGCAAATTAAAATAAAAACATAATTTAAATGAAAAAAAAAAGCAACAATAAGTATGTTTAGCCAAAAGCTACCCTTTCATTAATAAGTACAACGGGTGCAAAGCCTCCAATGCACAATCCTCCCCCCCCCCAAAAAAAAAACCCCGTACATTTATTAATAAATAAGAATTATATATACCCAATCATCAAAAAAGGCAACAAAATTCTAATCCAAATGGCTAAAATGGATTATTATTTATAATTTCCAATTCATTTATACAGTAAATAAAAATGTGAACTCTGACTTGTTTTTATTTTTTATAAGTTTATATTCAAGAAAAGATGCCGTAGGAACATGTATCCTGACGTATCACTTTAGTGTGACAAACAAATACATTTGAAAGCAATCTTGCAATGTTTTGAAAAACTCCATAGCAAAAAAAAAAAAAAATAGAGTTCTCTAGAATGGAGAGGAACACTCTTATCCCTAACACAACTCAGCTCATTGACATTGTTATGGGGGCAGGAGTGTTTGGGTGAGGGTTAAACCGTTGTGCAGTGGTTCTACTTCACTGAGCTGAAGTTGTCTTGTGGAAAGTCAATTTAGAGAAATAAATGTATATAGTAGTGAAAATTACTTTTTTACAGCCTGTTTTCAAAATATGCGATATTGTCTTAAGTGGAACATCAGCTTGTAAGGAACTTGATAGGCGTGGTATGGAGCACTTTCACACGAATCACTAATTGGTTAATGGGGGAATGACTTAGTACAGTCATGAACAAATCCTATATACTGTTTAAACAAAAACTACGGGAAGGGGGTATTTTTTAAAATGCCATGAACTAAAAGGTAGTGCACAATTTTAAACGCGACAAAAGCACCAGTAGGATGTGCCTGATGATTCTAATGGTTTCCATGTTGATTGTTCTACATTTAAAGATTTCACAACATTTTACACCATGGCACTGTCTGAATTAAAATCAATACACCTCCCATTTGTATTTGCTTGAATTTCTCAACCAGGCACAGATAATTGTACAAGTAGACTATATGTTACTGCTTTCTTGAAAATAATTGCATCTTGGTGATATCTATAGCTATTCAGAAATATATCCGATTAGCAACAAAAAAAAATTCTTAGTGATCCACAGGGACAAAGATTTATTACCCCAGACATGTTGTATATCTAGTTCACTGCGATCTCACTATCTATGCTTAGTTCTGTCTATACAGAATAGTCATTATTGCTATCTAGAATCTCAGTAACTATGTTTAAGGAGCACTATAGGGTCAGGAACACAAACAGGTATTCCTGATCCTATAGGGTTAAAACCACCATCTAGCCACCCTGGTCCCCTCTTTCCTCCCTAAATATAGTAAAATATTACTTGTATTCAGTTCTGGAGCTGCTTACTTTGTCCCTGTTTCCTTTTGACCTGACACTGCCTGCTGACATCAGTAGAAGTGGTAGCCTGATCCAATCACAATGCTTCCCCATAAGATTGGCTGAGACTGACAAAGAGGCAGATCAGGGGCAGAGCCAGCCCTGCCCAATCAGAATCTCCTCATAGAGATGAATTGAATCAATGAATCTCTATGAGGAAAGTTCAGTGTCTGCATGCAGAGGGAGGAGATACTGAATGTTTGGATGCATTTTAGGCAGCCACGACCCACGAAGGATCTCTAACAGCCATCTAAGGAGTGGCCAGTGAAGTTATCACTAGACTGTAATGTAAACAATGCATTTTCTCTGAAAAGACAGTGTTTACAGCAAAAAGCCTGAAGGTAATGATTCTACTCACCAGAACAAATTCAATAAGCTGTAGTTGTTCTGGTGACTCTAGTGTCCCTTTAAATTGTACAAAGTGATACAGGTTGCACCAGATGCAGGAGCTGTTCTAATTGTGTGCTCTGAGGATAATATTTGTGCAGCATAATGTCTAGGACAGATGAAGGAACATTAGGCCAGTGCCAACAAAACAGAACAGATCAATTAAAACAAACTCAGCTAATTAACTCCTTTATTGCAAGTACTACAGCTAAACCATATTTCAGGGCTAGACAACGTTTTGGCAGTAATATGCTAAAAGAAGATTTTGAAGTTCATATTTTTTTTAATTTGAGATGTGTATGTTGCCATATTCTGCTTATGTGTTATTTATGGGACCTTTTGTTTACAGCAATGTGTTTGTGCATATGTCACTGTTATATTGTACAGTATACTTGCATGAGTAGTTTGTGTTATTGTGTATGATACCTATGAATGTGGGATGTGTATAGTGGATGCTTATGTATTGTGCATATGGATGATGTGTCACATTGTGTTTTGGTGTGTGTATGTGTGTGACGACTTGAGGTATTGCATGTGAGGGGCTGCTTGTGGGGTTGTGTGCATGTGTGTGGATTGTCAGGGGTGTTGTGGTAGTAGGAACTGTGTGTTTGTGTGGAAGCTATTTATATTATTTGTGTAGCGGAGCTTCCTGTACCCCGGCTTCAGGAGTTTGTAGCAAACATTCGTGGAAAGGAGCGTTTGTCACAATTTGTATAAGAGGGAGGCTTATTCTGCAGCTCTGTGTATAGCTAGCAGTGTGGGTGGCTTCCCTGGAGTCCAGTTGCAACCAGGATGGTCAGGTAAAAGTCAAGGGCAGGGCCTGCAATAGCTGTCGTGGGCTGCTCTACTCTAGAGACGATCTCCGTTCACAAGTGCTGGGATGTAGTGATCTGAAAAGTGTTATCATGTGTAAATTGAGGATTGCCCCCTCACCACCTGCAATCACCACTTGGTTTGCACTAGGGACTCATCATATTCCAGAGCCTGTTTGGCTCTGGCAGCCTTGAGTGCCATGCAAAGGTACCTCAAGTGCCATAAATGGCACACGTCCCACACGTTGCTCTGTTCTATCATATCTATACATATTCATGATAGCTGACTGAGAAGGACATTGCCAAACTCTGCTAAACTTGTTTCAGTTTTAATGTATTATTGAATGGAATGTGTCAATACAATTCATACTTCTATGAAAGTTAAAAGAGATTGAGATGTAGCAATATTTAATTATATGTTATTTAAGTATGACGATAGACTGTGTGGTAAAAACCAGCACCAGTCGAAAGATGGAGTGCTAAAAGGATGCTTGTGAATGACTGACGATAGACTGTGTGGTAAAAACCAACACCAGTCGAAAGGTGGAGCGCTAAAAGGATGCTTGTGAATGACTAAACACAATCACTCCATACCATATGTTATTTAAGGACTTTTCAGTTTGCAGGCCACGGTCCATCATATTAATAAAAAATAAAAAGAAATATTGCTCACTCAAATTTTTTTAAAACACATTTTCCATTTTCTATTAAATTAATTTAAATAAACCTAGAAAGTGACATCCCAAGCTAGTTAGGGTCTCTTCCTGAATGGCTTCTCTATGCTTATTGCCAGGTGCAAAGAACATAGTTTATAACAACATTCTCAATTCCCTGAAAAAAGGGGGACTGCACATGTATTCAAACAAACTAAGAGCTTCAATGGCCAGTTAGCAGCTTACGGGCAGGGATCTCTCTACCTCTTGTATTTGTCTGTGTATATTGTACGTTCTCCACTAATTGTACAGTGCTGCGGAATCTGTTGGCGCTTTATAAATACCAGTAATAAATAAATAAATAGGCACAGCATCTGTATAGGTGTTTTACCAGGATTAGGAGATGGTAAATATACCCAATATCCGCTGAGTATCTACACAAAGATCCTGGCACACAATTTCTTCAAATTATAGACGTTAGTGGGAACTTCAAGTTAAAGTAAGTTGGAGTGCCTAGTAAAGCTCTCACTTTGAAGATAATGTGAGCACAATTTTTTGTGAATGTACAGAGTTTATAACAATGACTGACAGGGAGCTAAGAATGAAACTCCCTGTTGCTGGATAAACATGTATGTATAGCTACATGAACATTTAATTTTCATACCTCACAAGTGAATATTTATCAAATAGAAGGCATAGGTAAAAATAATATTATAAATCAGGGAAAGTGAGAGTTCCCTTTAAATATTAATATGGCTGCAATTGTGTGGCTATTTTTTAAATATACATGAACATTAGCCTATGCTTATACCTAGTTATCTAGGCATTTTAAGAAATCTCTAGATATTTATTTTCTTACTAGTATTTTTTGACCCGGAGCAGAACCTACCAAGATTAAAGCTAAATGTAATATCAATTTCAAAGAAAATCACCAGTTCCAATGCAGTTATGATATCTTTCTGAATATTATTTTGTGTCAATGTGTCCACAAGACACCTGATAGTAAAGAGTTTTCAAATACCCACACTATTTATTATCCAATTTTATGTTATTTTAGTACACTGAATCTCCTTTTTACTTTTACTCATATTGGCTAGTGTTACGATTACACCACAAATGCATAGTCTATTTCTAATATAAATAATAAGAAATAAGGCGATTTAAAGCATTTACCATGTTACGGACCACATCTATTTTTTTCTCTAAGAAAGTAAACTTGCATCTTTACTTTTCATCACTGCATATCCTTTTAAAGGAATTGTACAGGCACATTAACTAAATCATTGAAATTAAGTTGTTATGGTGCCCAGAGATCACCGGCACTTTCTAACCCGAAAGGGCTAATCTATTCTTAAACAGTTAAATCCCAAAAGTTGCTTTCCAGAACCAGATCTCCCTTTCCCCAGCGGCATCCATTTTCTTTAATTGTGTTTCAGTAAAAGCGAAGTGCCGCTTGGCGGCAGACCCGCTGATTGGCTGGAGTGGTGAGCTGATGCTCTAAGCCAATCACTAGCTTCACATTCATAAAAATGTAAACAATTCTCAAACGGTTTAACCCCTTCAGGTAAAAAAGCACCAGGGACCTCTTGGCACCATAGCAGCTTCATGTTTATGATGTTGTTATGGTGTCCAAAGGGTTCCTTTAAGTCAGTGATCTGGGGCCCCTGTGTACTACATGACCCCCACTTTCCTAGTCTAATCTGACCTCTGAATGCCCTTGTCCTAAAGTGCTTGAAACCAATATTGTGTAAGAGTGAGGCTTTAACCATTTATTGTCTGTGAACTAGCAGACAAACCCCCCCCCCCCAAAAAAAAAAAAGTATAGTCACTTTTGAAACATCATTGAGTGTTCTAAATACATAATAAAACTCTCAGAGCAACCCAGATAGCATGTCTTGTCAAGATAGCAAAAACCTCAATAAGAACCATTTTAATTACAGGAAGTAACATACAGAATTTAGAAACATCCAATACGTTCTGACTTTCTTTTGACAAGAAAAAATATTGTTCGAAAAACATTCAACATCTGAAAACATCTATGTACTGGTAATGATGTATATAGAGCCTATGCCACTTCTGGGCTGTCTAGCCTGTTTTATTTGTATCTTGTATGCATTTATGCATATACATTTTGTCTAAATGCACTGTAAAATTATTTATTCAGATTAAACATTAATTAGTTCTTTGTGCTCCTATTGAATTTCTAGCTTATGTAAATGAATAGTCTATTCATCAGAATTAGAATGTCTAAAATATATCCTTTCTACAAGTTGTTTCTGTTTGTTTTCCTTGTCTTTGCGTTGTTATAACCTGTCATAGCTGTACAATGGATTGCCCTAAATATAATTTGGTTTTGGCTTCAAGTAAAGTTTTGGTTAGTAAAGCAAATACTTTGTTAATATATAGGTGCATTGTGTCCTACAAGAAAAAGTGAGAGGCTAGTTAAAAATGTGATCGACATTATTGCAGTAACCAGGGTCTGCTAAATAGGCCAAAACGTCCAGGCCAAAAAGTTACTCATCACTGCTAGCTTGTCTATTATGGGGGAGCATGTGCTTGACCCAGTGTTCCAGTATCGAGACTAGGAGTTAAAATTGTAATTTCAATACACATTCACAGTATGAAAACTAGCTTCTAAGCACTTATTTAAAGGGTTACTCCAACCAACATGATCACTTCAGTAATTAGAAGTGGTCATGATGGTAGGAGCCAGAATGTGAAGTGTTTCTGTTTGAAACGCTGCACATCCAGAGATGTTTGCATTTGTGTGCTGAGGGCTAGTGACACATCTGGTGCAGTTGACTTGGCAACATGGAATTCTGCTCCTCACTGCCAAAAGTCAATTCTGTGCATATTTTACATATTTTATCAGCCTGCACAGCCTGCTGGCAACAGCTGTAGCAATATTCTCCTGTGCAGGCATTACCCCTGCAAGGGGAGGTTCCCTTCCTGTCTCCTTTTGTTTGGTCCCTTCATCCTCCCTCCATTAAATAAATAGCATGTTTTTAAAAGTTAAAATCTCCTCCCATCATCCCTCCCCTTCTTCCTCCTTTTCCTCCAGTCTCCAGCTCATAGCATTAACATTCGCTCTTTGCCTCCACAATGGTAAACTCAAAGACTTCTCTTTTGAACCATGTGAGTTCAAGCATGGCGTTTGATGGGTGTGGAAAACAGGGCCAGGAATTTCACCTGACTGTATTCCAGATATGTTTTACAAAAATTGCATAGGGGGCGGTGGGGCATTAGTATGAATGCCTAGTAGTAATATTTTATCCCTTTATCAAATTTGGAACTAACTCCATATTAAGTTTTCACATCTCCACCACTGAACATCCAGCACAGAAATGTATTTGTTCACCAAGGCCTTAAGTAATCTCTATGTCTTACATAGTTGAACTCTTTACTCTCTTAACTATACCCTCACAATACATTAATACACTGGTCCTCAACAAAAGTAGTTTGGAAGGAAGATGTAGGGAGGAGGGATACATATTTTTGGGAATATTGTAGCAAGCAGTGTCATTAAATAAACTTCATTGTTTTGGGCATAATAGGGGAGATAGATGGAAACCAATAGAATGTCTCATATAATTAGAATTTTGCACATTAAACAGTGCGTTTTACCCTTATAAAACCAAACCAACATTTGTATTCTGCTTGCATTTTTGGAATTTGCATTTTCAAACCTAGCCAATTCATTTTACATATCCACTGGTATTTGTAATAATTTTATTTATTATATTTCACATCTTAAGACAATATCAAGTCACATCAAAAGACTGAAAAAAAAAAAAGGGTTACGGTATAATATATCATGGTTTTTAAACTATAACACTTTTCCAAAGAATGAATAAATGCATTTAAAAATGTGTAAATCTTTACATTCCAGGTATCCCTGAACAAGCAGTCTGTAAACAAAATTAAAGTGGCACTGTCACTTTTATGATGTGTTAACATGTCCAAAATCCCTTTTGGCTGCCCCATTTTGTTTGTCAAATCATTCTTATTTTTACAGTTATACATAAAGAAAAGCAGGGATTTTTCCTTATCTATAAGTCACAGGTTAATAAAAGTTTGCACAGTGTGGAGCTTTAGTCAAGCTTCACATCCTTTGACAACTTTGTCATTGACCATCCTGTCATTTACTCCCCTCCCTACAGTGTCACACCACTTCCAGGAGTGGCACATCATAGATCTCCTGTGCCGACTCCTGTAAGATCCCAGTCCATCGGTGTACTAGGCATGTGCGTGATTTCACATGCACACTCTGGGAAAGGGCAGAAGATTAGACTTTCGTCTGCCTCCATCTTTGAAATGTTATAAAGGTGGAACCATGAAAGATGATCTGCCAGGACTGGAACAATGCTTTGTTGGATGGACTGGATCATTAGGCTGACTAAAGGGATTCTATAGTGCCAGGAAAACAAACCCGTTTTCCTGGCTCTACATGCTCCCGCAGTTCTCCCCTCCCTTACGCCCCCCCCTTCCCTTGAAGGGGTTAAAACAACTTACGTCACTTACCTAAATGACTCTCGTCGCTGGGTCAGTCTCCACCCACGCTCCTCCCCCAACGGCAGCAATGGCCGCGCTCGCATTGGGATTTCCCCATAGGAAAGCATTATTCCACTGCAGGGTTAAGGGACATGGGACATGCACCCAAACCACTTCAATAAGCTGTGTCCCTTTAAGATGACAGCGCTTTATAGCTACTTATTGCAAATAAATTTTAGATTTAGGAGAATATTTACCATTGCAAAACTACATTGCTACTCTGGAGTAAATTGCGAAAGATTAAGCAGTATCCATGGAAACCAACAGCGTGTATTTCAACTTTTAACATTTTGCCCCGGAATGGATCTGTTTAACTTTTAGTTTGCTATCAGATTTTTACTTTTTGAAAAATGACAGTTTCTACAATGGCTGATAGCACCCATCATCTCTGAAATTTTGCTAATATTATTAAAAGCATAAACTCTCCAAAATGCAATTCTCTGGTGACCTTTTACAATAGTACTGGCATAATTACATACAGAATATTAATCAAAATCTTAACAAGATGGCTCTTGCAAGCATACAAAAATTTCTGCAAATGTACTT
>OW240913.1:92722327-92930692 GCA_933207985.1 Pelobates cultripes
GCGCCCGGGCGGTGCGGTCCGCCCTCATGGACGCACCGCCCGGGCAAAGCTGCAGCCGCCTGAGGCTCTCTACAGTCATGGCACCCCCCAATCTGCTGGCACCCGGGGCAGACCGCCCCCTCCGCCCCCCCCTTAGTACGCCACTGGTCCTGCAGCCTTGCTACATGAAGTGAGTGGCAGTAGGGGCAGTCCTAACATTGGCCCCTCCCGGGCTGGTGCGCCCTAAGGTGGTCATCTGTGCCACCTTATGGTGGCACCAGCCCTGGTGCCTGTATACCTTTGTGACTGTGTCACTATATACCTGAATAGCTACGTCTGTGTGCCTGAATGATTGCGTGTCTGTATATTTGTGTCTCAGTCTATGTATTTCTTATTGCCTGTATATCTATGAATGTGTGGCTGAGGAGAAAAGAGACATACAAAGAGGCTGGGAGGGCCAAGGAGGGTTGAAAGAGACACACAAGTGGGTGTAAGACACGCAAAAGGTGGAAAAGATACACTAAAGGGGTTATAAGACACAGAAAGGAGCAAAAGGTGGGATAAGAGCTGCACCGTTCCTGTGGAACTCCCTTCCCTGAGTCTCCACTCCTTTAAGAAATCATAAAAAACTCACATCTTCATGAAAGCGTATCAATTAAATTGTTAGTAGCTCCCCCGGTACCCTGATACCTTTCGTGTAACTGTCATTAAAAAACATACTGAGCCTTCAGTGAATACTATTCTACTAATCTACTTTTCCACCCCTACCCTTACCTTTTGTGTCACTTTACACCACTCCCTCTAGCATCTAAGCTCAGAACAGGGCTTTCAACCTCTCTGTTCCTGTGCGTCCAACTTGTCTGGTTACAATTCCGTGTTTGTTAGTCCACCCATTGTACAGCGCTGTGGAATTTGTTGGAGCTATATAAATGATAATAATGTGACAAGCTCCCCTTTTTATGAGTTTGCCACAAGCTCTTGGAGGAGATATAATGTTAAAGTCTCAGTTCATGAAATTTGGATTATATGGTTCAGTTACCGAACAACCACATGAACCAGAGACTACCCTGGAGATGGTTAACATCTATTAACAACTTGGAACATTTCTCACCACAGTGTTCTAATTGTTTGTCTGGGTGGCCACAATTCCTATGGACAACCATGAGGTGGCGGCCATCTTGTTCGCATGAACGCAGGGAATGGTGTTTGGGCATGAATCTCATGGAACTAAAATTGGACACAGAAACTTCCGAACACCCCTGGACCTCCATCATCGCCTGCATTCGGTTCTATTGAACTTAGAAGGGCACTATTCAGTGAAAACATTCGTCTGGATGAGGGGAACAAGCTCCAGGGTAAGACTATTGACTCTGTTCGGTAGTTTGTTCATTTTCAAACTACCAAACTAGACTGATCGCAAGCCCTGATTCTCAAATAAATGACCTCCATAGAATTCCTGAAACTCTGAACTGATCTGGGTGATTTTTGGATATGTTGGTCACCCAGATCAGGGCTATCCGGGGATGTAAAATTTTTATGTATTTTTAGGGTACTTTTGGGGTGTTTTGAAAAAAAAAAACTTACTGATCCAATTATCTCCCAGGCAGAGGGGAGGGATTGTATGCTTCTATGGGAGTGTCATGTATTTAAACACCTTTGTCATTGGTCTGTGACTTTGTGCTGCAGTCCCCCTTGGGGACATGCATAGAAGGCCAGTTGTGGCTGCCATTAAAGTGTTCCAGCTTGCACTCCAAAACTGTGTCATCCTGTTATTGGAGGTAAGGAAGATTTACGCCTGTGTCTGCTGTTCCAGCTTGCAGGGGATTCAACAGGGAAAGTCCTTGTAAGGACTACAGCTCCCAAGACTGAGTGTCGTCCAGTGCCTGGAGGTGTCTAGAGCAAATTCCCCATTTGGCTCCAGGAAGAAGCGGTTCCAGGGCCCCAGTCAATCCACGGTGATGGTGGGCAGAAGTTCTGCGGTTTGTCCCCTGTTCCAGCTAGGAAGCAGACCTTGCCCTGGAGTTAATTACATTCACAGACAATGGGTTAGCTAACCCATTTAGGGTTCTTTTTTGAACACATAAATCTTGGAATCTTTTTGGAACGTGGTCTGGAGCAGAGATATTTTAGCCACACATTGAGAAACATGTTCTGCAGACTGCAATTTCATGCATTTTAACTTAATCTGAAAAGCATTGATGTGATTAAACAGGACATGCACCAGTTGATTTGATGGCTGTATTCCCAGGCTGCATTGAAAGGTCCAGTGGATCGTAAGTGGCCTGCAGGACATGAGTTGAGCACCCCTGATATAAAGCAAATATTAATTGGATGTATATTGTATTTTCCCTATGCATATGATTCACTAACATATTTTGGAATTAATTTAAATGTTTTACAAATATTTGTTACTTTTTTCTTTTCTACTAAACCTTTCTAAATGTCTAGCATACAAAGACTCTCTGACTCCTGACCAATATATATATATATATCAACCAATTCATATATATGATTCATAGACGGATCTTTGAAATACCGTATTATGGAAACTATGAACCCAGTGTCACTCAAAATCAATTGTTAAGTTGATTTGGATTTTTTTTAATGCTGTTTTTTTTTCAGAATTAATCATGTTTAATACATGCCTTGCATATCTGAGCACCATAGAAGATCCCAGTTAACTCAGATAAAAGAACTCACTCTAACGAGGAACTTTACCATTGGCCTCCACCTGTGATCCATTAAAGTTACTGCTATATTTTCGAGATAAAACCCCACTGTGTGAGGCTCTGAAGAAAAATGAAGACCAGAGAGCATGCCATAGAAGATGGCATGTAATACAAAAGCATATATTAGTAAGAGGGAACAAAATATTATCCATGATTGGATATCCCAGTGAGCACAGTAGGAACTCAAAGTTCTACATGTGGAACAAAATCAACACTGAAGTAAGGTCCCAGAAACAGTAGTCTGGGAATATATGTTCATATTTAGTATTTTGCTCACATAAAGGATAAGAAATAATCAGCATGAGCTGTTAATTTATTAATTTGTCTTGCTGATAGAATTTCCATTGACATACAAACATCGTTGTACATGTTCAATTTGCATATATCAGTATCTTGAGAATTGATCTTGAGAGTTTCAAAACGTCGAACTTTGAATTGTGAACTATAAAAGTTTAATATACTGTTTCACTAAAGTACTTGGGGGTCCCATTTCTATGTAGCTATTGAGTATTGTGAACGATTTATGTTTCATGTATCATTTCTTTAGCAGAACTTGCCATTCAAGTTTTGTTTTTCTATATATACACATACACTTACAAATGCACACTGATCAGCCACAACATTAAATCCACCTGCCTAATGTCCTGTAGATCCTTCTTGTGCTGCCAAAACAGCTTAGATGCATTGAGGAATGGATTTCACAAGACCTCTGAACATGTCCTGTGGTATCTGGTACAAAGACATTAGCAGCAGATCCTTTAAGTCCATCAAGTTGCGAGGTAGGGCCTTCATGGATCGGATCTGTTATTCCAGAACATTCCACAGATGCTGAATTGCAATGAGATCTGGGGAATTTGGAGGCCAAAACAACATCTAAAGCTCTTTGTCATGTTCCTCAAACAATTCCTAAACAATGTTTGGAGTGTTGCAAAAGTTTGGGTGTATTATCCTGCTGAAAGAGGTCACTTAAGTGGTGCATATGGTCTGCAACAATCTCTAGGTAGGTGGTAAGTGTCAAAGTAACGCACACATGAATGCCAGGACCCAAGGTTTCCCAACAGAACATTACCCAGAGCATAGCACTGCCTCCACCCACCTGCCTTCTTCACATAGTACATCATGCTGCCATCTCTACTCCAGGTTGCTCTATGGTACACTTCTAAAGCTCATGCCCCCTTTGAAGCCACTTTCGGTGGTGGACAGGGGTCATCATGGGCACTCTGAACAGTCTATGTCAACGCAGCCCCATACACAGCAAACTGTGATGCACTGCGTGTTCTGACACCTTCCTATCGTGGCCAGCATTACGTTTTTCAGAAGTACAGTTCAAATTGCGATCGGACTAGAGGGACAAGGCCCCCATGTGCATCAATGAATCTTAGGAGCCCATGCCCCTGATGCTGGTTCTCCAATTGTCTTTCCTTGTACCACTTCTGGTTGGTACTAACCATTGCATGCAAGGAACACCCTACAAGACTTGCAATTTTGGAGATGTTTTGAAAAAGTTGTCTAGCCATCATGATTTAGCCCTTGTCACTCAGATCTTTTGCTTGCCCATTTTTCCTGATTCCAACACGTAAAATTCAAGAACTGTCTGTTCACTTGCTGTCTAATATATTCCACCCCTTGACAGATAACATTGTAACAATATATCAATGTTATTCACTTTACCTGTCAGTGGTTTTAATGTTGTGGCTGATCAGTTTCTACACATGGCAAACGTATCACAATCTACTGCTGCTTAAACCTAGAATATCTCTGAGGTTGAGGGATGGATTCCAAAAGACAAACGATTCCTACGTACAGATTAAACTGTCACAATGGTGTTTGGAACAAAGTATATCATGAAACAAGTAAATAAGCCCCGAATCAACCGCTGCAGTACATTCCTATAAATATCTTAAAATGTGACTAGACCCTGACCTTTCATTTTAAATACATATTGACAAACTATTTTCTAAACTGTACTCCATACTTAAAGGACCACTATAGTGCCAGGAAAACATGCTTGTTTTTCTGGCACTATAGTGCCCTGAGGGTGCCCCCACCCTCAGGGTCCCCCTCCCGCCCGGCTCTGGAAAGGGGTTAAAACTTACCTTTTTCCAGCACTGGGCAGGGAGCTCTCTGCCTCCGATCCTCCTCCGTTCCTCCCAGTCGACTGAATGCGCATGCGCGGCAAGAGCTGCGCGCGCATTCAGCCGGTTGCATAGGAAAGCATTATCAATGTTTTCCTATGGACGCTTCCGTGCTCTCACTGTGATTTTCACAGTGAGAAGCACGCAAGCGCCTCTAGTGGCTGTCAATTAGACAGCCAATAGAGGCTTTGGGGGAAGGCTTAACCCATTCATAAACATAGCAGTTTCTGTGAAACTGCTATGTTTATAAAAAAATGGGTTAACCCTAGCTGGACCTGGCACCCAGACCAGTTCATTAAGCTGAAGTGGTCTGGGTGCCTAGAGTGGTCCTTTAATGTTCTCTTCATAAGTCTTGCTCAAATCCCGTGATCAGAAAACAGATGCTTGACTATGAGAATGTAGTAAATGCATTAAATGTACTGAATGTGTAGTAAATACACCTCAAATTAATCTCAGTAAATTTAACACTCTATATAATTTGCTATATTGATTAGTTCTGCAACGTGATTACATTACGCATCACTGTGATATGTTAAAAGTAAAAAAAAATAAAGTGGCTGACATTCCACCGAATGTGTTCATAATCACTCCTCCATTAAACGTTCCACTACCCTGGCAAAATGCTCAGTCCTATTATCTATAGTCCCTATATGCTAAGGTCCACATCCAACACCTCAATCTCCATTCCCCATTACAACAAAGCATTGGGTCATTCAGCCTACTCACACCGAGCAATGCAAAAGTGCTAAAAAAAAAATTCCGAGAAAAGCTTCAAGTTCTCCACAAGCCTTCACTCTCTGCAAATAACTCTCTCTCACTATCTTGAATCATCCCAATCTTGAAACAACTGCTTCTGGTCATCTACATTTTATGTGTGATAAATTTGTAACTTTGTACCTACATTTTATTTATTATGCATCTGATATTTCGGTGCTGCTCATGGACCTTTAACAAACACATAAATATATATGAAACCTAAATATATATAATATATACAATCATAATATACATAAATATATATAAAACCTAAATTTATATAATATATATAATCCCCTTTAATGCAAATCACGTGGCAGCAAGTCAATGCATAAAAGCATGCAGATATAGCCAGGAGGTATTATTAACAAAACAAAATTTACAGATTGAAGGATCAATATATAGAGCTGTATTGCATATACAACAAAAACATATAATGTAAATATAACACAGAATGTATTGCACACACAGACACAGCAGTATAATTGATAGAATGTGTATCTCCCACTTGGGGGTTTTGCACCACAATTTTCACTTCCATTTAAAATTCTTCTCATGGTCATAAGATGGAAAGAAAAAAATTAACAAATCATTGTGTAAACCTTAGAGCAGCCAGGCAATTTTAATAATTAGATCCACTTACATGATAAAAAATTAAAACAGGAATATCACCATAACAGTTTTGAATCCGAGTTGTCAAGACCTTTCTGCTTCCAAAATCTCTAGGGACAGAAGTCCTACCAAAACATTCTGCACCAGTGCTCCTCATCCCTCTCCTCAAGGCACACCTAACAGTCCAGGATTTAGGGATTACCTGAGTGTATCAAATGTGTTTAAAAAAAATAATAATAAATAAACACACCTTAGACTCCAAGGTGTTTTTTTTCTTTTTCTAAACACCGTAAACACACCCAGTTAATCCCCAAAACCTGAACTGTTAGTTTGCCTTGAGGAGCACTGTTCTGCACAACCATTGAAATCTTGTGGGATCTGAAGGAAGTTCAAACTCTCGCTCTTGTATTAAGCTTTACTCTGGGATATTGTCAATTCCGTTTTGCTTTCCATTGCAATAGGTCCATTTATATAGGCAAAAACAAAACATCGAAATGGTCAAGGATTGTAATCCAGGTAACAATGACCATGGAATTATTGATGATACCGGATGTGGCAGTTTGATTGTCTCACAAATTGTTGATCTCCTGGGGTTTTCACACTCAACAGTCTCTACAGAGAGATTACAGATTACGCAATGAAAATCCACTGAGTGGCAGTTTGGTGGGTGAAAGTTTGTTGTTATTGAGATATGTAAGAGGAGAATGGTCAGACTGGTTCAAGAGGACCGGAAGGAGTGAGTAACTGAAATAATCATTTTATACATGGCTGTCAGGATCCTATCCTGACAACCAAGGTATTGTTTTATTTTATTGCTGCAATACCTGTTTCTCGCCTCTAGTGGCCTCCCTTGCCACTAGTCAATCTTCAGTTGCCCTCACCTGCCTCATATGATTTTCCAAGTCTGCTATAAAAGGCCACACCTAACTCTTCACATGTCCTTTACATTGAAGTCAGTGTTCTGCCTGAAAACATCCTGTATCCTGGCTCCTGAAAACATCCTGTATCCTGGCTCCTGAAAACACCCTGATCCTCTATGGATACTCCATGAGTCCCGTCGCCGGAATCCTCCTGAAACTCTTATCTTCAACTACTGAAACCATCCTGTATCCTGGCTCCTGAAAACATCCTGATCCTCTATGGAGACTCTGTGTGTCCCGTCGCCGGAATCCTCCTTAAACTCGTATCTTCAACTTCTGCAACTCTGCAAAATCCTGTAAGCAACCAGTACCGTATTATACTGTAATCTACTTATCTGTCTCAACTGCTGCAACACTGCATGATCTTGTAAGCAACCTGTATTTCCTTATACTGGAATCTACTTACCTGTCTCAACTGCTGCAACTCTGCATAATCCTTTAAGCAACGTGTACTATATTACACTGAAATTACTAACCAGCTTTAACCATTTCAACCTTGTATCATCCTGAACCTGGCTGCAGTGTGACATTCCACAAACTATTAATCTACTTGGAAATAACTTCAAACCTACTTGTATATAAAATACTTTATTCATTTTCTTCAAGATATCCTGTTTGTGGCATATTGCCTTTATTCTGTTTTACTCTCAAAGTATAATTTTTGTGGCATATTGCCTTAATTCTTTCTTTCAAGTAAATTGTTATGTCAAAAAAGACAAATACAGTTTCAACCAATAACCCTGGCAATTGTCTCCTCTCTGACCTGCTCCAAGAACATGACAATGGCACTGTATTAAATCAGTGTTACACAGAAAAGCATCCCTGAACACCCAATATGTCAACACTTGATGCAGATTGTCTACAGCAGTAGAAGACCACACTGGGTTCCACTACTGTCACCTAAGAACAGGAAACAAAAACTATAGTAAGCACACAGGTTCACCAACATGCAATGTGACATGCAGATAATAGGTTATCTATGAATCTACATACCACTAATAATGAGCCCCGCTGACAGGTGAGTAATTGGATGAGACTTCCCATTGGCTTTAGCTTGTAAATAATGAGGGCCCCATTTGTAAGGGACATTGTAGTCTCTAAGAATTATATTAAATGGTTGGAAAGATTGCCTCCACATCACAGTGTGTCTGGAAATATCCCAAGAAATTAGAACAGAGCACCCTCAAATGTAAGCAAGGAAGAGCAATGAACTGCATCCAAGAGTGCCATCTTGCTGGAGTCCTTCTGAAACCAAAGCAAAATATCTTTATCTCTAGAGGCCCCTGGTTGAGCTTTAGCACCTTTAGTTAGATGCAGAAACCCATCCAAGATGATTTGTTTTGCCAGAGGAAAATAATGTGTTGAAAAGTCATCACAAGCAATATAAGTTCCTCCAGATATGGATGTTACGAGCCCTAGACCTGCTTCGAGGTTCATCAGTCTAGTTGCCAATTCAGTTTGCATCTTCTGCAGTGCCCCTAGGGAAGTATCAGTGGCTGATTATGAAATCTCAACCCCTCCAATGTTGTCCTCCACCTCCGCTATGCAGCCACAGAGGATGTCACTTCTTCTTGCGCGACCACTATATCTGCCAGGAATATTTTGTGGGCAGTAAGCCTCTGTGCCTGGACCATCAAAGTTCCAATATTTTGCAATCCTGCATCTAGTAATTTTTCGACCTACTTCCCAAATATTGATAACTTCTGTAGAGTCAATTATATTGGGTCGGCAAGGTTTTAAAATGTCTTTTTGCAGATAGCGAGTACAGAGCTCTGATGAGATGCGTCTCCTTCAGGGACTGACTCCACCCCACAGCATTTTGATTTTATAAATATTGGTATGACATAAGGGGCAGGGCTGCCCTCAGGCCTTTAGGCATCCTGTGTGAAAAATCTTGACAGCCAACCTCCTTCTCCCCTTCATCCATGCATAGTGTGTGTGTGTAGGGGTGTAGTGATTGTATAGGGGACAGTCATACACACAGTTAGCAACACACACATTTACAGTCACACACACAGGTAGACAGTCACACGCACACACACACACGCACACACACAGTTGCAGTCACACACAGGCAGATGGTCACACACACAGTCACAGTTGCAGTCACACACAGTTACATTCATACATGCAGACAGTCACACACACAGTCAGACAGTCACACACACACAGTTGCAGTCACACACATAGGCAGACAGTCACACATACACACACTCAGGCAGACAGTCACACACACACACACACACACACACACACACACAGTTGCAGTCACACACACAGGCAGACAAACACTCACATACACACACACACACACAAACTCATGCAGTCACACACCACACACACACACACACACAGGCAGGCTTTGCCACTTCGTCCTGGAGAGGCCTGCTTGCCAGCCTCCTGCCCTGCGACTATGGCCTATGGGGGTGTGTGGCCCTTTAAAAGCACTATTGGTCTTATGGACTTTTATTTGGACTAGTGCTGGCCCTTTAAAAACATTGTATGGACATATTGAAACTTTTGGGACCCTTTTTCTGCCCCTTTGAATCCATGGGAAGGTGTGCCTCTTCCCCTCCCCCTGTACCATTGTTCTCCCAGAGACACTGCCAAACCAGTTGGAACTAGCTGCTTTGTCCCTCCTTGATCAAAATATGACTTCCACCTATCCCCTGAACCACTTAACCGATTCAAGTGAATTTTGGATATGTTTGTCCCCAAATTATGCTGGTTATAAAAATATAACCAGTTTTTGATATCGCATGTAAACTCACAAAGTTACAAAAATGGCATAAAAGTATGTTTTTTAGCTTGGAGATAATTGAGTTGATACAGTAATTAACTCAATTATCTCCCAAGCAGAGTGGAGGATTCTCATTATAAAAAGTGGGTGTACTTATCCATGTGCCTTTATTTTATTGGTTGTAAAATTTACAGTTCCCGTGCCCCACAAGGTCCACATGGGTGGTAACCTTGCTGGGAAAGTTGTATAAAAGCAGGAATAAATGCTCATTGGAGTCAGTTCTTCTTGACCCTCAACACGTAGTCTTGTCTCGTGATTGGAGGGGACAGCTATACTCACACTGGGGATTGCTATGCTCTGCATACTCCCCTGAGCTTTAATCACTTAGCTCTTTTAAGAGCTTGTTCCTGATACGTTCTCCTGGAGGAGAGGTCTTCCCCACACTGTCCTGGAGGACAGAAGCTGATCCAGGGTGGACAGAAGACGGCGAGACTCCAGTTAATCTACGGCGGTTGTGGAGTCTGCGGTGGTTGTGGTGTTCTGGTGCGGTGCTTGTGGTCCTCGGCGCAAGCTAGGAAGCGTCCATCAACGGAAGGTACTCGGTTGGAGTATGGGGAGTTCCGTTACAACATACACAGACAGTCACACATAGTTACATTCACACACACACATTTGCAGTCACACACAGGCAGACAGTCACACACAGTTACATTCATACATGCAGACAGTCACACACACACACACACACACACGCAGACAGTCACATATAGTTACATTCACACTCAGTCAGACAATCTCACACACACACACACACACACAGTTGCAGTCACACACAGACAGTCAGTCACACACAGTTACATTCATACATGCAGACAGTCACACACAGTCAGACAGTCACACACACACACACACAGTTGCAGTCACACACACACAGTCACACACACACACACAGTTGTAGTCACAAACACAGGCAGACAGTCACACACAGTTACATTCATACATGCAGACAGTCACACACACAGGCAGACAGTCACACACACACACACACACACACACGTAGACAGTCACACATACAGGCAAACAGTCACATATAGTTACATTCACACATAGTCAGACAGTCACACACACACACAAACACACAGTTGCAGCCACAAACACAGGCGGACAGTAACACACACAGGCAGACAGTCACACGCACAGGCAGACAGTCACACACACACACACACACTGTTACAGTCACACACACAGTTACAGTCACACAGGCAGACAATCACAAACAGTTACAGTCACACACAGAGGCATACACTCACATGCAGTTACAGTCACACACATACAGGTAGACAGTCACACACAGTTACAGTCACACACACAGGCAGTCACACACAGTTACAGTCACACACACAGGCAGACAATCACAGTTACAGTCACACACACAGGCAGACAATCACACACAGTTACAGTCACACACAGAGGCATACACTCACACACAGTTACAGTCACACACAGTTAAAGTCACACACACAGGCAGATAGTCACACACAGTTACAGTCACACACACAGGCAGTCACACAAAGAGGAGACAGTCACACAAATGGAAAGTTACCTCTCTCCATATTGCGCTGTAAGGGAGGAGAGGAGGTAGTTGCAGCTCCTTGAGTTGTTGAGGAAGCAGGGATTTGTTCCTGCTTCCTCCTTCCTATGTAGCGCAACTTCTGGGCTGCTCAGTAAATCCTGCCCCACTACTCTGTAAGCCCTGCCCACACTGCCATGTGTTTTTGGCATAGTACTGGGTGAAAAAAAAATGAAATCCTCCACCTGGGTAGCAGGCAGTGGTGTATTCTGGTTTTGTACTGTCCTAGGCAGCACAAAACTTGGGCACCCCCTGCTGTGATGTTTTGTACAAATCAGCCAATAATTCCTGTAAAACGAAGTACTCACTTTATTAATACATATATAACAGCATCTTCATATTGCAGCCTTGTTACACAGGGTTTCAAATCCCTCGAACATTCTACCAACTGCCAACAGGAACAGGAAGTAAAGAACCAAAAGAAAGGAAGTGCATCATTCACAGCCAACAACAGCCCACCTGCCCATACATCACATTACATACACTCATACACTCACACACTCATACACAGCCCAACCGCCCATACATCCCACCTGTCCCCTTCTAAATTTCTCTTCCTGACAGACACACACCCTCACTGATGCATGCACTGACATACACTCACTTACAGTTACAGAGTCATTGTCACACACACCGTTTAACCAACACACACTTTCACTGAAACATACACATTCACAGACATATGCACTCACTCATTCACAGTTACAATCACTCACATTCACTGACAGACACACATTCACGACAGACACATACACACTCACTAACAAGACACACATGCACACTCACTGACAGAAAGGCATACACACTCACTGACAGATGCACACTCACTCAGTGTCAGACACACACACTGGGACACACATATACTCACTGACAGATACACACTGACAAACACACATATACAACACTCACTGACAGACATATATACACTCAGTGTCAGACACACACATTGATTGACAGACACACATACGCTAGAAGACAGACACACACTATCAGACATACACATTCACTGGTAGACACATACTCTCAGTGACACACACGCATACAAACACTGACAGACACGGATACACATGCTGAAACATGCATACACACACTGGCAGACACTCACTCAGTGACAGATACACACAAACTCACAAACACACATACACACTCACTGACAAAAGCATATACACTAACACACACACACACCGTAACACTTACTAACAGACACCCACTAACAGACACACTAACACACTCACAGACACACGCTAACACACTCACTAACAGAACACATTCACTAACAGATGCACACTAACATACCCACTCACAAACAGACACACACTAACACACTCACTAACAGACACACACTAACACACTCACTAACCAATATATTGACACACTCACTAACAGACACACACTGACACACTCACAATTTTCTACATTTTTTTTTTAATTCAATCTACCAAGCCTCCCTACTATTGGGAGTGCTGGAGTGGATTCTTTCCTGGCGTCCAGTGGGGTTGCTGCTGGCTGGGTTGCAGGCACGCGGGCAGGTGGTCGGGCAGGCTGTCAGACAGGCTCATATTGGAAGCGTCGAGGGAGCTCTGATCTCCCTGTTCGGCTCCCTCGCATGCCTCTTAGTCATGCCGGAGCTGGAGTGACATCATATTCCGGCTACGGCATCACTGCGGTGTGCGCGAGGGAGATGAACAGAGGAGAGCTCAGGGGACAGTGCTCCCTCGCACGCACCGCAACATCAGCACATGTCAGCTTCAGGGGGTCCCTGAGTTGGGCAGCCATCCAGCTCCTGGGTCCCCTAGGACAAAAGACTGGCAAGGCATTTGCCAGGGCGATTGGGGGGCTGCTTTTTTGCCACCCCCCTGAAAGTGCTACCCAAGGCAAATGCCTTGTCAGCCTCGTGGTAGCAGGTGCACATACTTTACATCTAAGCCATGTGTGAGCTGTGTCGGCCGCATGGCACCCCCTGCTGCCATGGTGCCCTGTGCGGTCGCACAGCTCGCACAACCCTAAGGCCGGCCCTGATAAGGGGTATACGGAAAGGCTGCACAAGGTAAGGAATGATATGGAGAGGGGTTACCAGGGGGTTATGAAGAAGGTACACAAGGTATTGGGGATATGGTGAAGGGGATACCGGGGGTATGGCAAAGTATGGCCACAGACATTTGCCTACTATTGGCTTTCCTTGTAACAGTGCCTACAACATCCCAAAACCATTGATAGGTCATATTTCCTAGCAATAGATCTTTAATTTATCTTAATTTTATTATCAAAATGAATTACGGAGTCTCTTTCACAGGAGAGAAAATGTCCTGTGTCATTAAAAGAACATGCCGTGTTATCACGTGCAAGATGCATTGTTTTCCATTTTTAATTCCATTCAAAGTGTAAAGATTTAAAGAAAACCCCACCACAATTCATTACCTATACTCCTTTACAAATCAGCAGCCACATTAAGATGGCATATTCACTTTATTAATCTGCCTGTCTTTTATTATCCACTATTGCGTGAGCTTATTGAAAGATAAGTGTTTAAAGTCAGTGTGCACAAACCTTACAAATATTTTACTTTGTTGATAGAAGAAAAAAAATTATTTAAATACAACAAACTCAATTACTCTAAGCAACTGATTAATGTTTATTGTGACATTGTCAGTGTTGTGTATAGAGCTATTTTTTCTGCGAGAATTCCTAGGTTAATATTTATATTAAGAAAATAATATCTCCAGCAGTCAGCAATCTTTTCTCTGGTCATACGGTATTTATGTAGTAAAGAGGATTTGACATTGATGGATATCTTCAGGAAATATATTCTTGCTTGATTTTGTTTGTATTTCAAAGTGTTTCCCCGTGATAGTTTTATTTATTTATTTATATATGTATATAGTGCAGAAATGACCTTATTTTGACTCATGAAAACTGTTTACGTAATGCACTTATAGATATATATATATATGCATCCTACTGAAAGTTTTTCAATTTAAACTGAAAGGTTGATGACAAATAAAAGCTAAATTATAGAGGAGAAAGTCACATGAGTGTTGACCAAAGTACTGCTGGTTACACCACCAGTACAAATAAATATACTGTTCAAGCCTTTTGTTGAATATAAATAGACAGACAGAGATAGATAGATAGACAGACAGACAGATAGACAGACAGGAAGGATAGCATAGTGCAGATATAAAATATTAAATTATATAGTGATACATTTTTATTGATGTGGCTGCATTTTATAGACTCAGTCTTTAAGGGGCACCTTCTCTCTCTTTCTAGGTGTAAGCAAAGGCAGTTTTATGCTCTGTGCAATGTTCTGCTGGGAAACCTTGGGTCCTGGCATTCATGTAGACGTTACCTTGACATGTACCATCTACCTAGATATTGTTGTACACCACGTACCCTCCTTCATAGCAATGGTGTTCCCTAATGGCAGTGGCCTTTTAGCAGGATAATGCACCCTACCACACTGCAAAACTTGTTCAGGAATGGTTTGAAGAACATGACACAGAGTCCAAAGTTGTCTTGGCCTCCAAATTCCCCAGATCACAATCTGATTGAGCATCTGTGGGATGTGCTGTAACAACAAATTTGATCCATGGAGGCCCCCATGATATCCTACATGATTTTATATAGGTGGTTTTAATGTTGTGGCTGCCCAGAAAATATATATATATATGTGATATCCATCCCTATGGAGATAGACAGATACATATTTTGTAAATTTTATTTATATGCATACATAATCTGTGGATCTTTTATATTAAAGTAAGATGTTTTGTTTTTTGCCTCCTTTTTCCATACTCGTATATTTAGTTGACTGCGAATTGATGGTGTCCAATTTTTATGTCTTTCATATCATCCCCTTGACTCTGAAATACAAAGAAAATAGCACACGGTATCAATCTCCCTGATAAATAGGTAAATTTCAGATGCAGCTCATGCAATATTAAATATGTTAAGTGCTGAGTTTATACTTTGCGAGGAAACTTGTTACCGACCATTTAAACCACACTATCTCAGGAAAGTCTAATGCTACTGTTTTGGATAGAAAATAGAAGATACCTTTGTACAGTCATGATGTGCTTTAGTTTGATGGCATGATTTTACAGCACTTACTGGTATTAATGCCAGGTAACAAACCTAATAAATAATAGTCCGCAAGCCTAGCATGGCAATTATTGTACAGGAGATGGTGAGCAATAAATGATACACATACATAAATAACAGGTACTACTTGAAAGTGCTGTTGGAAACTGCCAGAAGTTGAATACATTCAGATCACAGTTTTAAACGGACATTCTAAGCATCAAAATGTAGGTGTATAGATAATTTCCCTGCAGTCTCACTGCTCAATTCTCTGCCATTTAAGAGTTAAAAAAAAAATGTTTAATGCAGCCTAGCCAGACTTGCTTTAATGCTCTCCTATTTTACTGACGCTGGATGTTCTCATTCAGAGTGTGAAGATGTCTAGCATCAGTTAGGCGACCAAAAGTCAGTTGGCTACCAGGAAGTGCCTCTAATGGTTATTTGATTGACAGCCACAAGTCTTAAAAACTGCAATGATTTACATTGGACGATCAAGTGGGGCTGGGACCCTGCACCCAGACCACTTCAATGAGATGAAGTGATCTGGGTGACTAGTGTTCGTTTAATTACAAACACACAACCCCCCATACAATAACACTCAGCCTTCTCACACACAGCCACCATACACAATCACACTCAGCCAACCATAATCATAGCACATTCTACCAACCACACACATATTCCACACACATCACACAGGGAAATCTCCCAGTAATACTGAAAACAGCCAGTAGAAGGTGGCAACATCCACTCTCTACTGTTTTATTTAGATAACCAGGGCCGGCCCAAGACATTGTGCTGCCTTGATCCAAGACTAAAACGCTGCCCTCCTCCCCCCACCAAAACAACAACCACCAAAACATGCCAACATCCATTATATTATGCAGGGTGTGTAGTGAATACAGTAACTGTGTTTGTGCATTGTATGCAGTGTGTGTATTGTATACAGTGTGTGTAGTGAATGCAGTGTATGTAGCGAATGCAGTGTGTGCGTGTGTATAGTGGACACAGAGTGTGTAGTGGATTTAATGTCTTTGTTTTTGTATCGTATGTTATGTGTGTAGTGGATGCATTGTGTCTGTGTAGTGTATGCTGTGTGTGTGTGTATAGTGTATAGTGTATGTAGTGGATGCATTTTGTGTAGTGGATGTAGTGTATCTATTTGTGTAGTGGATGCAGTGTGTGTGTTTGTGTAGTGGATGTAGCGTGTGTGTGGTAGATGCTGTGTGTGTATTTGTGTAGTGGATGCAATATTTGTGTAGTGGATGCTGTATTTGTGTAGTGGATGTAGTGTGTATATGGGTAGTGGATGCATTGTTTGTATAGTGGATGTAGTGTGTGTATTTGTGTAGTGAATGCAGTGTTTGTGAAGTGCGTGTGGTGTGTGTTTGTGGTATTAAGTATGTGTGTAGGAGAGCAGTTTTTTTCCTGTTTTGTTACGTTTATTTCCCCTGTCTCTTACCTGTGGTCAGGGAGGGGGGGATTTGGATACCCTGGTGGTCCAGTGGCACACCTAGTTGTATTGTCCTGGAGTCTGTTACCATCTCCAGCAGCATTACCTCCTCTCTTTTCGCGAGTCCCGAGAGTGTGGCAATGGGGTGGTATGGGAAAGCTCCACGTGCCAGTCAATGCATGCCGGGCGGTTGCCATCGCAACCATGCGGTCACGCTCTTATGGCTTGCGAGAAGAGAGGAGGTAATGCAGCAGACTTCTAGGCCTTCCCTCTTCATTGTTTAAAACAGGGACAATACTCACTATATATGTATACAATAAGGTGGCCATATCTCCTAGCAGCAGGTTAGAGTATACAGCGGTGGCTAAATGCTGCCCCCGTCCAGGTGTCACCTGGAGCCATGGCCTCACTGGAGCCAATGGATGGGCTGGCCCTGTAGATAACCGATCCGATGATATGAGTACTGATATTAGCAGAGAGTTACCTTAGGGTTAGGGGTATGGTTAGTTGTAGGGTTAGAGTTAGTGAAGGGTTAGTGCCTTGATAAAATAATAGACTTGTGCATTTGGTTTTTAAAAAATTGCGGTTCATCCAACGTTTGTGCTATTGGTGGGTCAGCCAAATTCTGTAATTGCAAAGTTTTATGTGGACGTATCACAGAACATACAAAACAGACAATGAATGAACAGCCTAGTTGGATTCATGATTCTGATTTCCAAAAAATGATTGATGGAAGAAAAAAAAGAATATTAATGGTTAGGGGGCAACCACTGCTTGTTGATTTCATTCACAGATCAAGTAAGAAGAAACCAAAAGAGGAAAAATAAAAGAAGGAACACTAAATCTATATTTATATATTTAATTATCAATATTATTATTATATTTAAATAATTGCTTCACAGCCTTTTTTCCCTCTGTTGTTTACTTCTCACTTGATCTGTGAAGCAAATGCCAGTAAAATGTGCCTATCAGTGTACAGCAATATATATACATATTTATATAAATATTGACACTAATATTTTGTAGTACATGCATTTGTTAATTTTTGCTTCCTTTTGGTTATTAGTATTATTACTGGCATTTAAATAGCATCAACCTATTCCGCAGAGCTTTACAATAATATAAATGTCATCATTTAACAATAACAATTACAAGTTGTTACAGGAACAATCCGTTGATGAGGACCCTGCTCAAAAAAAGAGTTTACAATCAGGATATTTTTTCCTCGAAAACCTGCATTGTAGAAATTCATTCAAACCGAAATGCCACATGAAAACATTTCAGACCACCTGAACAAAGCGATTAGGCCACACCAATTTTCACCATAAAATAAAGTACTGAATGTTTATATCAACATGAACAACATACAGAATTCACATCTCATTAAATACAGAATATGATTATGCCGAGTGTTACAATGTTAAAGGCCTTAAGAAAAGCCTGGGGCCGAAATGTTGGGGGTCATTTATATTTTGCTATTTATTATGACTCTCCTCTCTTTTGTTTTTTTTTTATCTTAGGTGACTGATATGTAATCCATTGCATGTTTGCATTACTTGCCTGTGTGTAATAATTCTGTGTAATATTGAATTATTGCATAATATTTAAGTACTAGTTGGAAAAAGTTAGCTAAAGTATGTTATTATGTCAACATTTACGCATATTGAGTTTGAGTCCTTGCCCAGTATTTTACTATATTATTATGCTAAATGTGAATGTGATTTTTAGTTGTTGTATTGATAATACGGATTATATTATTATATATAGTAAACTGTATAGGGAGAGGTATTAGCAGTAGAAAGAGGGAAATGCTCATACCATTGTACAGAACACTGGTGAAACCTCACTTGGAGTATTGTACACAGTACTGGAGACCGTATCTCCAGAAGGATATTGATACTTTAGAGAGAGTCCAGAGAAGGGCTACTAAACTGGTTCATGGATTATAGGATAAAATTTACAAGGAAAGGTTAAAAGAACTTAACATATATAGCTTGGAGGAAAGACAAGATGGGGGGATATGATAGAAACATTTAAATACATAAAGGGAATCAACACAGGAGGAGACTATGTTTAAAAGAAGAAAAACTACCACAACAAGAGAAGTAAAGGTTTAAAAATAAAATCAGGAAGTATTACTTTACTGAGAGGGTAGTGGATGCATGGAATAGTCAACCAGCTGAAGTGGTAGAGGTTAACACAGTGAAGGAGTTTAAGCATGCGTGGGATAGGCATAAGACTATCCTAACTATAAGATAAGGCCAGGGACTAAAGAAGTATTTAGAAAATTGGGAAGACTAGATGGGCCGAATTGTTCTTATCTGCCTTCACATTCTATGTTTCTATTATTTTTAGATAGTGTTATGTTTTGGTGAGTTATTTTTGCCCTAGGGAAACAGGGTATTCACAGTGAACACCTTAACGGTTAATGCATTTGACTTCATTATATCTACACGTACGCCCTCCTATTGTAGCAATTTACTTCAAGCACTTCAACACACGTCAATGAGGCTAATACTCTGCACATATGGAGATATTATATATTGCTGTCGGAGGTATACCTCCGGAATAAACAATGTTATTAGTACATCATGATGTCATAGCCAGAGTTCTGGGGCTGGCTAATCTAAATTGGTCGGCTGAGATCTATCAGCTGACCATCAAGACAGGAGGCTATAACTCTGTCTACACTTTTATATTCAGTGTGTACTGGAATATGGAGCATTGTTAAAGCATTAGTTATGATGGTATTATATCTATTGCTAAAAACGTTTTCTACACAGAAAAATAGAATTCACACTTCATGAAGGCACTTTATATATCATTATGACGGTTTAGAGGTCACCATTATAATTTTGATTTGTTGACCTTAGCAACTGATTATATATGTTTTGTGATTACTAAGACATTTATTTCTTGGTAAAAGAATCTAAATGATCATAAAATGTATAGAGCAGAGAATGAATGAATATCAGCCCACAGTCTGCTGTTTAATACATTTTCTGGATCTGTCTCATTAAATATAGAACGGATCTAAAATGTTTACCTAAATACACACTTCTATGTATATGTTCTTTTAAATAATATCAACCTTACGATATGTAAAAGCATTGATCTCCATGTAACTTTGAATTGTTTATTGTGTTCTGTTTTGTATAAGGAAAGAGTTAAACTTTCTATTGTATTGCTGTATTTTGCTTTTTCTTGATAAGCATCTCCATGCACGTAACAGATTGCTCTCTTGTGTATTTCCATTCAAATTAAGTACAGATTAGCCCTTGCTATAGGGGTTTAAACCTTTTTGTCTAAGTCTGTGTGTCACATCGTATGACTGGTGATTAATTGAAATCACCAGGTGTTGCATATATTACAGTTACAGGTCCATTGATTGAAATGACCCATTAGCAATAGGTTAACACCGTGGTATCTCATCCCATTTTCCTGCGTAATTTCAACATATGACTGTCATTTGTTTATTTCGAGAACCATTCAGTACAACACAAGCGAAGCCAAGGACTAGCTAGCTGAATGACATGTACATCCAAAATATATTAAACTCATTGTTTCCACTATCATTTACAAACAAGAGGATATAGACAAATGATTTCAGCTTTGCCAAGACAAACAGGGCTAATTAAACGCACTCTGAAAGTGACTTTAAACTGAGATACAGCTCTTGCCGTTATTAAACTGCTCATGTACAGTTGATTCACCCTTATGGATTTCATGTAAATATCACTGGCAAACAATAATGTCCATAATAATTATATAAAAAAGAAAGCTTTGTTTCAAACATACAAAATATGACTCATTGGGAAACCCTAGCTACTGGAAATGGGGAAGATTGGCCTTAACCTTTGAAGGGGGGGAGGGGTAATAGCATGTCCACCACTCCTTTGTTTTAATTGTTTTTGTATGGCCCCCCATGTTTTTGTTTTTTTGTATAGAACCCCCACCTGCTGGCCAGATGTGGGGGGCAAGGTACCTTTTCTCCCACTCTCATTATCCAATTTCTGCCAGTGGGAAAATAGCACTTTAAATTATTGTTTACTTACTATAAACCAAATGAATGATAATTTGCAAATGTGCATCCTGTATGATGCATTTAGTACCAATTTAGTTTAAAACTGGTGTTTTGTAAATATTCCGGATCCTTTACTTTGTATAGAGGTCAGATGCAAAAAGCACTGATTTTAAACCAGACATGCAATGCATCCAAACAACTGTAGAAAATGTGGTTGTTTGACCGAACGCAGACATGAATTGCCATGTCAGTCGGAATTCAGCCATTTTCACTGAATTGGTCTCTCCAGAGAAAATCAGGTGTTTAGTAAAAAAAAACTGAATGTTTCTATTTCTACTCTATATCTGCAATGTTTGCCTTGGGTTTGCCTTGTCTAAAATGGATTGAAATGTAATTTGTTAATCTTAAATATAAATTTAAAAGAGAGCAGAGTATGTCATGAAAAATATAATGAGAAAACAGGGGGCTGGCTGCACTCACCTGAATATGCATAAGTAGGGTGCTGCTGGGAGCCAGTTTATACAATAAAAACAGAAAATCCAGAGCACTCCATTATCCCCTAAACAGCAACTTCAGTGCTGACAGATTTAGTTTTTTTTTTAATTTTATTTTTTTAAATAATGGGGGTTTAGTTACATTATATGTTTATACATTGCCTAAGCCTGCCACAACGTCAATTTACCCCATCTTTGGCAGGTCCTGGCTGGTAGTGTAGGACCTGCCAAAGATGGGGTATATTGACATTGTGGCAGGCTGGCGGGATAATGGAGTGCGCTGGATTTTCTGTTTTTAATGAAAAATATAATAACATAAGTTATAGATAATCTTCAATGTTTTATCTGTTTTATCCAATGGTGAACATTCTAGAGATGTGACAGCTTTCCTTTAAACATAACAGCACTGTAATCATTTAATTTATTCTCTGTTTATAAGAACCCCACTAGAGACAGTGGGGGACATTTATTTCACACAGGGACCGGTCCACCACATACTTAACCAAAATGGTAATGATTACTAAGGACTTATTTATTAATTGGTCCACTTTAAAAGCAACATACAAATGTGTTACATGCACCATTCAAAGAGCATTTTTTAAACTTCTATCAGGTATGTTTTTTGTACAGATCAGTGATGGCAACTTTGGAATCCCAGATGTTTGTGAACTACATTTTCCAAAATTTTTAGCTGAGAATTATGGGAAATTTGCTCTAGATAATAGTTAAAGGGACACTATAGTCACCAGAATGACTACAGCTTATTGTATTTGTTCTGTGAGTATAATCATTCCCTTCAGGCTTTTTGAGTAAACACTGTCTTTTCAGAGGAAATGCAGTGTTTACATTACAGCCTAAGGATAATGCCATTGGCCTCTCCTCAAATTGCTACTAGAGGTGCTTCCTGGGGCAGTGCTTCACAGTGTGCAGTACTGCCATTCAGTGTCTCCACCCTCAGCATGGAGACACTGAACTTTCCTCATAGAGATGCACTGATTCAATTCATTTCTATGAGGAGATGCTGATAGGCCAGGGCTGTGTTTGGCTTGTGCTGGCTCTGCCCCTGATCTGCCTCCTTGACAAGCTGTGCAAAATAAATGCTTTCCTATGTGAAAGCATTGTGATTGGCTCAGAACACCACTTCTGCCTGCCAAGCAGGCAGATCAGGGACAGAGCCAGCAGCAGTAGACAGGAATAAAGGTAATATTTTGCGTTATTTAGGTATGGCAAGGAGGGGTCAGAGGGCTAGATGGTGGTTTTAACACTATAGGGTCAGGAATACATGTTTGTGTTCCTGACCCTATAGTGTCCCTTTGACAGTTTAGTTGCTGGTCAATCGAGCAATGTTCCATTTATAGAATGAGTTGTAGGTCCATCTGGCAGTAAACAGCAGACAGTACACAGTGATACCTCATAAGGCTTCCTCTGGTGTTCTGCACTACAGTGAGTGAGAAAAGTGACTCGAGGTTGGCATCTGGAAATGAACAGCCCGTATTTTTGAAAAGCTTGGGAGTCCAGGCAGTTCCTGAAAGTGTAGGAAAACAATGAATGGTTTTAGAATACCAGAACGTAAATAGATCCGACAATAAGAGGTAAGGTAAAGAATTGTTCACATCCTAATATGGACTAATTACTATTAAGTAATTACAATTAATGTGTTCACCTCTGAGTAAAGACCAAATCATTGAGATCATACAACAATTTACAAGGCAGTGAGTTTCAAATTGTTTATCTGCAAAGAGGAGCGGGGAGGGAGAGAGGGGTGAATAAATAAAAACTGTATGTGCCAGTCTGCGATTTTGTATTTTTGTATGTATGCAACTTTGCGTATAATTGTGTGTCTGTGCATGTGCCTGTGTGTGTGATTTTGTGTCAATGTGTTCATGTGGCTGTCTGTACGTGATTGCGTCCAAAACTATATATGTATGTGACTGTGTGTGTTAGTGTATGTCAGTGTATGCATGTGATTGTGTGCATATGTATGTAAGTGATTGTGTGACTGTTAATGTATGTGACTGTGTATGTGATTGCTTGTCTATGTATGTATGTGACTTTGTGTGTGTCAATTTACTTTTACGATGTATCATGATGTATGTGATTGCGTGTCTATGTATTTTTGTATGTAACTGTGTCTATGCATATATGTGACTGTGTGTGTGATTGAGTTTCTAAATATATATATATGAGCTAAGAGAATGGCTAATTGCACATTTATCATATTTATTGGAAAGTGGTTGCGTACCAACTCTGGTGCATTGAAACTAGACTGGAGCACAAAATCCATGCCAAGTAATCCGTTTCATTGACCATGACAAATATCCATGCATATAAAAGACTCAATATCTACCCCAGACTTTTTTATGTGGCTCTGCCATGTATTTGTTTTCTTTCAGTTTTCCTTTTCCTTATATCCATTTTATCTTAATGATTATACACCTATCTTTTTTTCCTTTTTTTTATTATTACTTATGATACTTTTTTTCCTTGCACCTGATCTGAATATCTGGGCTCCTCCATTTTGTTCTCATCTGTTCGATGATATCCGCGATTGTCCTTATCTGGGATTCTTTTGACTGATGCATTGTGGATAAATTAGCTCAGCAACTGATACGGAACTTTGCTTAAGCTCCGTCGATTACCAATAGCCAGAGATCACAGACTCCATGAGAAAAAAATACTCCCTTTTTCTTATGTATAGCTAAAAACTATAGTGAATTTAAAAAAAAATTAAAACAAGGGAAAAATAGAGGGACAAAAAATTGATTCATTTAAAAAGTAAAATGTCAATTTGACAGAGTCACTTTAAATCAAAGTGACCTTTTATGAGTGTGGTATCACATTCATTGTCAGGGTTAATGTTAAAGTGACTGAATTTTATTTTTATACTTTAGTATGTCTGGCAGTATCAGCATAATCCTTTTGTGTATATACAGATTACAATCACAATATTGAGCTTCTACATTCACAATCTGTCCTGGTCATGTAGTAACACTCCTGATCATTAACCAGGAAGCTATGCTAGATCTGGAGGCAGAGAATTTGCTCACTCTATCCTAGCCTTTGCGATAGGATGCCCACATTATATCAAGTCATAGAGCAAACAAATTAATGGCATTTTTCCCCCTAATATAATGGACATGAATCCGAATTGTATTTTGATAAGTCTTCTTAAATAAAATCATAATGTGTCCCCAATGGGTTCCGTCTTGGTAGAATTATACTCGGTGTTATTCAATAATTTTTTTACTAGAAATGTTAATTTCATTAAGAAGTGAATATTATGCCCCCTATCATTTTAAATGCACTGTAGCAGGAGTAAAGGAAAAAGAATTGTAGAGCAAGTTCTGTTCTGGAGAACAGAAGGATCCGCTATGGGGCTGCTAGTTGCCCTGAATATGTGATCACATACAAACTTTTTAAGACTTGGTAAAAGTGAACTAAAAATCAAGGGAAAAGATTGGAAAACATAATAAGTACACTGAAGCAAGTATCTAAACATTATATAATTGTTTAAACACTTGACGTCCCATGCAAGTTTCTAAACCAATGTAATCATAGAAGTCCAAATAAAGGTATGCACACAAGGCAAATCAATTTCAAGGCCTCTAAAATGTGTGACAGTATATATAGCAGATGGTTCACACTTGGTCATGTTGATAAAGTAAACAGAACGTCTTTTGCTCACGGGTTTCCCAGCACAGTAACTCTTTCCCAATATTGGCAGCAAGGTAAAACGCATGCCTTTTGAATTAAAGTGAACGCAAAGCAATTATCTCACGAAGGAAAGCTAACAGCCGAAAAGCTGCAGAACAGCCCAAAAATAAAGTTTAGGGTTTCTCTCACATTCTAAACATCCAAAAGCAGAACATACTCTGTATTGGCAAGGGTGACACTGACTGCTGGTTCCTTCAGAGCAGTGTTCCTATTATTGGGTGCCCAAGAAGACAGGTAACATTTCAATCTTCTCAACAGATTGATAAAGGTTTTTTGAGAAGACCAAAACGTTACATTTTGCTTGGACAACCAATAACAGGATTACCATATAAAAGGAGTGCTGGACCGTCATGGTCTAAGCTAGAAATAAAATTCAATATAGATTTTGTTAGATCATCTGTGGAATAAATTCCTGACAATCAGTTTAACACTTAACATTTCTGTTTCATAAGAGTGCAAAGCATTGCTTCAAAATGGACTGCACTCTTCTTAATAGACCATCAGATAATAGTGACCATTTTGTACTTTTTACCATTACTTTGTATCACGATGCACCACATTTAGCTTGTATCTACAGAAGGTATCTGTTTAAATTTCACATGCTGCTTATATTTCATGTTAATAACCTATCAGTCTATTCTATTTGCATTCTGCATATTGTTTGGTGGGAACCCATTAAAAGCTGTAAGTTTAGAATTACCATTATCAGATAGCTCTATATTCATGTCAAAAATATGAAAGTAGTCAATTATTCTCTCATGTTCAAAACACCCATGTTAAATATGGCAAGTCAATGTGAAACTGAAAGAGGTGATTTTTGTTCAATAGTTTTGGCCTAAGGTCTGAAGAAATTTCCATAATATACAAATACATTCTACTGGGACACAAATACTAAACTTCAATCCATGCTCTTCTGGCAATAACTCTTATCTTGCATTTTAAGAAGAATAATGGTAATTATTCAGTTCAAACTGTAATCATCAACTGAAGTCATTATAATGCCACGGCTGAGTTTAATAGTTAAATTTTTTTAATATCTGGGCTGTCCAGATTCACGCTACCCCACATAGAGTCTTGACCTATATGCCACTGGTTTCTAACTCGTGGATAAAGGACCCAAAATTAGGTCCCTACACTGTTTCAGTGGATCCACATTGGTTGGAACAATAATTGACACTGGAAAGAGACCAATTAATGTGTTATGTAGAATGAATTGGGTTATATATGATATTACAGTTGATAAATATATTCCTAATCTCATGCCATGTACATAATTGGAGTCCCTACGAAAACAGCCTAAAAACTATTGTAAATTAATTTAAGTTGAGTCTTCATCACATTTTGTTACTGTTTATTTGTTTGATTCGTTTTGTATATCTTGTTTTGCAAAATATGTTAGTGATCTCTTAAAATCTTAACTGAATGTGAATAACTAAATACAAATTTTCTGATTGTTTTTACTTGGGACAGGATCCCCTGAATGAACTTAGTAACATGTCTGTTTTATGTGATGTCATAAGTAAATCCTTGTAGTCACTTCACTAATTCAACAGTGCTTTTGATTGGCATCTTTTTAATTATGTTATTCAAACACAGCCCACTTATTGATCACATTGAGAATTGTCATTGGGGCAAATATAATAAAATATTAATTGATTAAATTATAATCTGTTTGGTAGCACAACCAGAGTTCGTTTTGAATTCTCCTTGTGAGTAACGCAATTATGAACGAATGGGGTCAGCCAACAGTCAAGATGCAAATTTGAAATTGTGGTAAAAAGAGGAGGGTTTAAGCCCAGGAGATAATTAATATTCTGGCTGAATCTCATGTAGACGTCACAAAGCAGGGGTGTAAGAAAGAATTCCTATATTATATTTCACATAACTTGAAGAAAAACTATATACATATTTTTATAAAATTTTTTTTATAAATATAAACACAGAAGAAACATGTAAGGCAAGATAGAGAATGTTCATTATTAGACATGGGAACTCTCTGAAATAGTCTAAGATAATACAATGAACTTTTATTTTTATTGTGCTATGACCTATACATCTTGAACTTTTTCTTCCAGTCTTTTTAGTCTAGGATAATGATTTGGGGATATTGTCCTTCAAATACTGATTGTACTTCACTGTGATCTACAAAGGCCTGTCAAGAGTTATGTACAGCCATATATTGTATAGCAGCAACAAAGCCAAGTATTGTAATTTTGCAACAATGTGACATGCTAAGTTATAGTTCTAGGCATGAAGTATATCCCGGTGCATATAAAATACCAAAAGTAATTCTATTTTCCCTTTTTAGTCTTAAAGAACGTCCAAAATATAAAGTAATAAATATTACATCACAAGAATATAAATAGAGTTTAGTTTTATTTTATAAATATATTCTATTTTAGTGTAATAATTATTTTGTTATATCATCCACATTTTGAGTATTTTCAAAGACTCTATTTTGGTATCGGAAGTAAAGCACAATTTTTGCCAATAGCATTTAATTTGGGAGATTCTTCTGATGAAGAATAGTAAATGTTTTGAAACCTCAGGATGCAATTTGGGGTTAGCATGCAGTACCAGTGTCTTCCTGACTCTATTTCTTCCTGATAGTGTCAGATACAAAGAAATAGAGTATCTTATGAATTAATTTATGATACGTCTCACGTATTCCTTAAATATGAGTTATTTGGTTGTGTGCAGACTAATTTTACAAAATCAAGTTGACCAAAATTTGAGCAAAATAAACCAATATTGGCAACCTATGACGTAATTATTATGATATTCTGTGGGTTTGAATCGTATAAGCCACTAAGATTTAATTCAAGACTTTTTTTTGGAAATGTAAAGTTATTGATAATTAGTGATGTCCCGAACGGTTCGCCGAACGGTTCGCCGCGGACGGCAAACATATGCGCTGTTCGGTCCCACCCCATGTCATCATTGAGTAAACTTATTATGATATTCTGTGGGTTTGATTCGTATAAGCCACTAAGATTTAATTCAAGACTTTTTTTTGGAAATGTAAAGTTATTGATAATTAGTGATGTCCCGAACGGTTCGCCGCGGACGGCGAACATATGCGCTCTTCGGTCCGCCCCCTATGTCATCATTGAGTAAACTTTGACCCTGTACCTCACAGTCAGCAGACACATTCCAGCCAATCAGCAGCAGACCCTCCCTCCCAGACCCTACCACCTCCTTTTTTAATATTAATAATATTTTATTTTATATTTCGTTTGCAGTTAGAGTCATCCTTTAGGTAAATAATACTGAGGATGGATTCTGATTGGCAAATTAATAATATATACATTTGCTATATTCTTATATGGTATAAGTTTATGGTTTGTTTAATGGTATATATTTTTTACAAACCCCAAAATACATGCCACACAACCTAAGCCCACCTGAACTTCAATGGGTGTTCATAACTTGTATGTTGAATTTACAAGCTGCAAACTCTGCATACATCTCACATTAGTACAGTGTAATGGGTGATGTCTGTCTCATTCTGACAGTTGGATTGCTGGCTCGATAGTGTTTGTCTCATCCTGACAATTGGATCTCTGTCTGTGATGATGGATGGAAATTGACAATATAATAAAGATGCGTAAGATTCAAATATCATTCTAATACAAAGCCTGTGATATCTGGATTTTACTATAATACTTCTAGTCCAAGTCTCATGCAGGTGAACATTCATCAGAATTCAGTGTGGTTACCTCTGAACGGAGAGTCTTTCTAAGGTCATTCTATTTCTGTTTATATTATAAGATCCTAGTGCCCTAGAATTTCAATACACCCATAACATTCCAAATCTAGGAAGTCTAGTGCTTTAAAATAATACATGTCTGAAATATAATTAGCTTTTAACCTGTTGTATCGAGCTCCAACCAGAAAGGAATGGACCGTCTCTCCTAGAGACATCGCTTGCAGCCTGGGGAAAAGAAAGGCAAAAAACACACATTAAAGCAGGCCTAGATTTGCCTAGGAATGACAGCTGCATATTAATCCAAAGAAATTCTGAACAATCAAAAAGCCATTTTTCAGCAATATGTACCCCTAGAGTCTTCATCAGAAAGCAAGGGAATACACTTAAAACAGGATTGATTTCATCTTAAAGGGGTGGTTTCTTTGAAAGACTACCAACTGCAGTTGTCTTATTTGGTTTTCAAAATTATAACAAAATTGTGCCATATTGTGTCAAAAAAAGAGATAATATAACAGCTTTTAAACAAATTTTGTAATTAAGGGATCAATGGAAAACAAATTAAATTCTTATGCATAAGGTAAGGAATGCCACTGAATACTGAGCAGCTTGTAGTATTAACTTTATTTCACAAGCTTCTGCCTGAAAGTACAATTTCTAACTGTCTGGATATTGTACTTTAATGTGCCCAGGTTGCTAAGAACAAAATATCGTATATATATATAATATGTTTTTATTTTATAAGCAAATAAAAGTTACGTTTTACTTTAAAGAAGCACTGAGAGTGCTATCTTATCATACTCTGTATATATAGATGTGTATATATATATATATATTTCACACATTATAATATATATATATATATATATATATATATATACACACTATATTAATATAGTTCACATTATATACACATACAGAGTATGATAAGATAGAAATCCCAGGGCTTCTTTAAACTAAAATCTAATTTTTATTTGCTTACAAAATAAAAAAATCGACGTTTCAATCTGACACAGCAGACTTTCATCAGGATAAGCTCAATATACATCAAACATACAAGCTCCCCCTGTCGCGGCCATAGTAACCACAATTAAACAACAACAAAAGACATTAAGTAAAAGATCCACAAAGTGTGTGGACTAAACAAACCAAGTTGTTACTATACACTAGGCTGGAGGGTGGGAGGCAAAACTTTAGCAATAAGCCCATATTTTCCTTTTCTGTGGCTCTCTAAAAATGTGTCTTTTCATCCACTAATAGTAGCTATCACTTACTTCAAATGGATAATATACATAAAAAGCATGTATGCAAAAGATTAGAGGGAAGTAACTCCCTAAGGATGGTTAGTCTGTAATCTTAAAAATGGAACCTGGGAAATTGGATCTGTGCCATATATTGCCACAGGAGGAAAACATTCCATACCCAAAAGTACTTGAGTAAAAGTACTTGATACTTGTAACTAATATGTTGCCAACCATAGGGCTGTGTATTTATGTTACAACCATAACTTACCACCCATAATTGAGACACTAATTTACATATTTATACTATTGATATTGCAATGAAGTGATGTTTTTAGGAATATGAAATCTAGAACCAGGCACTGTCAAACAGATATTATGGCCATGGCCAACCCTTTACCTCTCCCCCTGGGTGGGTTATATGTAGTCAAATAAGCCCAATCTGTGCCCTAAATTACATAGTTACATAGCTGAAAAGAGACTTGCGTCCATCAAGTTCAGCCTTCCTCACATTTGTTTTTTGCTGTTGATCCAAAAGAAGGCAAAAAAAAATACAGTTTGAAGCACAATTTTGCAACAAGCTAGGAAAAAAATTCCTTCTTGACCCCAGAATGGCCGTCAGATTTATTCTTGGATCAAGCAGTTATTACCCTACATTGAAAGATTATATCCTTGAATATAGTTTTTGCAAGTATGCATCTAGTTGCTGTTTGAACATCTGTATGGACTCTAATAAAACCACTTCTTCAGGCAGAGAATTCCACATCCTTATTGTTCTTACAGTAAAAAAAACCTTTCCTTTGCCTTAGACGAAATCTTCTTTCTTCCAGTCTAAACGCATGACCTTGTGTCCTATGTAAAGTCCAGTGCTGTAATAATTCCCAGTTACTGTGAAAGATATGACAACTTGGTTTGTTTAGTCCACACACTATGTGGATCTTTTACTCAATGTCTTTTGTTGTTGTTTAATTTTGCTTACTATGGCAGCAACCGGGGGAGCGTCCCGTACGTCAGGGAAGCATGCGCAATGACGTCATCGAATGGGGACGGAGTCAGTCATATTGATTACTGTAATATCAATAGTGTAAATATGTAAGTTAGTGTCTCAATTATGGGTGGTAAGTTATGGTTGTAACATAAATACACAGCCCTATGGTTGGCAACATATTAGTTACAAGTATCAAGTACTTTTACTCAAGTACTTTTGGGTATGGAATGTTTTCCTCCTGTGGCAATATATGGCACAGATCCAATTTCCAATTTCCCAGGTTCCATTTTTAAGATTACAGACTAACCATCCTTAGGGAGTTACTTGCCTCTACTCTTTTGCATACATGCTTTTTATGTATATTATCCATTTGAAGTAAGTGATAGCTACTATTAGTGGATGTAAAGATAAATTTTTAGAGGTCCACAGAAAATGAAAATATGGGCTTATTACTCCAGCCTAGTGTATAGTAACAACTTGGTTTGTTTAGTCCACACACTTTGTGGGTCTTTTATGTAATGTATTTTGTTGTTGTTTAATTTTGGTTACTATGGCAGCGACTGGGGGAGCTTCCTGGCACGTCAGGGACGCATGCGCAATGATGTCATCGAATGTTGACGGAGTAAGGCACTCGGACTGACTGGGTCACCCCCTGGATGTATTCTGCCGTCGTATGTGGTGAGTTTATGATTTATCTTTTGTTATATATTGTATGTTTGATGTATATTGAGCTTATCCTGATGAAAGTCTGCTGTGTCAGACTGAAATGTCGCTTTTTTATTTTGTAAGCAAATAAAAGTTAAATTTTACTTGAAAGAAGCCCCGGCAGTGATATCTTATCATACTCTGTATACTATGCTGACAAGCACTGGGCAAGATAATTAGATTACAGTGAGTGCAGGATCCTTTGGATTTTACATATATATATATATATCACTATGGTCATGTTTAAATAATTATTTATCTTCTTAATATGGATACAAATTTGAAATGACATACGACGCATTCTCATCTGGTCACTGGCATTCTTTAAGTTAACAACAGTAAGCAAAACAAATCAAAGAAATGCATGTCAGTCTATATTGTACCATCTCTCTCTCTGTCTTCGTCTAATTACACTAATTTAATTTTGTGAACAAACCACAAACGTTTCACACCGCTTTCTGTTTAAAGAAGCATTCTTGGACATGTGAACCTGAGCCCCAGAATAAACTGGTAAAAGCCTGGAGTGCCAAATACGGTCATTTGAAATGTACTCAAAATTTATTGGTTTGAGTCCCTAGAAAAACATACTAATCAGTCGGTTTCCTCTCATTAAAAGTTAATTAGTTTGACATAAGCTTCCTGCATAGGAAAGTATGAGGTACTTGGAAATCATTAACAAGAAGACGAATTGCAGTAACAGGGAAACCAGAAAGACACACACATACACGCACAATATTCTTTACATAAGACTTACCCACTACTGTGACTGGAAGCCCTTCCTGTACCCTGCCCCAGAGATCCTGAAATAGAACAGAATTACAATAGATTGTGTCTTTGGATCAGGTCCCTGCTTTTCCCCATAAGAAAATAAATAAGATAACCACAGAAAAATAACAGAGTGCCATCTATTTTATTCACCTTTACTTAGAGTTATTTAGAGTCACCGCTGATGATTACGTTTTTAATTGGCGAACAAAATAAATAAATCTGTAATGCATAGAAACAAAGCTTGCTATAATTATGTGATAGATAGATCGGTAGGTAGGTAGGTAGGTTAGACAGACAGATAGATAGAGAACAGTGCACATATAAAATATTAAAATATATAGTGATATGTTTTTATTGATGTGGCTGCATTTTATAGACTCAGTGTTTAAATGGCACCTTCTCTCTCTTTCTAGGTGTACGCTTTAGCAACAAACTGCCAGTTAAGCAATATTGTGTATATATTCAAGAGGCTCTCTAAGGTGTGTAATAATGAAGGGAAAATTAGTATTACAAGCAGGGGGATTTATTTTCTATGTGTATGTGTGTTTGTCAGTGAGAGTGTATGTGTGCTTTTCAGTGAATGTGTATGTGTGTTTGCCAGTGAGAATGTATGTGTGCTTGTCAGTTAGTGTGTATGTGTGTAATGTATGTGTGCTTGTAAGTGAGTGTGTTTGTGTGTTTGTCAGTGAGAGTGTATGTGTGTTTGTCGGCGGTTGTGTGTGTGTCAGAGTGTGTGTATGTGTTTCTGTCAAAGAGTATGTGTGCTTGTCGGCGTGTGTGTGTGTGTGTGTCAGAGTGTGTGTATGTGTTTCTGTCAAAGAGTATGTGTGTTTGTCAGTGAGAGTGTATGTGTGTCTGTCAAAGAGTATGTGTGTGTTTCAGTGAAAGTGTATGTTGCTTAAACAGTGTGTGTGCCAATGACTGTCAATCGGTCAGTGAGTGTATGTCGGTGTATGCATCAGTGAGGGCATGTGTCTGTCAGGCAAAGAGAAATTTAGATATGGAGGGAGGGTGCCTGTGTTTTGTCATAACTAGGGCAGCACAAAACCAAAATACACCACTGGGCTGTGTTCATATTGAGCCTGGTTTCAGCTGCGAGGCCTGAGACTGACATTGTGCTGTTGGGAGTAGAAGTAGGGGAGGCAGCTCTGCCATAATTTCATGTACACAAAAATAAATTCAGAAAAACTACCATATACTCGAGTATATGTCGAGTTTTTCAGCACATTTTTTGTGCTGAAAAGCCCCCACTCGACTTACACTCGAGTCAGAGTCTGTATTATGGCAACTTACATTGCCATAATACAGACAAGGACCGCCGGGCTCATTACAAGCCCGGCGGTCCTGTTGGGGGCTGGCAGAGAGCTGTTACTTACCTTTCCTGCAGTTCCTGTCAGCTCCCTTCTCTCTCCTCCGTTCCGGTCAGCAACCTTCTCCTCCACTGTAAGACTAGCGAGATCCACGAGACTTAAAGTGGAGGAGAAGGGAGCTGACAGAAGCTGCTGTAAAGGTAAGTAACAGCTCTCTGACAGCCCCCTCCTACACAGCCCATGCCACTGGACCACCAGGGAATGAGAGCCCCCCTCCCTGGCCATGTATCAAGCAGGGAAGGGGGACGAAAAAATATAAATAAAAATGTAAATAATATTAATATAAAAATATTAATAATATATATTTTTAAAATAATAATAAAAATAATAATTAAAAATAATAATAATAATGCCCACCCCCTACCAAGGCTCTGCATCACATACACACACTGCACTCATACACACACACACACACACTGCATTCATTATATACACACACTGTAAATAAATATTTAATTAATATAATTTTGGGGGATCTAATTTTATTTAGAAATTTACCAGTAGCTGCTGCATTTCCCACCCTAGTCTTATACTCGACTCAATAAGTTTTCCCAGTTTTTTGGGGGAAAATTAGGGGTCTCGACTTATATTCGGGTCGACTTATACTCGAGTATATATGGTATATTCGTGTCTTGTCAAGATGTATAGCTGATATGTGTCCAGAGTGAATCCTGTGAATATTGAAACCCTAATTTGGAGAGTAACCAGAAGAAGTGTGTTTTATTTTCTTATCTACCTTGTTGTAATTTAGGGTGCTGTTGATGGAGATGTTGCTGGAGATGTGGTTTATATAGCGTCTATATATATTTATATATACTCCTTGCTCTAATTATAGAGTCTATTTACTTTTGCATTTAGAGATCTTCAGTTTGCTACATTTAATGTATCTCCCCCCTTTTGGTCATATTTATTTGCTACTATTTATGGCAATTCTGCCACACACATACTTATAGCATTTTTTCTGACCATATTACTATTATTTTTGGACTAGTCGATTCTATCCAATTAGATTCTAATTTTATTACTTGTTTGTTTAGTATCTGTGTGTTTCTCCCCCAAGAGGGATTAATAAAGAGTTTTTCGTTTTTTGCTCTCTGCGCACCACTTTTATATTTATAATTGCAGAGTAGCTTTTTTCACATAAGGATACAAGGTCTTTTTGGGAGGCAGATTGTTTATAATCTGCAACCCATTAGTCCTATTTTCTCTTTGCACTTCTAGGGGTTAGGCCCCATTGTATCTCTCAACCATCACAACCTGGCGGATGGACTTGTTCCATTCCTAACCAGTGCTGTGTTTCTTTCTAATATGTTGAAACAATACCAGTTAATTGTTTTAATACTATACAGACTTATTCCTAATGTATGAATTGTTGGGAATTCAAAGTAAATTTCTAAATTTAGGCCAAGAAAGCCAAACTACAAACATATCTTACTTGCTGATTTTGTTTTCCAATTTGGCTAATCTGGCTAAACATACAAATTTACACTTTACAGGGTTTATCTCTAAAGTGAGAATTCAAAGTGAATTTAAAATAGACAATTTACCTCCTACTCACCGATATTTTCTTTTCCTGGATGTATGTCATGGCAGCACTACAGATGGGTATAGCTCTGCCCCCTCCCAAACTGGACAGTGGACAGGAACACCTCCTAATTAAAACAATAAAAGAGAGATGCCTACTCCTAACCCTCAGTCTGAGTCCAAAGCCACAAACGAGAAACAAAAATAAAAGGGTGGGAATGTAGTGCTGCCATGGCATACATCCAGGAAAAGAAAATATTGGTGAGTATGAAGTAAATTTTCTATTTTCCCGGATATATCCATGGCAGCACTACAGATGGGTTATACCCAAGCTAAGGATGTAAGGGAGGGACAGAAAACACCAACACTGACATATGATGCCCAGAAACACTCTATTATGTACATAATTACAATGCCACTGATTTGACACTTCTACTGAACTCAGAAGTAGAAGATCTGGCAACATCCAACCGATAATGGTGAATGAAGGTGCTGAATGAAGACCAGGTTGCTGCTGAATAAATGCAGTCAGGAGGAATATTTGCTGCAGCTGCCCATGAAGAAGCCAATAACCTGGTGGAATGGGCCCTGAGACCTGACAGTACGTGAACCCTAAGGCCTGATATGCCTTGCAGGATAAGGAAGGAGATTCACACGAAAGAGCCTGAAGCTCTGAAATCCTTCTACCTGATGTAAGAGCCACCAGAAGAACTGTTTTCACTGTTAAAGGACCACTCTAGGCACCCACACCACTTCAGCTTAATAAAGTGGTCTGGGTGCCAGGTCCAGCTAGGGTTAACCCATTTTTTCATAAACATAGCAGTTTCAGAGAAACTGCTATGTTTATGAATGGGTTAAGCCTTCCCCTATTTCCTCTAGTGGCTGTCTCATTGACAGCCACTAGAGGCGCTTGCGTGCTTCTCACTGTGATTTTCACAGTAAGAGCACGCCAGCGTCCATAGGAAAGCATTATGAATGCTTTCCTATGTGACCGGCTGAATGCGAGCGCAGCTCTTGCCGCGCGTGCGCATTCAGCCGACGGGGCGGAGAGGAGGAGGATCGGAGGCAGAGAGCTCCCCGCCCAGCGCTGGAAAAAGGTGTTTACCCCTTTCCCCCTTTCAGAGCTGGGTGGGAGGGGGTCCCTGAGGGTGCGGGCACCCTCAGAGCACTATAGTGCCAGGAAAACGAGTATGTTTTCCTGGCACTATAGTGGTCCTTTAAAGTCAAACAGGCAGTATGTTCTAGGAGCTCAAGTGGAGTACCAGACAAAGTTTGCAATACCAGAGGCAAGTCCCAGGGAGAAGAGCAAGATCTAACCAGAAGACGCAATTTCAGGACTGCCTAAAAATATCTATATATTTGGCTCAAAAGTCAACTTTTGGTCCAAGAGGATGGAGAGAGCTGTGATTTCTACTTTAAGGGTGCTAAGACTAAGGCTTTTATCAAATCCTTCCTTAAGGAACTGAATGATGTTGCTTATACCTGGAAGCTGATGAGAAATTTCATGAATATGACATCAGCCGCAGAAAATACTCCAAATACGGTAATATGCCAAGGATGTTGATTCCTTTCTCGCTTTAAGCAAAGTAAGGTGGAACAGCAGACACAGGAACAAGCCTTCTTCCCTTAAATCTCCTGCAAGCTGGAACAGCAGACACAGGAGCAAACCTTCTTCCCTGAAATCTCCTGCAAGCTGGAACAGCAGACACAGGAGCAAATCTTCTTTCCCTCCAATAACAGGATGACACACAGTTTTGGAGTGTAAGCAGGAACAGAATGCACTGAGGCTTTATTGCTTCTTATATACACATTTTCCCACAAGGTTACCACCCATGTGGACCTTGTGGTACACAGGACACAAGCACAATACAGTACAGTCAGACACTCCTAGCTAATGCACACAAACGCTCCCCTCTGCCTGTGATTTAATTACTAAACACAATGGGCTAACTTAATTACCACAGGCAGAAAATATACAGTTTTACCCAGAAAGACCCCAAAACAGCAACATATCCCCACAAATTATACATCCCTGGATAACCCTGGTCTGGGTGAACAACATATACAAAAATCACCCAGATCAGAGCAGGGGTTATACGAATTCCATGGAAGTCACACTTGACCGACCGCAAGCATGGCTTTCCTGCCCAAAACAGTTCCACAGATTTAGGCTGTGCAGCCAGTCTATCTTCTCCTCTATCCTGGAGATAATTGGCTTAAGTGGGTGTGGTAACTTAATTATCTCCAGTAACAGGAACTATCTCCAAGTCAAAAACTGTTACAAAAACCACATAAAAATACATAACTCTTATAATACAATGTTTAACCTGTATGTCCAACATATCCCCAGATACCTTGAATCTGAGCGCTCAATATGTCCAAAAAGCGATCAGATCTCACGAATATAGTTGGATCGCCATGGGATTAAACAATAGCTAAGGGACCAATACCTGGCTTTACATGGGCCATGACACGTCCAGGTAGGTGTACCAGTGTAGGGCATTACCACCTATAAAGGGAAAGCCAAGAACCTAAATATCCGAGATTTATCAGGTGTACCAATAGAAGGGACATTACCACTGTAGTGGGTATGGTACATACAGCTGCTACCTGTCTGGTTACTGCAGCATACGCTCCCCGGCCGCTAGGGGGAGACTCCTCCAGGGGGTCACCCTTTGTGAGGCACCGTATCCTTAAGGCTTCCATGGGAAAAGAGGCTGAACTTCCCAAGGGATAGGGGTATGGATGACCCAAGTAAGTCACAAAAGAAAAAGGAGGTGCAAGTGGACAGGAAAAAAGACTGAGGGGTAGAAGGAGGCTCTTTTTATTGTTTTAATTAGGAGATGTTCCTGTCCAGTTTAGAAGGGGGTAGAGCTATACCCATCTGTAGTGCTGCCGTGGATATATCCGGGAAAGAATTTTAAATTTAAGGACAAAGTAGTTAAACTGAAACCATAGTTTACATTGAAAATGTTTCATCTATTTTGACCTTAAATTTAAAATTCACTTGAAATTCACCCTGAATGTTCTCTTTAGGGAATAACCCTGTAAGAGTTTTGCAGAAATCTGGAATACATCCAACTGATTTTCACCGTTTGTAAGAAAGCCCACAACAAAGGCAGGATTACTCTTCATTCGTCTAATTTTAAGATTCACTTAATTAAATAAAGTTAATTTATGTACAGAACAATAAAGTTTTAATTTACATCATTTTTGCATGCATTTTATGGCCTGAAAAACCATTGCTAATTGCAGACATTTTGCATGCTTCAATCACCACATAACCTTTTTTATAATGAGACCTGTCCCTCACAGACCCTTTAGTGAACACACTTTTGGTGTTACAGATGCAATGCTTTACAGATGATTTAAGATCAGGGCAGAAAAGTACATACAAAACGTAAGCTGTTGAAACACTTGACCTCTGCCAGATTTCACAAAGAGATGTCACATTACAAGTTTACTAAAATTACAAATGGAACCGCTAATCCTTTGAGGTCAAGGGAAGCCGATTTGGTATCTGCAGGCCTTTTACACATCTGTCCCTCTTTACAGAATTTCCTTCACTTAATGCAATGTGAAGTTTGACTCAAACACTAATAGCCATGTTTACCCAGGGAAAATGTTAGTTTGTTTTTTCTTCAATTAACTAAAATGATTCCTGACCTTTAATTCCACTTACGCTTAAAGCTTGGTAATGGTGGGTTCTAACACACACAGTTAAAGTAAAACAAACAGAAACATTTATTATATATTACAGTGTAGGAGAAATAGGAAATGGTACAAGGCAGGAAGATGAAGTACGTAGGAAATTGGACACAAAATAAAACGACACAGAATATTAGGAAGTGGGCTCACATTACAAGTAAATGGGCTTATTTCAGATAAATAATGCAAAGGGGTCTCATATCAGAAACTCAGTAATAGGGCAACTAAGGGAGTCACAGAGCTTACAATTAACTATTTGAGTAACAGGAGAAGGAGCAACACACTTAATGCCAGAGGGGTATTGTAAGTCTTAATCTCCAATTATCAATATTAGATTACTCAAAATAATATGTATATTTCTTATTTTAGCAAAAAAAATTATTGAAATTTATATTTTTGTTTAAAAACGTTACTTCTCCAGCCCTTCTTAACATATATTTGTCTAGAATAATTTGCTTGTTAGTTAAAAGAAATGGGACAAAAACAAAGAATGTGAGAACTCTGGCAAAAGCTGCCTTAGAGGAAATCGTTTGCCCTTCGGTAAATCCACGTTCAGGTCTCAAAATAGTTTTTGCTCACTTGTGCCATTACAGTGTGAACCTATACCTATACCATTTGTGTGGCGGACCGCCTGCTACCCCGACTGGGTACCTCGGCCAAACACGCTTCCTAGCTATCGCCGGAACACCATCAGCACTTCAGTCCCTAGCCACCGCAGCTTGGGGTCTCGCTGTTGCTTCCCACTCTGGCACAGGGTCCTGGATCCAGCTTTCAGTGATCAAAGCTCTCCTGCAGAGATTATAGCTGTGTAGTAATTATAGCTGTTATAGCATTCCCCCCACACATTAGCTGAGACTTAATGCTGGGAGTAGATCTGTTTAATGCAGGCAAGCACTCACAATTTATACACACTGTAAACTCCTCCTCTGTGCTTGAGAGATAATTGAGTCAGGAACTGTACAAACTCAATTATCTTCAGATACAGAAAAGTATAACAATTGTTAAACACCCCAAAAGTACCCCCCAAATACATGGAACCCCCTCAAGAGTCACATCTCCGGATAGCCCTGATCTGAGTGCCTATCATATCCAAAAAGCCCTCAGATCGGTTTGGTGGTTTGGATTTTCCATCAAGGTAAACTTTTGACATACCACACATGTGGCTTCTGGCCAAAAGAGTTCCATAAGAAAAGTGGTAGTGGTCAGTCACTTTTGGGAGTCCAAACCCAAATAAAATACCGAACTAACCCTCTGGTTTCTATGTAGCGATTGTTCGTCTAGTTCATGTGAACAATCCTACCGAACGGCGCTTTCCTGACATGAGTAGAAACTAAGCCAGCGTTCGTCAAAGTTCAGCAGTGTTCTTGAGTTAGAGTGTCTGATTTTAGTTCCATGCACTTGACGACCAAACACCGTTGCCTGCATCCGTGGGACAAGATGGCCACCAACTCAGTTCCCACGTGTTCGTGCATGTGATCGGTGGCCACCCAGCCGAACACTTAGGATACCTAGTGTCAAAATGATGATGGAGGTATCAGTAGAGGTTAATAGGAGCTAACAAGAGGTGGTCCGAGGTGGTCCGCAATTCGTGCGTTTGTTCGTTTCCCGAACTAAAAAGGGAAACCACATGAACCAAGTGTTTTAAAGGTCGGTTACATGGCCCATAGTCCTTGGACAGGAGGCTAGCCAGCAGGCTCCTCCAGGAGCTCATGGCAGAGGCATCTTTGCCACAATTTGCATATCAGACGGATCCCATACATAAGGATGTCCAGAACTGAAATGCCTGCAAGTTCTCTCTGCATGAGCATTACACCAAGCCTGGATGATTGATTCAACCTTCTTTGGACCTCAACAGTGAGGTGTAGCGGATATCCCTCTAGGCACAGTGAGCGTGGGGCCGATGCCTGAATTACACTTTTGTCTTAGGGAGAGTCCAAGATAATGATATGCGTCAAAAACAGAGAATATGAGAATTCTGAGAAAGGAAAAAAAAACCTAGATAAACTCAATAAATAGCTTGCCCTTTGTGGACCGTGCTCACTCCGCCAAGAGGGGTATCAGTTACACTTCGCTGATGAGACCCGTTGGCCAAAATGATTGTCTGGAGTTGCCGTATCTATTTGTCAGCGTTTCGACATATTGATCCCAAACGCTTTTTTAAATTTGCATTTCTTTTTTTATTGCTGAACTCTGAATCATGAAACAAATTAAATGGTTCTTCCATTGCCTAATTCGTTAGTTTCATGATACGTTCAAAATTCTGGAATTTGACTAGACATGTGCATTCGTTTTCGTATGAATACGATTTTGTCTGAATTTTTTTTTTTTTTGTATTCGTATACTGAAACGTAAACGAAAACCCTACAAACGAAATATAAACTAAATGTAAGGGCAAATGCCGAATGCATTACCTTTTCGTTTTGTTTCGTTAATTTCATAGACTATGTGCTGCAAGGGAATTAACCCACAGAGCACAGAGAAATAACAGTGCGCATGCGCAACAACAAAAAAACAAGGAGGGAGCCTGCAGCGCTATCAGCTCCCTGCTTGTAATAAATAACTATTCCTAGCCCCCCCCCCCCCACATTAAAACCTATAGGGGCATGTAGCCTCATTTAACACTACATATAAATCAGTATGGGGGTCACTATGACCCCCATATTGATAAAAGGGAGGTTAATACCTCCTGCATGCCCCTTCTCATAGTGACCCCAATAATGGCTGCTCGCTGTCATTTAAAACTGGATATAAATGTATCTTGGATAGAAGTGTTAGCGCCAGGGCCGGATTAACATAGGGGCTGATGGAGCTGCAGCTCCAGGCCCAGGCCCAGGCCCATGGAATAGGCCCGTTGATTTATAATAAAAAAAAATAATAATAATAATAATCATTTTTTTTTCACACACTACTCTTAGGGATTCCACCTGGCTTTTATTTTATTGGCACAGCCAGTATTTGAGGCTTCCTGGCTGGTGCCAATATTACAGTGATACTGACAATACAAATATTGGTATTTTTCTCAGTATAAACAAGAGATTACTATGCAATACCAGCACTGGCCAGTAGGGGTCACTGAGTGTGCAGACAGGCAGGGATAGGAAGTTCCAGCATATCACTCCCTGCCTATCTATACTCACTGATCTGCAGGAGTGCAGCTACAGAGAGTCCAGACAGCAACTCCCAACCTGCAGAGACAGCTTACAGCTCAGGGAAGTAAGGGATGGGGGGAAAGGCTGCAAGGAGACATGGGGACACTGAGACACTAAGGGACATTGGGAGAGATGATGACACAGACACATGGGGACACAGTGTCCCCATGTCTCCCAGTGTCCCCATGTCTCCCAGCCAGTGTCCCTGGTGTCTCTGTGCCCTCTAGTCTCCCAGTGCCCCCAGTCTGCCAGTGTCTCAGTGTCCCCATGTCTCCTAGTGCCTCAAGTGTCTCAATGTCCCCATATCTCCAAGCTAGTGTCCCTGGTGTCCTTGTCCCCATGTCTCCCAGTGCCCTCATGTCTCAATGTCCCCATGTCCCCCAGCTAGTGTCTCTAGTGTCTGTGTCCCTGGTGTCAGTGTCCCCATGTCTTCAAGTGTCCCCTATTTTCCCAGTGTCCCCATGCGTCCCAGCCAGAGTCCCCTAGTCTCCCAGTGTCACTGGTGTCTCAGTGTCCCTAGGTCTCCCCGTGTCCCCAGGTCTTCCTGTCTTCCTAGTGACATGGGGACCCTGGGATACATGGGGACACAGGGAGACATGGGGAATTGAGACACTGTGATACATAGGATCACTGGGAGACCTGGGGACACGACACTAGGGGGCACTGGGAGACATAGGGCACTGAGACACTGATACATAGGAACACTGAGACCTGGAGTAATCGACACATGGGGCACTGGGAGACATGGGGCCACTGGGAGGAATCCATCTATACAGCAGAATCAAACTAAGTAGTTTTTTGTTGATTTGACAGCATTTTCTCTTATGTCACTCCTTGTGATTTACATCATGTGATGTCACCCATACATATTTAATTATGCAAATTAGCAAGGCCGGTATGTTTTTCCGAGAAAGGTGGCAACCCTAACAACTGGTAGTGCTACCGGCTCCCTCCTTGCTTTTTTTTTGTTTTTAGCGCATGCGCAATGCTGTTTTTGTCCTAATAGACGAAAATGAATTATTTTTAAAAGAATGGTCATTCAATCTTTCATACGAAACAAAAATGTCACTGGTGCACATGTCACATTTGACCAAAACAACAATTACACAAGGTCTGGATGAAGCACGATTCATTTGAAACGGAATGCACAAGTCTATCAATCTCTATATAGAATTATTAAAGATCAATAACATGTGAATCTAGATATAGGCATTGCTTTTGTTATCACTCTTCTTTCTTGTTGTTTCATATAACTGCTTAGTTCTTCCAGAAGTCACACCCTCAAAATTTGAATACTAGTATACAAATTAGGAGATCCAGCACTCCTGACAAATAGCTTAGGTGCAAGATCCCAAATCTTCCCTCCAAATCCTTCAAAGTACAAAAATAAAAGAATATAGAGCTGCAACACTACACAGTTTGCAAATGGAGATTTATTCCATCGCTTAGTTGACTAAGCAAAGTGCCCTCCATTTGCAAAGTTTTTACAAAGTCTTTTCTTTTATTTTCAAAACTTGAATAGGTCACACAGATTTACAGGTCTGTGAGAAAGTAATGTTTTATACTATACCAGTGGTTATTGAAAAACACGTTTTTTCACAGAGAACTGGGACTAGAGAACTAGGCTGTTATTATTTTATGTGAAAACATCACAGTTCTTGCCTTTTTAACACAGTAAGGGGGAAATATTACCAACAAACAGTTTATAGGAACACTCCAAACCCCTACTATACTTCAGCTTGCAGAAGTACATTAGGGGTTGACAGAGTGTCCTCTCTTATTTACTTTATAAATGTGCAGATTTCAAGAGGAATTGCACTTTTATAAGGGTCCTAGATTGTCAGTCAGACAGCCGGGCTTGTGTTTTCCCTTACATGTTTTGAGCACTCGCTCAAACTGAATATGAGGCATTTTTAGAGAAGCATTGGATTAATGCTTTTCCATGAGAAACATTGCCAGCATAACACAACAATTGCCACACATGAATGAATCCTTTCTCCTAATGCTTCCATATGTATCTCTATGATTATACTGGTGATTTCCTGGAGTTGGAGAAGAGACATGGCATGGAGTCCCTCTTGCCTCTGGAGTCGAGGTAAAGTAGAGGTAAGTAACCTCTTTTTTACCATGAAAGTAAGGGCTCCCTAACTCTAAAACATTTTCTTAAAAGTATTTATTTATTACGCTGGAGTGTTTCTTGAATAAATGTTCTTTTGACTGGTTTAAAATCTGTCCTCCAATCTGAACATGTCCAGGTTGGAGATATCCCTACTGGTAAACATGTGATTCAATGAAAATGGCTAAGCCACTGATTAAATCAGGTAGTTCATAAAAATTTTAATTTGTTGGTAAGTTCCAAAGACATATGTGAGGAATCCTCTATTTAAATAAACAAAAACTTCAGGAATAAGCAATTATTTGTAAAACTGGTTTTAATCATACTTCTTTTAAGGGACACTATAGTCACCTGAACAACTTTAGCTTAATGAAGCAGTTTTGGTGTATAGAACATGCCCCTGCAGCCTCACTGCTTAATCCTCTTCCATTTAGGAGTTAAATCCCCTTGTTTATGAACCCTAGTCACACCTCCCTGCATGTGACTTGCACAGCCTTCCATAAACACTTCCTGTAAAGATTGCTATTTAGGCATTCTTTATTGCAAGTTCTGTTTAATTATGATTTTCTTATCCCCTGCTATGTTAATAGCTTGCTAGACCCTGCAAGAGCCACATGTATGTGATTAAAGTTAAATTTAGAGATTGAGATACAATTATTTAAGGTAAATTACATTTGTTTGAAAGTAAAACCAGTTTTTTTTTCCCATGCAGGCTCTGTCAATCATAGCCAGGGGAGGTGTGGCTAGGGCTGCATAAACAGAAACAAAGTGATGTAACTCCTAAATGACAGTGAATTGAGCAGTGAAATTGCAGAGGAATGATCTATACACTAAAACTGCCTTATTTAGCTAAAGTAATTTAGGTGACTATAGTGTTCCTTTAACTGCGTCGAATATGTGTCTATTGCTGTCATTGTCTTCCATTTTTCCAACGTGATATGTAGTTCTCCAAGGATCAGTTCTAGTCCCCCCTTCTATTCTTAATATTTATTAATGACCTTGAAATTGTGTGTAAAACATCAAATGTGTACACCTATGCTGAAGATACAATCATCTATGCAAGGAAATACAACTTATCACAACTTGGGACTGTTACAAAAGGATTTCTCAGAGGTTGAAAGGTAGATTGCTAAAAAAAAAAAAAAAAAAAAGCTTTCCTTAAATTTCTGCAATAAATTTTCAAATTCTACTTAAACTGCTCCAAACTGCTTAACTAACTAATCCATGGCTAGTATCTTGGTGTGTGTGGTTAGATCCCAATCTCTAAATAGGTTTTTTATATTGAAACACTGTCCTTCAAACTTTATTCAAAACTCTGTGCTCAGTACAGAAAAAAAGCCTGCTTAGATCTTCCTGTAGGGAAATGCATTATGAAGCCAGTAAAGAACTATGAGGATGTAGTAAGTTTGATCTGAACCACAAAGATTTCTCACTAAGTTTAACACTATGTATATTTTGTGATGTTATTTTTTTTTTCTCCATTGTCACTACAGTATTTATCATTTTGACATGTTGGAACAATTAAATATGTTAACTCTCAAATCCTAATGCGCTCTTCATTTTTTTCCATCTGGTTCATAACTACTTCTCTGGAAAACCCCGACTCTACCTGAGCAACATGATAACACTTGCCGTCTTCATCCCCAAGGCTTCTTTATTATCTATCCCCACCTCAAAAAAGAGGTATTTCAAGCAGCTTTCCCCTAGGTCCTATATACATGGAATAACCTGACAGTGATCATCAAGTCTGCCAACACTCGGAAGTCTGTGAGAACATCTGCATTAGTCCACCTTCAATCAAAAAGCAACTGTACTCATGGTTAATGTATAATAGTATTGAGTATGTCTGTTGTATGTAGAATAATACATTATCATTTTATGTGTATTTGTACTTGCAATTATATTTCTGATCTTCTATGGCGAGATTTCAAATTTTGAGTGGTGTAGAGCAAAGGTTCCCAATGTATGAAGAGTCCAGGTTTTAAAATGTGGAATGAGCTGCATTTTGGACTACTGGTGTTTCTTGAGATTTGGGTCAGGATGGGGGTACACCTTGCCACTTTGTTTGTGAATATGAATGAGCATCATTCTAAATATTATACATAATCATTTCATACTCAGGGTTAACTGTGGTTGGTGGAGCTCAAGAACTTGGGTTATTTTGTCATAAAATACATTACCTGGAAAAATACATAGACATTTTTTTTGTGAAGATCAGGTTAAGGCTGAGAAACAGGCAAAAGACTGATAATAATAAAGAAGGTGGGTCTTAAAATGAGTTAACGGTGTCTTTAATCTTTTGTTTTACTCCACTGGCCCTTATATAACAGCTTTTAATAAAAGTCTATTCATTTTATACATCTATGCTAATGGAAGAATTGAAATCATCCATATATAGAATAACACAAAGAAGTAAATGGCATTCAAATTGCAGCATCTGCTTTTTCAAAGACATACCCAAGCTAATTAGGCTGTTAATATCTTCTTTATTTCAATAATTTACAACTTTCAGTGTTGTAAATTATCATATTTAATATTACATGAACTCTGTCCTTTCAATGGAACATGGATAGAGGGATTTGATGAGTAAGGAATTACATTTACAAATTTACAATCAATTTGCTTCTCCATGAAAAGGGTATAGAGTTTACTTTCTTTAAAAAATAAATGACCTATGGCTCTCCATAGTCTGTTTGTTATAATTAGCATACTGTCTTTTAAAGAGGACAGAGTGTTTTCTGTTCATTAACAGTAATACTACCTTGGCATACAATCAGTCCCCATGATCTAAAAGCACTGAGGACGCCAAATTATCTTCCCTACTAGGACAAAATCAATTAACACCACTAGGGATGTCATTATTGTCACATTAAGTCACCTGATATTCTCAAGGGGATATAAAGTGATTTCTGGAATTTGTAATGGCCGAGTTCTAGAATGAAACACAGAGAGTTAAAGAGAAGTATGGTGCAGTTTTAAATATTACACAGTAGTAATGGTAAAAATAAATACTGAAAAATGAGTGCTGATAAACACACCATATTCTTCTTGTAGCTTTGTGACTTATTACATGGTCATATTATTATTATTAATTATTATTATTATTATATAAAGGACTAAATGTATGTATGTTTCCAATTTGGTACAAGGTTCTATGATATGATGCTTATTAGGCTTGTGCTTTCTTTTTCGGCCGAATTGCAATTCACATTTAGGCCAATCAGCAGGTTTTCTAAATTCCCTTACTCCCCTAGCAATATGTCGTGGAACAAACGTAGTTCAGTAAAAAAAAAAAAAAAAAAAGGTTAAATAAAAGATACATAATATTGAGGTGTGTAATAGAGGAGAATAATAATAATAAAGGTCCTGGAGAACTTCAAAAGCCTCACAACCTTTACACATTCACAGACACACACAAACAAACACACACAAGCCGGAAACTGGATATTATTAAAATCCCAAATCTCTAAGCATCTCCCATGTGTTTCACTGTCTCAATAGAAATTAAATTAAGCCTAAAAAACAATGTTGATTATTTTTCACTCTCAATACTTGATGCAAGGAGGAATAAACGACATTGAAAATGTTCCAGTTTTGTCATATTCTGCTAGGGAATTAGGAGTAAGGTCATATTATAATACCCAGAGCTTTGCAATATATTGGCCTGCACCCCTAAATACACTACTTCTTTTGAACAATGGTAGGTTTGAGAATACTCTAGCCCCAATATTTAAATTAAATATAATTTAACTGAATGATAACAATGCATATTTTGGTTATGTGATAACCCTCATCTCATATCTTCATATATTTTACTTGGTGCAGTAACTTGGGAGGATAGGAACTATTTTAGGGTGGATAGTGGGCAGGGATTACAATGGTGTGACAGGGGCTGTAGTGGGGTGAGTTGGCATATAGTGTGGTGACAGGAGCTAGAGTGGGCTGACAGGGGCTACAGTAAGGTAACAGGGGCTGTGGTGGTGACATGGATTGCAGTGGGATGACATGGGCAATAGTAGGGGGAAAGAGGCTGCAGTGGGAAGATAGGGATAACTGTAGGGGGATAGTAGGTGTAGTCAGGTGGCAGGGTTTGTAGTGGGGTGACAAGAGTTATAGTGGGTTGACAGGGGCTGTGGTAAAAAAAGCATATGGGCACACATGGAGTCTATCCCAAATTGCAGACTTTATTGACGTTGAACAGGCAACATTTCAGCTCAAACAGAAGCCATTCTCAAGCCACAATATATCATCTCCATATGAGCAAATATATACCCTTTCAGAGTATCCTAATTAGTTTGATAATTAGTTATGAGATAATTGCAAACAGTTTAGTTAAATGAGCAGTAAATGCATCAGCAAAATAAATACACACAGAAAACAGTGTCATCGGTATGAGGTAGCTGTCATGACCAGGAGTATGAAACCAGAAGTCACCATAATTCTCACAAAATAAAAAAAAAAGAAATAAGGGTCCAGGCTCCAGCCCTGCAGGTGATAGCCAGGGATATCTCCCCTGTCTGCCTCAGCCACAAAGCAGGAGAATGGGCTGGCCGGCGAATCAAATCTTTGATCTCCCCACTGGTCAAGCTGCCATTTCTCCTGTCTGCTGGTGGACTGCATCCGAGAAGCCTGGGGGAATTTGCCCCCGCCCAGATTATAATTGTTGCTATATTTATCACCTGATGAATATACTTCCCAAAGTATGTTTCTATTGAAGGTGGGTTTGTCATCTTAAACTAAGGCACTCTAAGGTCATTGACTTTTTAAAGGGCTAAGTTATATGCCTATTTGTTATCTAACCCCTAGTTTAAAATATATGTTAATTTGGAAATATGCATGAATTATTTTGTGCCAAAATATTAGACATTTGCATTAGATTTTGCATAGTAAAGTATGTGGCAGGCAACACACTGTGCAAACAAATAGTTTAAAGACAATGGCATACATACTTTCACATATTTTATTTTACAGTTCTTATATAGCACTCTTGCATGACCACTTTAAAAATTATGCAAAAAGAACAGGGGTAATTTTACATACAAAGGGATACATAATTAGAGACAATGATACAGGAGGAGTAGAGGAATAGGAATGTGGACTTCAACATCTAACAATTTACTGTGTGATGTTACTACCGCAAAGGATTCTGGGTGGGCATATGAAAATGAGTTTAACAAAGAATCCAATTTTTGCCTCATTCCATTTTAAACATGGATTCCTTTGAGTCTGTGTTTGCTGCAACAGCAATGTGCCCATCACAGAACTAGGATATTACTGATACCATCACACAATTGCCTTTAATACTGCAGTCACATTAAGCCTATATATATGAGAGGCACAGAGATGACATCATGGCATTCTGCCTTCTACACACATCCTTTTGATCAGTATTAACATTTTCAGTTGCAAGTGAATATTTTTAAAATGGAATTCATTTTAAGGAAACGGAACCTTTTAATGCCAATTAGCTGCTGACATCATTCAACTTTACAAAACAAAAATGTATCAATTTACAGAAAGCGAATGTCGGATACCAGAGTGATGGCAATATAGATATATATCTGATGTATGTATCAATTTATGTGCTTGATTGCTCCATAAATGATTCATATTTTCTATGTGCGCATTTTGTAAGAAGACAGCGACTATACTTCAAAGTATTCTGTTTGCAAAAACAATATACAATTTAACTTACAGAGAAAAGCCAAATAGTACATATGACTTTTATATTTGTGTGCTACTTCAGGGGGTATTTAATTAAGTCTATCCTGTCTAACATGATCTGATGTCATTGTACAAGGATATGTTCTCAGTTAGCAGCTCTCTCACTTTCAGACTCCTCTGTGTATTTGAAACCATGGTAACAGAACAGTCAGCTCAAGCCAATGAGATAATGAGATAGTCTCATTGTAATTGAGCGGTATGATGGGGCACTAGCTCCCATGGGTGGTATATGACAGTCTTACAACTGCTAATAGAATTTACAAAACACACAATATTAGTATGATGTTATTTGCAACAAAAGCCACAGGAAGACGTGGGACATGTAAATCCTTTTTTTTTTCGACTCAAAAAAACAAAGTTATGTACGTGAGCTACGCGTACTTATTAAACCAGTGGTCATCGATATATCTAAATCATAACTTTAACTTTAAAAAACTTGTGCTAAAATTAACCAACTAATCCCTGAGCAGATGTCTTGCATTTTATTATGGTTTTATATACTACATTAATGGATGCATAATGATAAAGTAAAATGTTTTCTGTGTGTTTTTTGTTTTTATTTTTTCTTTCCAATTTAATAAACAGATCAAACAGTTTAATGTATTTTCTGTTTCTGAAATTGACAAGCATACAAAACACATTATAAGAATGGAAAACATTACAGATTCTAAAGTATATTAACAGCATTAATTTTGAAGTAAAAAACAAATATAAACATTTTTTCAATTGTGGTTGAAAAATCTAAATTCTTCCAGTAATGAATGCCATATGCTCTTATTTTATTATCAAATTAATAAGTTCAGTTCCTTTGTACATGCTAATTCTGTTGTAGGATTTGTACAGTTTAACCCATGCTACAAACATGTAACAGGCTGTGTTTACATTATTTTGTTTACAATAGATTATACTTACTTATTATTCATGTTGTAAAAATGAGATGATGCATTGAGAATGGGTAATCATTGCATATTTCCAATTAACTCATTTATGACAGAATAGCAAATAACATTTTATTAAAAAATAAACACTAATTAAGTACACCAGTATTCAAAGGGAAAAAAAATGTGAAGGTGTTTAATCACTAAACAGTGGGGTTTCATTATTAAACTAGAATTTGTACTAAGAATAAAAAAAGAACATTCAAGATAAATCATATCTTAAGGCCATAAAAGCGCATAGGTGAATGGGATTTTTTTTTTCAACTCATTTACCCTAGAATTTGCAATCACCTTGTCAGATATTTCCCAGTTTATTACAACAATTGAGTGGACTAGACAAAACACATTTCTATTTTGTCTAAATTTAAAAAGACTTTTGGAAACTCATTGCTTGGGGAATAACTTGTTATAAAATGTCTGCAGATTTAACTCTGTCTTTGGCTAAAGTCACCCAAAGAAATCAGTTTTATTCACTAATGTGAGAACTGTCAGGAATACAAGTGGTGTCAAAGTGAATTTAAAATTGAAGGCCAGAATAGTTGAATTGGAAATATCCTCCAAGTTAGCTATGTTTCCAATTCAGCTACTTTGCCCTTAAAGGACCACTCTAGGCACCCAGACCACTTAAGCCACTGGCTTAACCCATTCATAAACATAGCAGTTTCTCTGAAACTGCTATGTTTATAAAAAAATGGGTTAACCCTTCCCCTATTTCCTCTAGTGTCTGTCTCATTGACAGCCACTAGAGGCGCTTGCGTGCTTCTCACTGTGATTTTCACAGTGAGAGCACGCCAGCGTCCATAGGAAAGCATTGTAAATGCTTTCCTATGCGACGGGCTGAATGTGCGCGCAGCTCTTGCCGCGCGTGCGCATTCAGCCCATGAGGAGGAACGGAGGAGGAGAGAAGGAGGAGAGCTCCCCGCCCAGCGCTGGAAAAAGGTAAGTTTTTAACCCTTTCCCCCTTCCAGAGCCGGGCGGGAAGGGGTCCTTGAGGGTGGGGGCACCCTCAGGGCACTATAGTGCCAGGAAAACGAGTATGTTTTCCTGGCACTATAGTGGTCCTTTAAGCACTTACTCTAACCTTAATGACCATTTCCGCTTTTAGAAATGGTCGTGGAGCAAGCAATGTGTAATCTATGAGAAGCATTTAATTGGACCATGGATAGGGTAGGCAGCAATGAGAGCTTTATCATGAGCTGGATTCCAGGTATGAATTCCTTATTAGTAAACCTTGTAGACCAATAACCTACGCTCTACCAATACCATTTTTATCTCACACATCACGTTTGATGCACACTATTTTTGTATGTGTCCATTTATTTGTTTTCAATAAAGTTCATTACCTTATGTTGTATTTTACATTAGAGGTATTTTTTATGAGGTTGTTTTCTCCCCTTGTCTGGGAGAGACCCACCTCTAATAGTTCCTATATTTTCAGGGTTAAGCCCTTCATACTTCTATAACCTGTTTCCTTTCCTTTAAACTCTGAGGTCAGGCTTGTTTCCTACCTCTTTGGAGTTTTTTGTGTTTAACTAAACATTGGAGTTGGTTCAAGTGAATAATGTCCACCTGGGAATTACAAATTATAAAAGAAAATATATGCAATAAAAAAGGGTTGGAGTAAACCTTTAAATTCACTTTCACAATTCTCACTTTGGTGAATATCTTTGTATGGGTTCTAGAGCACTCCAGAGCATCTATTTGGGCGACATATCCCCAACGTGCCTCAGCTTTAGAAGAATTCAAATTCATAGTTCATAATTCATTTATATAGCGCTACAGAATCTGTTGGCGCTATATAAATGCAAATAATAATAATAATAATAATAAAAAAAATAGAAATAATAGTGCACCCAACTTGCTCAAACAAAAACAGGTTCTGCAAAACAACCAATATATTTAGTTAAGTGGTGACCAAAGGTATAAGATGCACCTTCATAACCAATCAATCCGTACTCTGAAGCTCTCTATGAACTTGATATCTAGACAAGATTCCATTCATGTGTCCTGAAACCCAACTAAGGAAAACCATGGAGGAAACCCTGTATCACAATCTACAAAGTGCTCAATCAGTGCTTTTAATTCCGATTTATATGGATACACAACCATGCCAAAGCCACCACTTTGTAGTGATGTTTTTTAGCCTGGAAAACCAATAATTATACATAAGACCATTAATTCCATCATGTATGAGAGTGAAAAGGGGATACATGTAAAATACCTGCATCTGACTTTATCAGCAACAGTGCACAATATAACGCTGTTTCTATAACACTGCAGCGCATATTGTAATGTGACCTTTTACTGCCTTTAACGTATATGCGCAATCATTTCTTGCTTCAGAATAAATGAGTCAAATTGCAGGAAATCTGTGAAATTATCACAGGATACACAATAAACATTCATTTTCTAAACGAAACTTTCAACGATGCTCAGTCGGTTTTTAGGAAAACGCCATTTAGAAACGTTAATCTTAGCTATTATCACTTTCCAATCTCTCTAACTGCAAATAAATGGTTTAACTATTTGAGTACAATACAGGTTTTCAATTTATTCCTGACTCATCCCTTGTATAACTCTTTTTCACAGAAAGGCTTATAATGTAGCACTTTGTACCAGCAAGCTCAACTGATACCTACACATTCATCTATTTATCCATCCATCTATCCCGCCATATGATGAATTGATATGTTATAAACAATTCAAATTAAGAGTGGTTATAAAAAAAAACACACACATTCTCCAACCCAGAGTTTGGCAATTTGTATTTGCAGCATTTTCAAAATATTTAAGCACCTACTGATACAACAGTGATGTATTGTTGAGCTGCTAAAAAAAATAAAAAAAATTCTGCTGTGTAATTTGCAATGCATAATGTAGCGATGAGAATTACATGCTGACATTAGATCCATTTTATTTCTTTATGCAAAGTCTCTGATGTTGAAAGGAGAACTTACTGTGTGTAAAGCATTCTATTAGAACAAATGCTAAACACTGTCACACACTAGCAACCATAAAATGCTCAGATTAGTGTGAATTATGCTAAAAGCACATTTGGAAGTAAAACATTTTGTAAATGAATGTCTAATAATATTCTAAGAGAGCTCAAAGTCTTTTATGATTTGGAGAAGTAACTATATCTTTGATACCAGGGTGAGCGTTACAAAAAGTCTGGCACTTTGGCTTCTGTAGAATATGAAGCCCGTAATGCGTCTAGCTATTATGGGTGTTGTAGTCCGGCCAGCTGAAGTGCTGGAAGCTAGCCCTGCTGTGGGGCAGAGTTACTTACGTTTCTGCAGTTCATGCTCTCCTGGTATGCTTTTACTTAAAGATGCAGATTGATGTGTGGAACGTAAAAGACTGAAAATAAAAACAATATGAAATCTTTAAATAATCTGATCTATGTGGATATGTTCTCAAGATCAATGACATAATAATGCTGAAAATGTGTGTGTGCAGTCAATTAGAGAGTGAATAAATAGGATAGATAGATAGATAGATAGATAGATAGATAGATCGATAATGATTAGATGATAGATAGATAGATAGATATAGAGATAGATAGATAATGATTAGATGATAGATAGATAGATAGATAGATAGATAGATATAGAGATAGATAGATAGATAATGATTAGATGATATATAGATAGATAGATATAGAGATAGATAGATAGATAGATAGATAATGCTTAGATGATATATAGATAGATAGATAGATAGATAGATAGATATAGAGATAGATAGATAGATAGATAGATATAGAGATAGATAGATAGATAGATAGATAGATATAGAGATAGATAGATAGATAGATAGATAGATAGATAGATAGATAGATAGATAATGATTAGATGATATATAGATAGATAGATAGATAGATAGATAGATAATGATTGGCTAAGAACACTGGGATGACCTACTCCAAAACAGTTAGAACTAGTGGATGAAGTCAAGAGACTCTTAAGAGCATAATTCCTATATTTTACTGTAGTGGATATTGTTTAGAATGTTCCTTTAAAGGGACACTGTAGGCACCCAGACCATTTCAGTTCATTGAAATGGTCTGGGTACAATGTCCCATGTCCCTTAACCCTGCAATAGTAATAATTGCAGATATTGAGAAACTGCAATAATTACTATTCAGGGTTAAAACCACCTCTAGTGGCTGTCACATAGAGGCCACTAGGGGGCTTCCAGGTTTGAAACAGACCTTTGGTCCGGTATCTGACATTGGACTGATAACTGGGCTCTGCATGAGGACCTCCAGCGTCGGATTTTGCCCCAAAATAAAGCATTGAATAACTGATGTTGGCTGGGGAGGACCGTGGGTGGATCCTGACCCAGCACCGCGGGACACCGGCGTTGGATTCAGGTAAGTGACTGAAGTAGTTTTGACCCCTTCAGCACTGCGGGGGATGGGGACGAGGGGCATGAGTGATGTGGGCACTGTAGAATTCTATAGTGCCAGGAAAACGGCTTTGTTTTGCTGGCACTGTAGAATCCCTTTAAGGATATCTACACCGCTGGGTGCACCCCGTAATTGTCATAGTTCAGAAAGCAGTGTAGTATCCTGATATAATTACAAAGGCTTTATTCAAATTTCATCACTTTTCAAGTTCCATCAATTGAAGAGTAAAACACAATACTTCAAAAAAAAAAGGCACAATGTCAGATTTAACAAACCGCTGAAGCTCAACATTCCCTAATATATTTTTCCTACTAATTTCCATTTATGTTGTAAAAGTTGGTGTCATTTAGGGCTATTTAGAGTAAGCTTACTGGGTGGCATGAAAGTATGCGAAAGAACAAAAAATATAATGTGATTTGATCATCTGGCAAGGTATGGTTTGGGTTCCTTTTTGGGAACAATCCATCTTGCTAAAAAAAAATCCCTTTAGTACATTGTCATGGTCTTAAAAGATTTCCAGTATTAAAGTAGCTTCATCATGTTGATTGCTAGTCGCTTAGAAAAGTAATCACTTTGTTTCCCTTCTACATCTGCAATTGATGATATAGATTACTTTACATAAGCATTGGATTCAGATGACATGACTTTCTTCTGAAACGCACAGTTATGCAGATCTTGTATAAAATCTTTAAAAGTCCTGAAATCTATTCTTTTGGGAAGAATATTTTTTTCTGCTTATTGCAGAGTAAAGCATATACTGCGACCATTTTATCCTTTGTGTTATATATTAGCCTGTATGTGCCATATGAACTCAAAAAGATAGTGATATATACGCTAAAACTGTGCCACATACTATATATCCCCTACCATGCCATATTACACAGTAATATCAAGCTATATAAGAATCCTGGATTCTTACCAGCAGAATATGGACCTAAGGGTATTTTTTTTGTTGTGGTCCTGCTTAAAGGAAAACTGTCATTTATTATTGCTTAAAATATAAGATTACATGTAATATAGTATTATAGTATAATTGTACATTATTTTGTAATTAATATATACAATAATAATATATATATATTATTAGTAAATCTCCTGGTTTACATTTGCTCTGAGGAATTGGACATCTTTAGCCCCCTTTATTTGGAAAACTACATACCTGCTAAGCACAATTTGATGGTCCAAGAGTGCATTTTTGAGATACCTGATGCTTCCACATTACATCAGGATCTTTGAATGCTCACTAGCTCTTATGTTATGTTATGTTATGTTATGTTATGTGGTTGGATAAGTTGTGCTTCTGAACAAAGAGCACTTAAAGATGGCTGCCCTCACAGAGTAGGTAATGTAAGTCAGGAGATGAACTGAAAGTAATAATGTATTTATATGTATGCAATACAAAATAATACACACACAGGGTATAGTACCTGTAATATTTTCTAATATAGTAATTAAAAAATTAGGCAAGTTGTTTTTTTATGCCGCGTCTTTAAATGAAGCCAGGTAAACTATGTCGCAGTTTACATCCAAAGACCTCGTCCTGTCACTTTTGTGTCAAGATAAAGATATTACTAAGAGTGGAAATATAATGTCAGAATGTATTTGTCCTTGTGTAGAGCAACTGTCCCTCTTCTGAACTAAATGGAAAACCCTTAAGATTGCTTTAATACAAAGCAAAATAAAACAATCAGATTTCAGAATTATGCCTACATAATGTTTCAACTAAGGTAAGAAAAGCATCATGGGAGATGCTGTTCTACAATACCTAGGGATCTGTCTTTAGCCACCTTTGCACTAGAATATAGAATCTTGCAACCTGCATTGACAATCTCACCTTTAATTGTGAAATATCAATTCTGATGTCATCTTTAAGATATAGTCATTTTTTTATAATCCAATTGCAATGGTCCCGTAGAGGTGATTTCATTCTAAAATCTCCTTCTCTGTGTCAATTTTTTTAATATTAACCTATTAACAAGTTGTAAATGAAATGACCATATTATTTAAAATATGTTCATTGTTAAGGTTATTAAGTTGTCTCAACTCTCTATGTTGTGCTACCAAAAGTAATAACAGATACTGCTTACAAAAACACTCCAAACACATAAAGCACTTTATCTCTAGGTGAGAAGAATGTGTCTTCTTTCTTCATTTTAGAGAAAGTGCAGAATTGAATAGAAACTGATACTTTTATAAATTAACCTTGCCATAACCCTTTGCAGTCAATCAGACAACCGGTCATAGAAACATAGAATGTGATGGCAGATTAGAACCATTCGGCCCATCTAGTCTGCCCAATTTTCTAAATACTTTCATTAGTCCCTAGCCTTATCTTATAGTTAGGATAGCCTTATGCCTATCCCACGCATGCTTCAACTCCTTCACTGTGTTAATCTCTACCACTTCAGCTGGAAGGCTATTCCATGCATCCACTACCCTCTCAGTAAAGTAATACTTCCTGATATTATTTTGTCTATTATGTCCTCTTGTTGTGGTAGTTTTTCTTCTTTTAACTATAGTCTCCTCCTACTGTGTTGATTCCCTTTATGTATTTAAATGTTCCTATCATATCCCCCCTGTTTCGTCTTTCATCCAAGCTATACATATTAAGATCATTTAACCTTTTCTTGTAAAAAAAGAAATTAACATTTATATTATTGCTTTGGACCTATTGAACCTATTTCAAAGCATGAGCCTGGAGCTCCCTCTCTAACAGCCCCTATGTCAACCCCTTAGTGACCAAGGGCGTATCAGGTACGTCCGACAAAAAATGGTCCTTAAGGACCACGGACGTACCTGATACGTCCGTGGGGAATTAGAATGCTGAGAGTAATCATGATCGCTTCCAGCTGCTCTAATGATATTGCAGCGATGCCTGCATCGCTGCAATACCCCCCTCACTGCTGGGCTGCCGGAGAACACCGGGTGATCGCTCCCCTCGGAGCGTTAACTTCCGGGTTACTCCACGTGGAGCCCAGCAGTGAGGCAGAGCATCGGAAGCCATCAGGCTCTGCCTGTACTGAGTGCCTCGAGGGGTCGAGGCACTCAGTAAATATTTTTTTTATTAAATTACTTTTTTTTAATTGACTCCTACCCTCCTACCCTCCCTCCCTCTCTCTCCCCCTCTCTCTCCCCATGTACTTACCGATCGGTCTTCCTAGTGAGACTGTCTGGGCTCAGCCCCTCTGCAATTTAGGACCCCCAGAGGTCATGTGACATACACACACACATACACACACACTCACATAAGAATTATATACATACATACACACATTTGTGGGAGGAGTAATTCCCTACTTAAACTTCCAGCCCCTACTTACCTCTGACGTTCAAGTTCAAGTGTTCCCACCCACCTGCACCCTTAAAACAATACAATTCTCCTTGGTGGGCCCTCTTTTATTTACAGGCACACTCGGACATTGGTTTCGGCACACCCCAACCAAACTTTCATCTCAGACACTATCCATTGCATATTAAATTCCGAGCACAAATAAATATATATATATATATATAGTAACAAAAAGATGATAGCTGCACTCCATGGTCTTCTTATATTAAAAATTGTTTGTTTTTTCTGATCCTGAGGAAAGCCCAACATGGGGCTGAAACGTCGATCTCTTTTAATGCATATCTAATAAAGCTATTTGAATTTTTAATATAAGAAGACCGTGGAGTGCAGCTATCATCTTTTTGTTACTATATCTGAATTGTCAGCTGGCTTATGCACCCGGCATTACCAAGGATAACGTGAGTGCAAGGAATCTTTTTGTTTTATATGTATATATATATATATATATATATACATACACACACACACGTATTATATCTGTGTGTGTGTGCATATATATGTATGTATATATATATATATCTATATATATATATAGATATATATATATACACACACACCCAAACATATATATATATATATATAATAGAAATTTATAAAAAAAAACAAATATGAACGCTAACTTTGGCAAGCGTTTGTAGCTAAGTGGCTACTACAAAAGACATACCCCATTTTGAATACTGTGGGTTGTCTACTTTTACAAATGGTATGCCATGATGGAGTTCATTTTCATTTTTGGGCTGCTATACGGTCTCAAAGGCAACATAGGCCCAGCAAACCAATCTGGCAAATTCCAATGTGCAAACATGGAAAAGGGGAAAGCCCTACATTTGACCCCTGTATGTTTGCAAAAACCCATAAAACCTGTACATTGGGGGCACTAGGAGATGTTGCTGAACACATATGGGGGTGTTCTTTGTCAGTAAGATATAACAGGAACTGAGAATCCATGCCTAAAGTACAATGTGAGAGAAACAAAACACACAAAAAGTTTGACAAAGACTGGTGGTAGAATTAGTGCATGGAAAGTGTTAAAATACCACCATTTTGAAATACCCTAGGGTGTCTACTTTTCAAAAATATGTGGTTTGCTAGGGGTAAATTACATTGTCCGGCTTCAAAAATGTCCCAAATGGGACATGGGTGCATGATGACGAGCTGTGAAAATTCCAAGTTGGAAAACTGGAATGCGCACCCTCCAAATAAGGTCTTTTAGCCCCCAGAGAACCCGACACACCTATACATGGATGGTATCACTGTACTCAGGAGATGTTGCTGAACACATATTGGGGTGTTCTTTGTCAGTAACATATAACAGGAACTGATAATCCAAAAAATACAATGTGAGAGAAAAATAACAAAATAAAATGACTACCCAAAAGTTTGACAAAGAGTCAATATAGTAAATTATATAATATGATGAAAATAATGGTATCTTTAGAAATACCATTTAATGGTGAGAAAAACTTTATATAATATGTGTGGGTACAGTAAATGAGTAAGAGGAAAATTACAGCCCTGGTCCTTCACGGTAAGAAAATTGAAAAATGGTCTGGTCACTAAGGGGTTCACATGGTAATAGTTGTTTAGCTCGATGGAGCTACGTTCAAAAGGCAGGCAATTGCCCAGAGTACCTGTCTTGCAAAGACTTCTTATTGAGCTTCATTGGGAAGTCTGCAGAAAGTTTTAGCAGGCTTAGAGGAGGAGGCAGCAGACAAGAGATCTACAGGCAAGCTGTTTTTATATTTGCCGCTAAAAAAATTTCCGGGGTAAAAGCATGACTGTTTGTAAGGGGGGTATATTTACTAAATAGTGGGTTTATTTATTTTTAACAGTGAAGTGTCCCTTTAATTACTACGTGACACCAGTGGACTGATATGTAAGTAAATGAGGGCAGAGCCAGAGATCTATCTGGAAAGGGCAGATAATAGACGTAGGATAGTATCAGCAGATAATATATTTTTCTCTTGTTTGAGCAAATCATTTGTTTTTTTATCACATACCATTCTAAATCAAGGTACGCTGCTATACATCACAATAATTCTAATAATAATTATAGCAATGTTCCCATAATACAATATCTAAGTCACATTTGTTTTTGTTTTTTAATCAATGTATATGCGGATGGTCAAAATGTGTTTTAGTGATGTTTGTTTATATATGAGTTATGTTTACCCAGTAAACTGTTACTGTTAAAAAAAAACACATAGCAGTTATAAGAAAGCGTTAGAATGATTACAACCCACCCACGCTGCCTTTGGCTATTGCCATACCTAGATCTTGTCGGCCTGCCAAATTGAATTCTGTAGGTTGTAATTTGTGGCTTCTGATCGATAGCAAGGTCATTGATAGATGACTCAGACATGGTAGCCATCAGATACTTGTGTGATTGCTCGAGTCTGTTGAAAAGCTGTCCTCTCTCTGCTTTTGATAGCTTTGGGCTCTGGAGTGAGGGTCGACCTGACAGCTGTTCATCCTAAGGGAGAAATAAAACAAATACATGAAGGTTCTATACCTTGCCACTTAGCTGCTGTTAGAACGTTCATCTGTGATCTGGACAATAAATACCATTTTCGAAGATTGACAATCAGAAAAAAAACATTCGAGGATACCTGAACAAAAACAATATATCTCACAGGCTTCATGGTAAGCCATGAACATTGATTTTGTGGCTTAACGATGATTCCTTAAAAACGATCAAGGCATTTTATTTTAAATACATATTTATAGCATCTGTTTTACATGTGGATTTTATTTAGATGGGAACCCAGATATCGTTTTGTGTAAAGTTCTGTCTTTTTTGTGCTGTCTATATCAATTTATTTTAAATGACTATTACATGTACAGATGGCTGAGGAAGGATAAAATGAAAGCAGGAATTATTCTAGAAATCATTAAGATCAAGATAGAATGCTATCCATACTGAAACATGAACCAAATGCAGTCTTTGCGGCTTTTGAAGGAGAAAAAAAAAAGAGTAAAAAAACTGGTCAGGCGTAAATTAGGGCAAAAACAACATTTGCCGTCTTCAGAAAATTATGAACGACCTTTTTAAATTCAGCCAATTAACACAGAAAAAAAGCTAACATATGATTCGCATAAGAAAAAAAAAAGGATCTTAATTTTATTTGAAGGGTTACCAATAACAATAAACATCACTTTATGTAAAAAAAATTATTATGTTATTCTGGGCAAATGGTGATAATTTATCTTCTCAAAGAAAAACTTAGCTAATTGAAACAAACTTTGTAGTCTGTATTACTGCCATTTGTATATATGCCACTAGTTAAAAATTGACATTGAAGGCTGATGCTGCTCTCAACAACGCCACAGTTTCCCAGTTTTATGTACTTTTTAATTTCCTCTGTGGAAAATCTGGTGTTCATAAAAGTACTGCTGAAGAAAATGTGGAAAAAGTTGATTCATTCCATATTTACATTCCTGCTAGTACCTGGAAACGGACCAATTGCAGTCTCAAGCCAAAAGAGAAGTGGAACCAAAACTCATCTTCCTATAGGCAGCCCTTAAACCAGACGTATAAAAATAAAATAGACAAAAATATTTTTTAAATATTTAACTTTGATGCTATAAGCAAAAAGAACAACACGTTTTCTAGATGAATTTGGATGAAATACTAAGCATTGTGATCAAGTGCTTTCATACGTAGGTCACATCAACACAAAATTTATAGTGTTCACCGCATGTACAATGATGTAAAAAAAGTCCTTTATCTGCAAGTGCTAATGTGTCGATATATTCATAAATTGAGCTACTACATAAGCATCTGCCTAGGATTCTCATTGATGAAATGATCTTATTCAAAGCCAGCAAGGAAAAAAAATTACATTGCTAATGCAACGACTAGAATGTTTTGGGTTTAAAAAATTCACGTATGAATATATGTTCAACATCTTTGAAGGGTTCCTACCCAGTAAATGCATCCATTTTAGATCTTTCTGTTCTGTCCATTTGTCATTAGTTGAACATAAGTGCCTGACTAGTCAAACATCTACTGATTTTCAATGAGGTTTACTAGCGTATCCCATCAGCCTATAAAAACACAAAGGGAAGCTCCGCCTAGTGCTTGGATATTCAGTTGCATTTGTGACCCATGGCTTATCTTGTGTACAAGTCACTGAACACAAATACATACCATACCATATGCTCTTTCTTCCATTCCTATGTCTTCATTCCACTCTATCTCCTGATTTGGTTGATTACTGGTTGTCTAATTCCTAATTTACCACCCATAGCTCAATGACTTTACTATAGACGTGAACACATCACAAAATTGTGACGCTCCTCCTTTGAATCTGACTACATATTTACTACCTGAACGCATGTTTCGGTTTCCCACATTATATTATTTTCATTTTTGTATTATGCAATCACGAACTTCCTTAGAGCCTTTCCCATCATCGGTCCTTCTAAAATGAGCGTGCTTTGCAAGTTTGTGCCCCATTTCTTACACTAGAAGAGGTTACCCATGGTTGACTTTCTCTTAAACATAATGAGCATCATTAAATTAAGTCTAACTGCACCTGAATTGCATTTGAAATGCCTTAAAACATTTTATTGCCTTACCCACCTTATTGGGTGACTTCAAAAAACAGTCTTTGCATTTCTCATGAATAATAGAATAGACACTAGAAACAAATTGGGAATACTTAGAACTTATTAGCTTTGATTCCAAATTTATGATTACGTGTGACAATGGTCCAACATGAGGCAGTGTTTATCCTGCCCCTATAAAAGACAAACATGTTGAGGAAACATCTAATTTTTATATATAAACGTAACCGCACTGCATCTCCTGGCTAATGCTGAAAGAAAATTAAATAATCATAATACTAAAATAGAAAAAAAAATGTTATTACGGGAAAAAAACATAAAATGACAAAGATGTTAACATTGCAAAGATCTTGATTCTAAAATCCTGTAATGCTTGATCAGAGCATACCATCAAAATGAACTAAGTGAGAGAACTAACAAGTATTGTTATATTGATGCAAACACGTTATTCTGATAGCTGTATTGTTAACGGTCACCATAGAGAAAAATATTTGGCCATATGTATGGTACACGCATAGACTGCATTGCATTTGGTTGACGTTATAATGTCATGTGGAACAAATCCTAAGAAATAAGCAACTACTGGAACCAGCATCTCAAATCATGATAATAAAATGAATGAAGTAAAACGCAGTGGCACTATATCAAACAATATATCAAATTATATCAAAACGAAATTACTAAGAGAAAATAAATGTATTCCATGTGAGTTAACTCTTATGTGCCAAAATGTACAGAATATTACCCAGTAACAAGCTGCACACCTTATCTGGCCTGTGTCAGATAATGTCTTCAACTGCGTTCTCCTACTTTTCATGATAAATCCTTAGCATCGTGGGAGCTGATATTCATGGCAGCAAAAAAGATGCCAAAGCTTCTCCTGTTGAAAATGTTGATTTTCTAGATTTTGTAAAATAGGTAATTAGCAAAATAAAGTGTTTTCACCAGATAAAAGTTTCCATCTCCTTGCATTTTATCTGTTATGTTGATCCATAAACTCCCATAAAGGCCAACCCCCAAGAGCAAATAGGGAGGGGGGGCATAGCAACCAAATAGACACAGTTGGTTTAACAGTTGGAAGCAGGGAATTCTAGGTAAATTACCAGATTACTGGTGAACAATGCTGAGGGAGCCCAGCAGTGTCTTTCCCCACCCACCCTCCCTAATGGTTCTGTTCTGGAATTGTTGTTTGTGTTGTATTTTCTTAGTTTTTTTAAGTTTTTCACAGCTGCGGGTTTTTCTGCGCCACCACCAAATTTGGTAAATGAATAATGCCCAGATGGGTTTGGGGAGTCGCAGCCTGAAATTGGTTGATGACGAAGGACAGGCTGAAGAGGCTCTTGGAGAAGTTTAAAGTGTATCTGTCTGCTGGGTAAAACCAGCAGCTGACAGTATTTGGTTATGTTGGTTTAACTAAAGCTGTGGCCGTTGCTCTTACCCACTTAACATGGTGTTGTTTAGGAAGGGTAATGGGAAGGGTAATGGGATTTGGTGATCGAAGGAGTCAGCAGTCAAGCAACATTGATATTTTTGCAAAAATCCCCCAATGTGAAATATCCACTTACATTCTGACAGCCAGGGGAAAGAGGGATTCGAGGTACACTAAACCAATTTTCTCCATTCATCTTTTAGTTCAGAACTATCTTCAGATCTTGGCATTTGCAAGAATAAAAAAAGATGGGACTATAAAAGGCCTTCTCATGCCTGAGCTACGAGAAGCCATTTTGCAAGAAAATGCCTCATCAGTGACGAGTAATGGGTGGTGGGTGATAGTGAACTTTAGAGATTTGAAGTCCCCTAGGTATTACAAAGTCCATAAAAGTTTTAGGTGGTAAAATGAAAAAGAGAACTTAGATCATAGTAAACAGTTATCACATTCATGAAAAGTGGCCAGGGTAATCCCTATGCTTCATAACTTTTCTGCCCCGTCACCTGTCATATAGAGGTTAAGGTAACACATATTAAATTAGAAATTCATACTTGGGGGTCACACTCTCACTACCAACCTCTACCTAAACTTTTCATTAAGAGGTTTAGACCAGTATTGCCTCTATGCTTCTAAAATAATTCTTGAGAGGTTTTTGCATGTCTCATGGAAACAAGCATAGCAACTGGAGAATCTTGCTTTATATATTAATGTCCAAATATAGTAGTACAATGTGGAGAGTCTGAGATATGTTTTCTTCCAATCATTGAACAGCAGTCCAATGAGCAGATCATATTGAGTATGAAATCAGTCACTATCTGACTTATATTTCGTTAGTTTGTTATTTGGGTCAACATGAACTTTTCCAAAATACATTAAATGCATTCACTTTTCTCCCCCTAATGTTTACATAGTTCCTCCTTATACATTTCAGAATTAGTTTTATTCTTACAATGACTTCCTGAATCCTTTAGGATCAGACTTTAATTCTTGGTACTATCCTACAACTTCACAATATCTGTACTCAAACTTCATATCATCTCTAATTCTACCTGCAACCTTTGCTCGGTTTCTGTTTGCATTCTCACAACATATTCTATCATACAGCACTTTTCTACATTAGACAGCAAATCAAGTTGTCCACTCTTTACAGTAGTTTATAATTGCCTTACCACGCACATTTTGCACTACTGTAGTTTATTCACCCTGTTTAAACTGCGATCTTTTCTGCTTCCTTATACTTCTGATAATGAAAATGCATTTGTTTATTGAGATACGGATTGCACATCTGGAAATTCATAATGTTTCATTACAATTTACCTCTTGTGTAATTAAACTCCACTTCCTCTAGATTGCAAGCTTGTTTGATCAGGGCCCAGATCATATCTTGTTTCCATCTACCTACACTTGTTTGTCACAACTTATTTTGATGATTTGTTCCAATGTTACAATGCTACATAGCCTGTAGGTTCTTTCTAAATAATAATAATAACAACACTAATAGTATTTAATAACTAATAAAAAGCAATTATTGTTTAGAAACCAAATTACTTTAGGGACCAATGAAAGATATAATGTAAGGGTTATCATCAAGGGGACACTGGGCACCAGAATCACTACAGCTTAATGTAATGGTTCTAGGGCAAATAGCCGGTCGCTACAGGCTGCTTTTTGATAAAAGGCAATGTGTACACTGCTGCTCAGTGCCAGCTTTAGTAGATTTAAGAGTATCTGTCCAGAATTTGTGTCCACTTGTGTATAGTATCAATAAAGTTTACTTTGCTTCAAGCTGATCGCATGCGCATACGCTGAGGGATAACTAGACGTGACAACGCTGGAAGTCCTGTTCTGTTCTGTTTTGCCCAGAGAGACACGCAATGTACCATGTTTAAACACCGGATTACGAGGAGACACTTAGCTCTTGAAAAAGTCCTAAAGGACGAAACGTGTTGAGCCTATCGAATGCCCCAGAAAAGATTGCAGCTTGAAGCCTTCCCTACAGGATTATAACCAGACTGTATCCAAAATTCACTACCTTTTCAATAGACTGGGCGGGACTACTGGTATCCTGAGGTACTATTGGCAGCTCTATACTATATGGGGACTAAGCCCTTTTGTAGCTGAAATGCCTGATTGCACACTAAGGAATATTTCTTATTGTGCCACTAATTTTGTAAGTGTGTTTTTTAGCTACTTTCCAATGTTTTCTTGTTATTAATAAATACTACACTATAAGCTATTTTATTTTATCTCTTTTCATGCATTCCTCAACCATCCAAGTGGTAATTTTATTAACACACTTGTGAATGTAGCGCCCTATACTGTATATGTTTCTTGATTATACAGAGTCCTAGGGCAAGAGGCTGGCAAGAAGGCTCCTCCAGGAGCCCGTGTCGAGGCTACTTTTGCCACACCTGGGTTGTCTACTTTTTCAAATGATTTTCCATGATGGTGGTAAATTTCATTTTTGAGCTGCCATGCGGTCTCAAAGGCAACATAGGCCCACCAAAAGGATCTGGCAAATTTCAAATTTGAAAACGAGGAAGGTCTGTATTTAACCCTGACTTGCCAAAACTCTGTAAAACCTGTAATTGGGGGCTACTGTTGTATTTGTGAACATAGATATGTGTTTTTTATTATCACTGAACGTAGATATGTGTTTTTTTATTATGTGTATTGTATTGCAGTAAAAGCTAGTAATATGATATTAACAGAATTGTTAGATTATATTCATATTACATTATGTTGCATATATGAATATTTGAGGTGAAATAAAAAGACCTGTTTCTTCTGAACAAAATGATATATAATATGTATGAGTGCACTTAATATAAGAAAAGGTCAATTATGGTTGAACAGACTTATAGCGCAAATTCCAGCTGACTGTGAGGTACAGGGTCAAAGTTTACTCAATGATGAGTCCGTGGCGAACCGTTCGTGGCGAACCGTTCGGCGAACAGTTCGGGACATCACTACTATCAAACAATCAAACAGCTAATTTATAAAAGTGCTGATTTGTCATAGACATCTGCACTTTATAAACTGGGGTTAAACTAAGATATTCCTTACCCGTAAAGCATTTCAGCAAGATGGAGTGTGGAATGGTTCTTTAAGTACACAGAGAATAATGAAACTGGCTTTATGTGGCGGCAGTCAGTAACTTCCCATCCCTACTGGTAAAAGTTTGCCGTCAGGAAACGGCTGTTACCCGCTAACAATTACCCACAGGCAGTTTAGTGAGTAGCGGTTGGTTGGTAAAAAGTAGCGACAAGATTGTAAACAAGCCCAATATGTTCTTTATTTATTCATTTATCACTGCAAATTAAGTTGAAACAAGATAATCTTCCATGTTACATACTACAATTCAATTCCACCAAGCCTGTTATGGTTGTAAAACTGCTTTGATTCAAATATAAAGTTTTCTACAACAAAAAAATGAAAGATTTAATTGCAACAACATAATCTCCTATCAGTTCCTATTTAAACACACAGACCTGAAATGGTCTGGAACACAGCTATTATCACACTATGCATTCATTTGTAATTATTACATATAAAGCATTATCTTAACTTGCTGATAAATGTCCAGAGGCTTTTCTGGTTGGTGTTAGCAGTGTGGGAAGAGAGACACAAAAAATGAACAATGGATACATTGGAATCCTGTTGACAGGTCAGAGTGTTTATGAATAGAAAAGAGAGCAAGCGACAGATAAATGCACTCTTCAAAAATTAGACATAATTTGGGGTAGATTTAAAGGGAGGAGGCTTATCTGTTGGCCTCATAAAGATGTGAAATGGAAAAATATTGCGAATTTATACAAAAAATATTAAGAATAGAGAAGAAATATTTAATTCCTACTATCAGTCTTTTTATTTGTTTTGGGTCCACAAATGTAACCCCTTAATGCCAAATGAAATACGTTGTAAAGTATATCATGATATCAATTTTGCATTCCACTTTCACCTTCCAATCCTGCTACTTTCCCACCCTGTCACTTGGTTACTTTCGCCCATGCTGTCCTTCGTATTGTGTTTTTGTATCCTTTCGTTTGTAAACTTGTTCAAACAGGGTCCTTATCAGTCTGGAGTTCTTGATGACATATTTAATACCTTGGCTCATTTGTTGTTAAATCCACTTTTTTTCGTAACATGTAAAGTGCTGTGGAATAATTTGGTGCTATATAAATGTGAATAATAATAAAGGGGTCGGCATAACCCTGATCCTAAAAATTTTTATTTTGCAAGGGGTAGGCATTATCCGTATAACTCAAGGCTACTACTTTATGGTATAAATTAACCACAGAAAATAAAATAAAAGTCAGAAAAAAACTTCCCATGGTGAACACATTCTAAATATGTAATATTAACCCCTTAAGGACTGGACTGTTTTTGCGATGTTGTACATTTGCACCAGGCATATTTTTACACTTTTGTGGTGTTTGTGTTTAGCTGTAATTTTCTGCTCTGTCATTTACTGTTCCCATACAAATTATATATTGGGGTTTTTTCAGGACAAAAGGGGCTTTCTTTACATACCATTATTTATATAATCTCATGTAATTTAATTTTAAAAAAATAAAAAAATATGATGAAAAATTGAAAAAAATACATGTTTTTTTACTTTTACGTGAAAAATCTTTTACTCATCTACAAAAGCGAATTTGCAATCAATAAAATTACTTAATAATGTAAAAATATTACATAAATACGCACGTAGAATTTAAATATATATGCATATTTATATATTTGAAGTCTACGTGTATATTTATATAATTATTTATGTAATTTTGTATATGGACATATGTATATTTCGTATTATTTTTATTTATTTATATATACATAGATATATATACAATTTCATTCTACGTGTATTTTGATATAAATATATATATATTAATATCAAAATACAGTTAGAATAAAATTTCATATAGATATATAATTATTTTTTAAATTTTATTATTATTTTTAAATTTTTGTAATTTAATTTAAATTACTTATTATTTATATTTTATAATAATATATATATACAATATATATAGTTATTAAATATATTATATATATATATATACATGTGTAATTTAATTATAAGTGTATTTTTATATTAATATATGTACATATTAATATAAAAATACACTTAGTATGACATTATATATGTGATATGTAGACATATATTATATTTATATAATATATGTCTATATATTATATATATATATATATATATATATATATACACACATATATATTTTTTTTTTAATTAACATTAACTTTATTTATTTTTTAATGATTTTGCACATGCAGGGAGACTGCCTGTCAGCACAGACAGTCCCCCTGCAGGCAGACACATGGACACATCTGTTGAGCGATCACATGGCCCCAGGGGTCCTAATCCAGTGTGGGGAGACTATCTGGGCTGCAGGCAGTCTCCCCACAATGGGAGCACCGCTGATCGCCGCCGGCAGAACGACGGCGATCAGGTAAGTAACTAAGACCGTTAGGACAGTTCAGGACCGTCAGCGGTCGGCAAGGCAAAAATGCCGATGACGGTCCTGAACCGTCCGCGGTCCTTAAGGGGTTGAAACATTATAGCTTCTTTTTTGACTGGGTTAACTCCACAGTGTATGGGGAGAGGGAGAAAAATGTGTAAATGTAAACCATAACTAAAATGAACATAAAATGAATAAATGTTGATATGCATTCCAAAAGACGTGTCCATATCAACATGCACCTCCACTAGGCTACTAAGCATTGTGTATGCGTGGGGAGCAATTATTGTATGCGTTCGTCTTAGAAACTATGAGGTAAGGTAATTATCTAAACTTTTCTAGTTAACTAGACCTCTTTACTTTTAGATACAATTTGCAAATTTTCCTCATCAGTTCATTATGATGGCTAGAGTGTAAAGCACCCATTTTTAAAAATTAATATAGATTTACAAGATGTTTCTTCTTGATTTCTGTGTTTGAGCCTCGCTCATGCATTGACAAATAAAGTTTAAAGGAACAGCATGCAATAATTGCTGACATTGTTTTCATTACACTGATCGGGATAATTTTCACCCACACCTGCTGCTCTGTCTGCTCTCCTCAACCCCTTAGATCTATACGGACAAATAATGCACCGTAATAGTGCTAATGGCATTGGGGCTTGTCAAGATAAGAATTGTAACAAAAAGGATGACTCCCCATGTGCACTGTGCCAAAAGTAATTTTAGTAGCACATGGACTGTGGCTCACCAGAGATTGTCACACATATCACATTTCATGCACAGTTAAAATATTCTGAAGATAACCTCATGTTCAACAGAAAGAGTAGTCCCTTTAAATAGAAATGTATATCACACGTTCTCATTTAGCATGAATTAAGTACAGTCATAGAACAAACTAGGAAATATACTAACAAGAGCAGTTAATCTGTCATAGTAGTGATTATTATGTTTATCTTCCTTAAGCCTACACCGTGAGAATCTCAAATATTCATCCTTGGAGCCCCACATGATCATTTCCCTCTTTTACATATTTCCAAACTATTCAAATGGACAAAGAGGGACACTTTGATTTTAGGGGTGGGGTGTGGCCAGGGGCATGTTGTTCTGAGAAATATATATATATAATAATTTATACAACTAAAATGCAATATTGATCAAGAACAATGTATCTTATTTAAACAGACTGATTTCTAAAAATATATATTGTAGTTTGTAGCGGATGGTATTAAGGCTGGCCTCAAAGGCTGTGTTAAAAATGCAATTCGTGTGTTTATTCTCATGTATAGCTAAAATTGTATGTAGCATTCGTATGATTGTTCGGTAGTTTTCATCCGTATTCCATACGAATGAAAACTACCAAACCATTAGACCACCGCAGAGAGAAGTGTGCACCTTTTTAGGCTTTCACACGTTTCTAACTGCAGGTTAATTGGTACGATCGGTACTTTGTGCATGTATCTGGGTGGCCGCCGTTCGGCATACGAACACGTGGCGGCGGCCATCTTACGCACGAAAAACTCAGCGGTGTTTGGTCGTCGAGTGTCTGGAACTCAAATCAGACACTCAATTACCCAAACACCGCTGAGACCTCCAGAGCTCCGTAACTCCTGAACGGAGGGGCTAACCAGCCCCTTGTTCGGTGAATTAAAAGTACCGAACAAGGGTATTCATGTGAATACCGATTTAATGGTGGATGTCATGTATTACTATGTATTTTATCTCCCGAACGGAGACCGACCACAGGGCCAAAACACCTGGAATCCTTTTTCGGCTACCACCTCGTGTGCGGTCGGTCAAATTGTCTCTTCCACCCCTGGTCCGATCTGGGTGAATTTTGAATATGTTAGTCACCCAGATCAGGGCTACTAGGGGGTGTCACTTAGATAATTGTACCTCACTGTTTTGGGGTACATCCAGAAACCGGGTAAAACTGTATCATGTATAAGTGGATTATGTGTCACACTGAGGGGAGGAGATGTATGGGAGGTAACTACTGTACTATTGACTACTGTCCCAATTAATGGGAATCCATCCCTTGCATGGGATAAACCTTTAAAAGGAGTTTGTGTGATTAAAAGTTCAGTTCTGCTCCTGATGCTGTGTGTCGTCCAGTCATTGGGATCTGTATGGGGATATTCGTGGATTGCCTGGCTTGCTGAGATTATTGCTCTATGGTATTTTATTACTTGTTCCTGAGCCTCACTGGGATCTTTAGTGGAGTTAACCTGTGAAAGACCAGCTCTCCGCTACATAGTTTTAAGACACATTACTGTGAGCATTATTGATGTGGAACTCTGTAATTCACTCAAACACACAAACAATATGGAGCTCATAGAAAAGAGGGACATTAGGTAAAAAAAAAAAAAGATATAAGGATTTGGGCTTTAAAAGGGATAGTCCCACTGAAATAGGAAAACTTGGCATGTATACTGAGGATCTAAAGTTTGGAGTTCAAACTTTATGCACAGATCCAGTAGCTCCCCCTGTGGTGGTAGAGGGGAAGGAAAATATCACATAGGAATAATCTTTGATCTATCAATACTGTGATTTGCAAACTCAAGACTGACACTAAATGTTAAAATTAACCTGGTCTAAAACACATTTGTAAATGAGAGGCATTAAAATGTCCCTGCACAAGGCTGTATTAATCCTGATTTAGTGTGCTCTTTGAAGCTTTGCATGGTACTTTTCAAGGTCCTTAATATATTTGGGTAAACTTTACAAATTGATTAATAAAGTGTGTTTTTGCTCCTTTTGCCCTCTTTTCTTACAGGCCTACTTGTTCGTTGGTTTCGGCACACCTCAACCAACTCTGCATCTTCTAATACATTCCATAACCAATTAAATTCCGAGCACAAAAATATATATATGTATATGTATTGTTATATTATTTACCTTAATTATATAATATATGTTTATATTTTGGTATATATTTATATATGATAAGCGTGTTCATGTTTTAACATCTTGAAAAAATCATTTGAAAAACTTTTTCAAAATCAGGACCTAAATGAGTATTTTTTAAGTACAGTTAAGATACATTTTTAGGCCATTATCTCAGGGTGAACACCCTAATGGGATGTGCTGCACACACCTATACCTACGACATTCTACTGGACTCCATTGCTGTAGCATTTATAAAGGATATTCTTCATTTGTAATATACATATATCATACAGTCATGTGCACAGTGTAAACACAGTCAGATATTCATATACAAATTAAATGTACAGACGCATATACAGAATACATATACATATAACGTCACATGCTTAAAGATTTTTTCCAAACACCATGACCACGTCTCCTTTTGAAAGTAGTCGTGATGGTGGCATCTAATTTGCATCAGTGCCCTGTTCCCCTCTGCGCTACCTCCCAGCCCTCCCTTTAGCCTCAACAATTACATTTTTGCTTTTATAATTAAAGTCCTTCCTCTCTTCCTATATCCTCCACACAATTCCCTCTCCGTCCCAGAGCTCGAACATGCGCTCTGAGCCAGTGAAACAGTCCAATCAAATGTTTCTCTTTAAGAAGCATTTGATTGGACCATGGATGACGTGCTGTGACGGCGCCAGATTCAAGGTAAGTTTTAATCTATTTAGTACGTTTATTAGGGTGAACAAGATCAATAGTGCCCAATAGAACATAATAAAAATAAAAAAGAGTGTTAAGAAAATGGTTATAGCAATCTTTTAAAAATCCCCAAGATACATTTAAATATGCATTCAACGTACAATTTTGTGAAGAACCTTTTTTAGTTGTTGACTTGACAGTACATGAAGAAGTTGGCAGGAAGGGGTCACTGGGGAGGTAATACATTAATATAGTTTGTTTTTTTGGGTTAATTGGGCTGCTGTGTGCTATATACTTATATCTATATACCTACATATATGCAGTATTAATCATGTACCCATCAATATGGGCAGCATTTTACACTGCTAGTAGACTTAAGAAAAAAAAAAGATTTAAAAATCAAGCAATAAAAGCTACATAAGGAAAAGTTCACCACTGTGCAATCTATATTTAATTAATATACTGTATCTTTTTATTGAAATTATTTCGAATAATTTGTATCTATCCAGCATATAATTGGAAATAATTTATCTGTGCTTGATTTCGACACAATGACAAATCTTTAATGTGATTCACTTCGAGCTTGTACTAGTGACTGTGTATACAGATTTTAATTTCTCCAAATTACTTGCTGCCTTACAGTGTCCTGCTCCTCTGGGACAATTCTTTCATGTATTTTTTAGAATGCACACAGAGTGCCATGACACTACAAGGAGGGTGTAATATGGCAGCTACTCATATGTCTAATACATTATTAGTCAGGAGAAAAATATGAATATCAATTGCTTTTAATTATGTTTGTAATGTTTTGTCTTTATATTTCCATAAGGAAGCAATGCTTTCAGAAATCATTCAAAACTACTCGCTACTTTGTTGAAAGTAAATTATTGATTCACATTTTACAAATAGTCATCTCCAAAATCATTGGTATATTAGATTATAATTGGCAAAAAAGATTGTACATAGATTTGAAAAAATTCATAGGGAGTTATATTAATGATTCATAAGAGTAAAAATATTAATTCCTCATTTTTTAGTTGTTATGAGACTGGAGAAATCTTAAATAATTCCTCTATGACTAATCTTTCCAGGCCTTGAGATCCCAGACTGCACTTGTGGACTGGACTCACCAACGTGAATTATTACTACTATTTATATTATTATTTATAAAGTGCCAACAAGTTCAGTAGGCGGACTAACAAACAAGTATTTGCAACAAGACATGTTGAACGATCAAGAGCAGAATGTGCTGAGTGTCCTGGTCAAACAAGCTTACATTCTAAGGGGAATGGGGTAAAATGATACAAGAGGTAAACAGTTGTTCAGTGGAGATTCAATCTATGAAAATGCGATGACCTTGTTAATTTTGTAATCAATTAATGCATTCTCACTGGGTATTGGTGAGCCATTAGGGTCCATGTCACTTTCTGTTAACCCTCAGCCTCTTTTGGTGGAAACATTTTTGTTTTTTGGTGAAAATGACCTCGTGTTTGGTAGAATGTTACTTATATGCCACTTTGCAGGTGACCGCAGGAAAGTGTACATTTGAGAAATTTTTGGAAAGCAATATCCCTTTAATAACATTTTATAATGAGATATAGAGTATATATGTATATATATATATATATGATCTGCATTTTGAGTATATACATCAAAGCACTATCACATTGATTATTTAGTTATGACACTGTATTTTTTCCCAATTTTTCAATCACATTTATGTTGCATGATATATATTCACAATGCTCTTACAATACATTCATTAAATACACTTTGATTTATTTAGGACTAGCACTATTTAACTTGACTCCCATGTTAAAATTAGCGTAGGACCTGCCGATATTGGGGAACTGAATCTCCATATGGTGGAACTGAATCTCCATATTTATTTGCTGGGATAGGTGATTTTTTTTTTAGATAGTTGATTTTACATAGCCTTGTCAAATTTAAAACTGTTGCTTAATCTGCATTTTGTTTTCACTGGATTTTGTCCATCCAGTGTTTAGTGAAAAACCTTGATGCTAAACTTCATTAAAGGGTCAAAGACTTGTTACCCCTAATATCCTGAACTACCAGTGAGCAAAAAAATTCTTACATAAAAAAACAAACATTGGATTTTTTGATACATTTTTTTTTTCTTTCTGGTCAACTCAGACCATGTGGCCATCTCCTTTTATGGAGATCATGGTGACAATATCTTCTTTTTTAACCCCTTAAGGACACATGATGGAAATATTCCGTCATGATTCCTTTTTATTTCAGAAGTTGTGTCCTTCAGGGGTTAATGAGGGAAACCTTCCCTTTTCCCCTTAGTAATATAGAGATAAAATATGGATCCTGAGGGCTGCAACAACACTTGAGTTTGTAAAGGTATTTGTTAGAGTGAAAATTCCGTCAGCTAAAATTAAATACGTTAAAACAACTGATCATCACTGCGTCACTAAATCCAACCGCAGCACTACTTTTCCAAACTAACTTTTAATATGTAGGTTTTTCTTAAAAAGGTATGCTCAAAATAATTAGGAGAAAATAAAAAACAGCTGAAGAAGTTGAAAATGATTAAACTGGACTTTGCATTTCCGTGTTTGTGTGGGTGGCAAAGACAATCTAGATTATACATTTCAACATTTGTCTATTTCAGGAAGTTGATACTGTGATGATTACTGCAGACTCAAAACATATTTGTCTATAAAAAATACCTTCTACTTTATATGGGCAGTCACCTTCATACTACCAACTTTATTATTTCTCCTGTAGAATAAATAGGGTTTTGGATTTTCTTATTGTTGTTAACTTATAAGTTAATGTTGGTGTATAGACACTTCATTCTGAAACTACCACCAAGGTAGCAAGTGCCACTGCTTCATCCTTGCTGAAATAGATGTAGTATGAGTTGTATCAGCTCAAAACCTTTACCCACCAATTTGAATATTTTGGATCATTTTTAGGTGTTTCACCCTGGCATTCATGCATTGAAATTATTGCAGCAAAATACTGATGTAAGAAAATTTAAAGAAGGATACCTTTTAAGATCTCAGACAAACATGGACATCATTTGAGTGGCCACTCACATTTCTAGGTCAAATCTAGAATGGTATGAATTATGGTGCTACAGATGCAAGCATATGTCCTGGAGTAGGGAGTCCAGTTAGAGATGTCAAATCTTCCATTCATTGACAAATAAGGGTTAATAGGGACTCACTTTGAGTCTTCTCTCTTTATAACAGTTCATGTTTCTAGTGGGGTCACATGTTTTCATAATATGTTTTCTTCATATTAAAACAAGAAGTATACGGGACTATAAAGATATATAAAATATCCTGGAGTATGTGGGACTCATTAAAAGCAGTCAATGGACAATGCATTGTCAACAATTGGCCAAAATTAATCCTACTTTGTACTTTTTCTGAACTGGGGTATACTCTGATCAAGTAGTATAATCAGGAAACATGCTTTTAAACATACAATGAAGGGAACAAAGAGATAAAAAACATATAGTGTAGATGGGTTTGGTGAAAATGAGTGATGAAAGTAAAAAACTGAAACCACTCACATGTTCTGGAGCCTATATAATATTAGCTCCGTACGTAAGCCTATGTGCTCTTTGGGCAGCAGCACACCCCTTCCTCTGAGATGTACCTCCACAACGACAAGGAAACAAAAGGAGAAAGGGACCCAATGGGTGGCATATGTGCGAACAGGCAGATAATATATAGGTGGTAAATGTTACGCTCACCTAGTTGAGAGCCTTAAATTCCTGGCTCTGAGAGTGGTCAGCGATGTCCCAGTATGAAGGGATGGCACTTCCCTGTAAAGATTCCCAGAGGCTCCAAGGACTTCAATGGGTAAAGAAAATGTATTGATTCCAAATAAATATAAAACCAGAAATTTGGAGTATAAAAATTGTAAATAAAAGTCCAAATAAAAGTCCAAATCAGCCGAAACACGTTTCACTTGTCTGTGAGATTCCTCAGTCAGCTGTGATGTAGCCTCAGGGATTTCTTGCTTTTTAAATGTCCCATTACTTCCTCTTTAAGGTCACATGATGTTCAATTGTCCAATGATGAATGTGAATTTTCTATAGACATTAGTGTAGCCTGGTGACACCTGGGATTGAGGGCTACCATTTGTTTATTTAAGTTTAACACTCCTGTTTAATTGTAGCTAACCATATCATTGGTGGTTCAGAGATATTTGAAAAAAACGGTAGGTGGTTGGCGGTATTGGTGCCATTCGCCACTTCTGCCCTGCACAATCGGAAGTGGTATTTTATTATTTTTTTTGCCCTTGTTGTGCAGCAGAAGCCTTCTCTCAACACCCTGTGGACGTGCCAGGACCTCAAAAGAAACCCCATATTGGTAATGGGCATATGGGAGGGCGGAATAAAGATCCATAAAATAGAATTATAGAACGGATGGGCAAATTCTATAAAAACAATGTAAGGGTAAAAAATCTTTTTGAGTGTTCACTAATATTAGGACTCATGGTAGGGTAATAATAGCAGAACTCATATGATGAGAGAGGGAGAAAAAAACATACACACATAGAGAGAAATACGATTAAACCTGGTATACATTTAGACACAATATAACTTAGCAATAAGTTACATTTTTCATATATAGTGTATCTTATTAGTGGGGATATAAAGGGAATGAAATCCAGAAAAAAATAAATATAGAGTATGTATAAAAAATATATATAAAAACCTATTTACAGATGCCTCATGTATAAAGTGTTTAGTATAAGGGTGTGAATGGATGAAATTTAAAGGTCAGAATATCGGTTAATAAACTGAATTCAAAAGAGATTATTTTTAAAAGGGATTATTTTTTAAGAGATATTTCATAAAAAGACATTACTTTTAAAAGAGATTACTTTTTATAAATAGTTTGTTTTTGGGTTTTTTAAAGATATAGGCAGCAGGTTAAAAAATGTGGATAAAAACTATTGGGGGGAAAAAATTTGGGGAAAGAAAAAGTGGGGGGGAAGTAGACTAATTCTAAAGGAAATTTCATAATTCAAATCAATGTTTAAACCGTGAGGTCATAAAGTGCCAAGATTAAAAATCCACCTCATCTTATTTTGGCCCAAAATTTTGTTAAAGTCACCTCCTCTTCAGTTTCCTACCACTTTTTGAATGCCCATAAATTGGAGTCCTTTGGGATTACTATTGTGTGAGGTTTTAAAGTGGTGTGACACGCTATGTCCTTTATATCTTTTTTTAATGTCCCTTACATGTTCTTCCACCCTTGTATGTAAATTGTGTTTTGTGTGTCCTACATACTTTTGGTCGGATGGGCATTCTAGTAGATAGATCACGTTGATTGAGTGACGTGATAAGGTTTTTAATAGTGAATTCTTCATTATTTTGTGTATTGTTAAATTTTCTTACATATCTTTTTTACTGTTGGTATTCCTACATGCTAGAAACATGCCACATCCAAAAAAAAAAAAACATTCCTGCTGTCAATGGGTTTTATATTGCACTCTTTTTAAATATGATTTTTCACTAGTAATTTTTTCATATTTGGGGCACCCCATAAAATTATTTTAGTTTTATCTTGTAAAATGTTAGATAAAATGGGATCTTCTCTAAAAATTGGCCAGTGTTTATTGATATCGTTTCTTAATTGTTGATTACCCTGGCTGTAGTCACAGATAATTGGTATATTTTTGTTCAGTTCCAGTTTGCTTTCTTTTGCTTCTTTACTTTCAAATAGAGTTTCCCTTCTAGTTGTTAGGACTTGATTCAGGTCGTTAGTTAGATTTTCTTCCTTATATCCTTTTTCTAGCAATTTATCTTTTAACTTTTGTGCCTGTTCAATAAATGTATTCTCCTCTGTGCAGTTGCGTCTAATGCGAATAAACTGTGATTTTGGAATCATATTGAGCCAGGGTGTAAAATGACAACTCGTAGTGTGTATAAAACTGTTAACATCTACTTTTTTAAAATGTGTACTTGTTTTAATTCTATTCTCTTTTATAAAAATATCTAGATCTAAAAAATTAACATCAATCTTGCTAAAATTGGTAGTTAAAATTATCCCCCGTCATTAATATTTAATTTGTTGATAAAATTTTGCAAAGATAGTTCAGTGCCTTCCCAAATAAAAAACAGGACATCTATGTAGCGGTGACAGGTAACGAGGCCCTCCCCCCAGCCAGCGTTATGATGAATAAAGTGAAGTTCCCAATGGGCCATGAACAAATTGGCATAGCTGGGTGCGAACCTTGTCCCCATTGCCGTCCCACAGACCTGTAGATAAAAATCCCCATTGTACCAGAAATAATTGCTAGTTAAAATTAAGTGAATGCCTTCCATAATAATGTGTTTTGGTAAAAATTTCTTTGATTGTGCTAAAAAATATCTGGTGGCAGCGCAGCCCCTTTCATGTGTAATGATAGTGTAAAGGGAACTAATGTCTGCCGTTACAAGAAAAAAGTTGTCCTCCCAGGTTAGTTCATTAATGTGTCTCAATATATTTCCTGTATCTTTCAGATAACTTGGTATTTTTTGCACTAATGGTTGCAGGCACCGGTCTATGTATTCGGATAATCTACATGATATTGACCCGATCCCTGAAACTATAGGTCTCCCTGGGGGTTGGGTGGGGTTTTTGTGAATTTTTGGGAGATGGTATAATTAAAGGGAAATCAATTTTAAGATAATTGAATTTTTTTTAATTTAAACTTTCTTTTTCTAACCTCTTTTTTTAAGTAACTGTGGAATTTCTCTTTTAAATGATTTGTAGGGTCTATTCTCAATTTTTTATATGTGTTGTGGTCTTCCAGTAGCCTTTGAGACTCCTTATTATAATCCTCTGTTGTCATAAGGACCAGTCCTCCCCCTTTATCCGCTGGTTTAATTATTACAGAATTATCCTTCTGAAATTTCAAAGTCATATATTCCTTTTTGGTGAGATTTTGTTGGTATTTATTTGTTTTTTTTTAATCTTGTTTATGTCCCTCATTACCATTTTTTCGAAAGTTAGCATCTCACTGGATATTACGTTTTTTTGGAAAAAAAAGTAGATTTTTCTTTTAAATCTGTATGTTTATATTTCTCTTGTTGTATATCTTTGGAGTTGGTTATAATGGGGTTCTTGTGGAAAAATTTCTTTAGACACAGTGTTCTTTTGAATCTGACCCCACTAGAAACATGAACTGTTATAAAGAGAGAAGACTCAAAGTGAGTCCCTATTAACCCTTATTTGTCAATGAATGGAAGATTTGACATCTCTAACTGGACTCCCTACTCCAGGACATATGTTTGCATCTGTAGCACCATAATTCATACCATTCTAGATTTGACCTAGAAATGTGAGTGGCCACTCAAATGATGTCCATGTTTGTCTGAGATCTTAAAAGGTATCCTTCTTTAAATTTTCTTACATCAGTATTTTGCTGCAATAATTTCAATGCATGATTGCCAGGGTGAAACACCTAAAAATGATCCAAAATATTCAAATATATTATCTGCCTGTTTGCACATATACCACCCATTGGGTCCCTTTCTCCTTTTGTTTCCTTGTCGTCGTGGAGGTACATCTCAGAGGAAGGGGTGTGTTGCTTCCCAAAGAGCACATAGGCTTACGTACGGAGCCAATATTATATAGGCTCCAGACCATGTGAGTGGTTTCAGTTTTTTAACTTTCATCACTCATTTTCACCAAAACCATCTACACTATATGTTTGTGATCGCTTTGTTCCCTTCATTGTATGTTTAAAAGCATATTCCTGAATTTAAGACAACACAAAATTGTTGGGGTAAGTGAACCGCTCTATCACTTATATTTGTATTAGCACTCCACTAGGTGGTGTATTTTACACTACATTTCTATATATTGTTAATTTATTGTGGAAATAAGGGTATTCCACTTTATGTGTTTGAGTTGCTTTGTATTTTAGGCACTGAATAATTTCACCCATCACCTCTGTAAAGAGGGTTTTTTGTTTAATCAGGAAGCATGTCTGCCATTGTAACTTTATGATTGCATGCAACAATTCCACCACTAAGTATAACCAGGTTGCACAGTCACGTATAATAACAGGGGTGGCCAGAGAAAGAGCAACCGTGCAGGTAACCAGCCAGATTCATCCTTTGCACTAGGGAGGTAAACATGGTGGATTATTCTGCATCTTCCTCCACACAGTGAGGACATAAATTCAAACTCATTATTTTATTATACAAATAATGCAGTCAAATATTCATAATAATAATAATAAAATTAATTTACATCAAAAACCACCAAAATCTGTTACTTCTAAAATGATTTATATATCAACCAGTAAGTTAATGAAACATCAGCCAATCACAGACTCCGTATTGCTTTCAGTGAGAGAATGTTACACATCCTATAGAACTGTCTGCCACAAGGGTTTATATGATAATTAAAACAACAATTGTAAGGGCACATTCTGATCTATCAATCCATACAATATTGCAGATTCATGGCACTAATAATTAATTTTTAAATATTAATAAAACAAATCAGAATCATTAGTGTGAGTGAATGAAAGCCAACAAAGCAGCTAAAGTAATCAGTCCCTTACTCATTTGTCTCTCTTCAAAACAATGACACTAGCTAATAGAGACAAATAAAAAAACAAACAAACAATTTGAGCACCAAAGGCAACACCAGTGGTGGCTCCCTTCACACCCTACATTTTGTTTATGTTTAGGCAGGATGAGAAAATTAGAAATGTAGTTTACAAACAACAGGAATTCCATCCATCCATCTATCTAATTTGTCTCACTGTCTGTCTGTCTGCCTGTCTATATATATATATATCTGTGAGAAATGTATTACTATATTCATCCCATCATTCTCGTTTTATATGGAAAGAGGCTTTTCTGAAAAATAGCTAGCTGTGACATTCTAGTAAACAGTACCAAATACCGTAATTGGACGCTAATTGAACATTGCTTACATAATTGTCTGAGTGGTTACTTTTATGCTGCAGTTTTTTTTATAAATGCAATTATTTAGCCTTCCTATTTTTCCTTGACCTTGCAGGAAAAAGGGTATATTCCAGTCAGCATAATGCTTTATCTTTGAAAGCTACAATCAATAAGGATAATTAATGATGCCTGCTGCAATGATAGCCTCAGCAATCATTATGCCACATTAATCCATGCAGTCAGTCTGAGGTCAAGGCCATTTAAATCATTTACCGAGGGGCGGAGAAATTCAAATAATATAGCCATATAAATCTGGGGGCATATTATTACTCCCTATCTGTAGGTGATTTTGAGCATTTAATATGCTGTATAACGAGACTATTTGGTAACCACAATAATATCGGCCAGATCCCATGGTATGTATGAGCTCCCCTTTAATTCAGGTCAATAACTCTTTCATATAGATATCATGCTCAACAGCTCAGCAGACAATTAATGGCACATAGTTGACAAGATTATGTGCAGCCGCTCAACAGGTTGTCAGACAGCAATAAAATATATTTATTATTTTCATGAAACTGTACATGTTTTTTTACTATGGACATTAAATTGGGTAAAATACATGCATACAGTATGTTCCATTATCAGGTCTAAATCATTATGTTCAGGGTTCATGAAGGTGTTGTCCCCCCACCCCCACCTATTCACAAGAGTCATTGGAACATAGGCAAGAAAAGTATTGTTTGAATTGTACATGTATTTACTATATTTTCTCATAGTTCACACCAACATGTAGCTTCTTCCTTAGCTACTGTCTTGCTATTGCCCCTTAGACACCTAGACTAGAAATTGAACAGGTAACGTGGTCCAGAGATCCTAAATTTGGACTACATGTTAAAGGGAATTTGCTTAATCCTGGACATCTGGATTAAGAATCATCAGTCCTTAGGAGACAATGGATGTACTAACTTTTTGGATAGTCCATTTCCATGTTACAGTAACATATACACTGACTTGAATAATTACAGTCCAAGGAGGTCCCTACTATGGAAAACAAAGAGAAGAGAAATATATCACCTGACCCTGAGTCCATAGTAAAGAATGGCCACGTAAGTAGACAGTGACACTTTGCTAAACTGCTAACTTTTAAAACTTTAAAAAAAAAGAACCATCTCTCATACCTGCAGCTGTTTGCCCAAGACATGGATGGAGACCTAAAATTATTTATCAGTCAAAATAACTTTTTGCCTGCATGGAAGCAGAATGTTCTCAGCATACAGTGTGCACAAAGATTATGCTTAGCTTAACTGGAAAAAATATTTATTAGGTACACAATGATGATGATAAGACGGAAACATCATACTTTCTGGTTAAAAAAACAAACAAACAAAAAAAAGCCACTATAATGCCCTGTACAGCTTTTCTACCAGCATAGATGCCCAGAAACATCTAGCTGCTTCTCAGCATATCAATAATAATTAATATTATTATTGCCATTTGTATAGCGCAAACAGATTCTGTAGTGCTTTACCATATTATGAGAGGGGGGATTTATCTATAAATAGGAAAATTACAAGAAAACTTACAGGAACGATAGGTTAAAGAGGACCCTGCTCAAGCGAGCTTACAGTCTATAGGAAGTGGGGTATAAAATACATTAGGGCAGGAAATATCAATCAAATAAGGTGGGAGTGAAGCAGAGCTGGAGGAGAGAATAGAGTGCTGCCCTTTAGCAGAGAGCAAGAGACAGGTATGTGTGGTAGAGGTTACTCTGGGAGGCCATAAGCTTTCTTAAAGAGATGGGTTTTAAGGCACTTCTTAAATGATTGAAAACTAGGGGAGAGTCTGATGGTGGTAGGCAGGCTATTCCATAGGAAGGGAGACGCCCATGAGAAGTCCTGCAAGCGTGAGTTTGCCGTACAAGTGCAAGACCGAGAAGGGTCATACCTATGGATCTGTGAAAAGATATAAGAGGGACTAGAATTGTTCAGTGCTTTATAGGTATGGGTTAGCAATTTGAATTGACTCGTATAGGATACAGGAAACCAATGTAAGGACTGACAGAGGGGTGAGGTGTGAGAGAATCGACTATAGAGTTAAATCAGTCTGGCGGCAGCATTCATTACAGACTGTAGCGGGGCCATACGGCTTTTGGGAAGACCAATTAGGAGAGGGTTACAATAATCCATGCGGGAAATTACTAGAGCACGGACAAGCTCCTTGGTAGCATCTTGTGTAAGAAAGGGGCGGATGCGGGCTATGTTTTTAAGATGGAATCTACAGGAATTTACATTTGTCAACATGCTGGATATAAGGGCTTAAAGGTGAGGCCAGAATCATGAGATAGGAGAAAGGCATGCAGTGACACGTTGCAAGACGACAGGGGAGAGGTCCGGGGAGGAGAGATATATCTGGGTGTCATCAATGGACAGGTGGTAGTGGAATCCAAAAGAGGTAATAAGTTTACCAAGAGAGGCAGTATAAAGAGAAAATAGAAGGGGGCGAAAGACAGAGCCTTGGGGGACTCCAACCAAAACAGGACGAGGGGAGGAGGTATCATTAGAAAAGGAGACGCTAAATGAGCGTTGGGAGAGATAAGAGGAAAACTATGAGAGGACAGAGTCACAGAGACCAGGTGTTTGAAGAGTTTGAAGAAGGAGAGCATAATCAACAGTGTCAAAGGCAGCAGAGAGTTCAAGAAGAATTAGTATGGAGTAGTGGCCTTTGGATTTAGCTGCGATTACGTCATTAGTAACTTTGATAAGAGCAGTCTCAGTAGACTGGAGGGGGCAGAAGCCATATTGAAGAAGGTCAAGGAGAGAGTTGGAATTGAGGAAGTGAGACATACGGGTAAAGACAAGTCTTTCCACAAACAGAGAGATCTGATAAGGTGAGATGGGACAGGATCGAGCGGGCAAGTGGTGGGTTGAGAGGACCTCTTGTTCAGTAGCTGGGGAGAAAGTCTGAAGGGTAGGAAAGGCATGATCTACGTGTGGTTGAGAAAGAGAGTAGCAAGGTGGGGAGAATTCTTTCCTTAGCTGTTCAATCTTGTCGGTAAAGTAACATCCAAAGCTATTGGCAGTAAGGTTAGTTTGGGGGTGGCCACAGTCAATAAGATCCTCAGCACTCAGACATATAAAATATACTGGTGGTGTATTCTACCATTAAAGTGAAAAGGCAGTATTTCAACACTTTTAACACTTTTGTTTGGGGTGAAAACCTATTTAAAAATGTTTGCTTTTTCCCCCCACTTCTCAGTCAAATCTTTGGCATACAATTGCAAGAAAAAGTATGTGAACCCTTTGGAATGATATGGAGTTCTGCACAAATTGGTCATAAAATGTGATCTGATCATCATCTAAGTCACAACAATAGACAATCACAGTCTGCTTAACCTAATAACACACAAAGAATGAAACGTTGCCATGTTTTTATTGAATACACCATGTAAACATTCACAGTGCAGGTGGAAAAAGTATGTGAATGGCATAGACTAATGACATCTCCAAGAGCTAATTGGAGTGAGATGTCAGCCAACTGGAGTCCAATCAATGAGATTAGATTGGAGGTGTTGGTTACAGCTGCCCTGCCCTATAAAAAACACACACCAGTTCTGGGTTTGCTTTTCACAAGAAGCATTGCCTGATGTGAATGATGCCTCGCACAAAAGAGCTCTCAGAAGACCTACGATTAAGAATTGTTGACTTGCATAAAGCTGGAAAGGGTTATAAAAGTATCTCCAAAAGCCTTGCTGTTCATCAGTCCACGGTAAGACAAATTATCTATAAATGGAGAAAGTTCAGCACTGCTGCTACTCTCCCTAGGAGTGGCTGTCCTGTAAAGATGACTGCAAGAGCACAGCGCAGACTGCTCAATGAGGTGAAGAAGAATCCTAGAGTGTCAGCTAAAGACTTACAAAAGTCACTGGCAAATGCTAACATCCCTGTTAGCGAATCTACAATATGTAAAACACTAAACAAGAATGGATTTCATGGGAGGATACCACAGAGGAAGCCACTGTGGTCCAAACAAAACATTGCTGCACGTTTACAGTTTGCACAAGAGCACCTGGATGTTCTACAGCAGTGCTGGCAAAATATTCTGTGGACAGATGAAACCAAAGTTGAGTTGTTTGGAAGAAACACACAACACAATGTGTGTGAAAAAAAGGCACAGCACACCAACATCAAAACCTCATCACAACTGTGAAGTATGGTGGTGGGGGCATCATGGTTTGGGGCTGCTTTGCTGCGTCAGAGCCTGGACGGATTGCTATCATCGAAGGAAAAATGAATTCCCAAGTTTATCAAGACATTTTGCAGGAGAACTTCAGGCCATCTGTCTACCATCTGAAGCTCAACAGAAAATGGGTGTTGCAACAGAACAATGACCCAAAGCATATAAGTAAATCAACAACAGAATGGCTTAAACAGAAGAAAATACTGAAGTGGCCCAGTCAGAGTCCTGACCTCAACCTGATTGAGATGCTGTGGCATGACCTCAAGAAAGCGATTCACACCAGACATCCCAAGAATATTGCTGAACTGAAACAGTTCTGTAAAGAGGAATGGTCAAGAATTACTCCTGACCGTTGTGCACGTCTGATCTGCAACTACAGGAAACGTTTGGTTGAAGTTATTGCTGCCAAAGGAGGTTCAACCAGTTATTAAATCCAAGGGTTCACATACTTTTTCCACCTGCACTGTGAATGTTTACATGGTGTGTTCAATAAAAACATGGCAACATTTCATTCTTTGTGTGTTATTAGTTTAAGCAGACTGTGATTGTCTATTGTTGTGACTTAGATGATGATCAGATCACATTTTATGACCAATTTGTGCAGAAATCCATATCATTCCAAAGGGTTCACATACTTTTTCTTGCAACTGTACACTCTATGCAGCTGAATTGACTGTCAAGAGAAACCAGTAAAGACATCCCACAAACGGTCCTTTTGCTCATCACACGTCGCGGCAAGATCGCAAGCAATGCTATAAATACTATAGGGCACTTTTGACATTGGACATATTGAGCGCTCAGATCCAAGCTATCTGGGGACATGTTGGACATATAGGTTAAACATTGTATTAAAAATATTGTGTATTTTTATGTGGTTTTTGTAACAGTTTCCTTTACCTGGAGATAATTAAGTTACCACAGCCACTTAAAGGACCACTCTAGGCACCCAAACCACTGGGTGCCAGGTCTCTCTAGGATTAACCCTTTTTTTTTATCAACATAGCAGTTTCAGTTTCAGTTTTTTATAAATGGGTTAATCCAGCCTCTAAAGCCTCTAGTGGCTGTCTCATTGACAGCCGCTAGAGGCGTTTGCGTGCTTCTCACTGTGAAAATCACAGTGAGAAGACGCAAGCGTCCATAGGAAAGCATTATGAATGCTTTCCTATGAGACTGGCTGAATGCACGTGCAGCTCCTGCGGCGCATGCGCATTCAGACGAAGAGGAGGATCGGAGGCGGAGAGGAGGAGGTGAGCTCCCCACCCGGCGCTGGAAAAGAGGTAAGTTTAACTCCTTTCCTTGCCATCCAGCCTGGCGGGAGGGGGTCCCTGAGGGTGGGGGCACCCTCAGGGCACTATATTGCTAGGAAAACGAGTATGTTTTCCTGGCACTATAGTGGTCCTTTAAGCCAATTATCTCCAGGATAGAGGAGAAGATAGACCACAGCCTAAATCTGTGGAACTGTTTTGGGCATGAAAGCCATGCTTGCGGTCGGTCAAATGTGACTTCCATAAAACTTTTGAACCCCTGCTGTGATCAGGGTTATCCAGGGATATATAAATTTATGGGGATGTGTTATGTTTTGGGGTGTTATCTGGACTTTGGGGAAAATGTGTATTTTTCTACCTATGGATAATTAGGTTATTGTATTAGCTGCTTTAATTATATCCCAGGCAGTGGGGAGGGCTTGTGTGCTGGATGTGGGAGTGTCGGACATTATTGTATTGTTTTGATTGGTTTGCGTCCTTTGTGTCCTGTGCTCCACGTGGGTGGTAACCTTGTGGGGAAAATGTGTATAAAAGAAATGACTTTGTGCTCATTAAACAGACTTGTTCTACCCTTCATGAAGTTTCGGCTCATGTTTGGGGGATAGGAGAACCACCTACACTCTGGGGATTACTATAATCACTATACTCCCCAGAGTAAGCTCTTGTAAGAGCTTGTTCCTGTTCCTGTTCCTGCTCTCTGGATTTAGGAGAGGTCTACCTACTGGAAGCTGGTCCCTGGCCTTGGGCCCAGAGTAGGAGGAAGACAGCGAGACCCCTACCAAGCTGCAGCGGTTCGTGGGGTCTGCGGTGGTTATGGTGTCTACTGGAGTGCATAGAGCCCTCAGTAAGCACTAGGAGCATCCGTCAACGGAAGGTACCCAGTCGGGGTGCCAGGCAATCCGTTACAATTGCCTTATCATTTGGCTGAATAAATCACCAATATATTTATATTGCTTAGTGCTGGGGAACTTTTTTGAATTATTGATTTACCAAGATTCGGTAGATCTTCACTAGGGATCTTACCAAAAGTACAGTGTTGGAAATAAAAAAGAGAGACAAAAAGAGGGAGGACTTGGATTAGGGAGGGCTCTGCAACAAGCTAGGTGTTCTGGGTGGGTTCCAATATCCGATAAATCAGTGATGATTTTATCCAGGCAACTGCACTTACTATATTGAAATTATGCTTCAAATATAGACTTTATTTTTCGATGCAGGTGGAATCTTTGGATCCCAAAAATGTCTTTCATCCCACACAAACATCTGTAAGCACTAAAATGTTTAGCTACATGAAGGCGTTTTGGTGTATATAGATCATGACCCAGTAGTCTCACTGCTCAGTTGTGTGACATCTAGGAAATAAATCACTTTTTTTATGCAGCCTTGGCCACACCTCCCCTGACTGTGACTCACTAAGCCTCCATGAAATAAAGGTTTGATTACTTTAGAATTCTTATCTTCGGCTCTGTTACTTGAGCTTTATTTGCACATAGGAGTCTTCAGTGGACTCTAGCAGGCAATTAACACAGCAGATAGGTTAGACATTCGATATTAAACACACTGTGCAAAAAAGGAAACTAAAAATGTAAGCCACCTTGCAGGAAATGTTTTGGAACGCTGCATGAATTACAGTCAGGTGAGGTGTAGCTAGGGCTGTATAAAGAAAGTAATTTACAGTGAAGGAAAAAAGTTTTTGATCCCCTGCTGATTTTGAACGTTGGTCCACTGAAGAAGAAATGATCAGTCTATAATTTTAATGGTAGGTGTAGTTTAACAGTGAGAGACAGAACCACAAAAAAATAAATCCAGAACAACGCATGTCAAAAATGTTATACATTGATTTGCATGTCAATGAGTGAAATAAGTATTTGATCCCCTATCAATCAGCAAGATTTCTGGCTCCCAGGTGTCTTTTATACAGGTTACAAGCTGAGATTAGGAGCACTCTCCTAAAGGGAGTGTTCCTAATTTCAGCTCGTTACCTGTATAAATGACACCTGTCCACAGAAGCAATCAATCAATCAGATTCCAAACTCTCCACCATGGCCAAGACCAAAGAGCTGTCCAATGATGTCAGGGACAAGACTGTGGATCTACACAAGGCTGGAATGGGCTACAAGACCATCGCCAAGCAGCTTGGTGAGAAGGTGACAACTGTTGGCGCGATTATTTGCAAATGGAAGAAACACAAAATAACTGCCAGTCTCCCTCGGTCTGGTGCTCCATGCAAGATCTCACATTGTGGAGTTTCAATGATCATGAAAATGGTGAGCAATCAGCAGAGAGCTACACAGGAGGATCTTGTTAAAGATCTCAAGGCAGCTGGGACCATAGTCGCCAAGAAAACCATTGGTAACACACTTCGCCGTGAAGGACTGAAATCCGTCAGCGCCCGCAAAGTCCCCCTGCTCAAGAAAGCACAGGCCCGTCTGAAGTTTGCCAATGAACATCGGAATGATTCAGAGGAGAACTTGGTGAAAGTGTTGTGGTCAGATGAGACCAAAATCAAGCTCTTTGGCATCAACTCAACTTGCCTTGTTTGGAGTAGGAGGAATGCTGCCTATGACCTCAAGAACACCATCCCCACCATCAAACATGGAGGTAGAAACATTATGCTTTGGTGTTTTTCTGCAAAGGGGACAGGACAACTGCACCACATCAAACGGACGATGGACAGGGCCATGTACCGCCAAATCTTGGGTGAGAACCTCCTTCCCTCAGCCAGGGCATTGAAAATGGGTTGTGGATGGGAATTCCAGCATGATAATGACCCAAAACACACAGCCAAGGCAACAAAGGAATGGCTCAAAAAGAAGCATGTTAAGGTCCTGGAGTGGCCTAGCCAGTCTCAAGACCTTAATCCCATAGAAAATCTGTGGAGGGAGCTGAAGGTTTGAGTTGCCAAACGTCAGCCTCGAAACCTTAATGACTTGAGAGGATCTGCAAAGAGGAGTGGGACAAAATCCCTCCTGAGATGTGTGCAAACCTGGTGTCCAATTACAAGAAACATCTGACCACTGTGATTGCCAACAAGGGTTTTGCCACGTACGAAGTCGAAGGGGTCAAATACTTATTTCACTCATTGACATGCAAATTGAATTATAACATATTTGACATGCGTTTTTCTGGATTTTTTTTTTTTTTTATTCTGTCTCTCACTGTTAAAATACACCTGCCATAAAAATTATAGACTGATCATTTCTTTGTCAGTGGGCAAATGTTCAAAATCAGCGGGCGATCAAATACTTTTTTCCCTCACTGTAGCTCCTAAATGGTAGAGAATTAGGTAGAGAATTGATTTGGAACATTTCAAGGGCATGTTATGCACATCAAAACTGCATCACTAAGGTAAAGTTATTTTGGTGCTTAGAGTGTCACTTTAAGCTTATTATTTAAACATTTTTTGCATGAATAGATTTAAATTGAATATTTTACAATATACAGAAAATCAAGTAATGATAATAACATAGATATGGACAATTCCTCATTTATGTTTCATAGTGAATTGTTGTACAGATTTGTGCTTGCTTTTAGTTGCTTACGATTGCTTACAAGTTACGACACATTGTAGTTGCATTTGTTATATGCGTGGAGAGAGAGTTGAAAAACTTAGACTGCTAGTTCTGCGGATGTCTGAAAAGCACTAAGGTCACAAAAGGAAGAGAATAGAATGAAGTGAGAACAGATGGAGGAAATCCAAGACTCAGAACTTGTAACTTGCATACAGTCCATCCATTTATAAATGAATCATGTTTTCCAGCAACCCCAAAACTTTATTTTAGAGGGACACTTTTCTTAGGCTTCTGTATAACCTTTCTTCAGATTGCTTGGTGATATTTATCCATCTATATAGAGATATAAATTTTTACATATTTTGTCAAATTTGTAAATATTGCAACATAAGGAGTACCGTATAATTTTAACGGTTTCTATTGCTCACAATTTTAATAAAAGAAAAATATATATATTTTGATTTATGTTTGAATTATGTATGTAATTTTCAACAATGTACGAAATTAATTTTTGCTTTGTCCATGTATTAAAAATATTTCTTTTCTTTTTTTTTTATTCTTTCTTTTTACTGTGCAAAGAAATATAAAAATATGCGCGAGGTATCCCGACGGCATTCCTCATGCTGATTTTCAACAGTTATAACAATGTGGTATACAGGATTGCTTGCACATTTTTAGTTAATTAGTTTTAACGTAGCTTAACATGTCTAGTAACATCTTGACAGTATAGTAGCATAGATGAGCATATTTAAGCTAGACGTTGCTTAAGTGAAAGGGTTGCTGACTTTAGGTCTAAGCCTGAGGTGATGGGTCACTGATTATAAAGTATAGCATTCTAGGTTCTTAAACATATATGTAGTTAAAAAGACCTCAGCATCTGTAATAGTGGGATTTTACTCCACACACATCCCCCAGTGTGGCAAAGTGCCCAGCATTAACTCTGGAGCTTAGTAGCAGGTAATCGCCCGAGAGGCACAAGCTTATTGGGAGCTGCATCATAAAATAGAGTAGCATAAGATACCAAAGTAAGACACATTGCTTATGTTGTGGGCTAAACCTGCTGGGTTGCGCTGTGGGATGAGAATAGTCCCAGGGGCAGTTCAAGCTCACCCCCCGACAGCTTTATTGGCTTAGTGAGGTAGTCCGGAGTGAGATTTTGCTAGGCCATTTTGCTAGGCTACTGCTGCGGTCCGTCTGCTGTGTGTTTCAAGGGGGTCCATGCTTTTCTTCACGGGTTGTGGAGTACCCATCTCACCTCGCTGTTGAGGGGCAGACCGACAAGAGTTCTCCCTTCTGGCGCCCTCCTTTGTCTCGGAGTGTTCGCCACCTGAAGGCTGTTTATCGCTGGTCCAGGCGTGTTGGCAGTGTGTTGCAGCGGTACGTGGAATCCGCGTGGTTTGGGAGAGCCGTTTCAGTGTGGGCAGCCGCAATCTTGGGTGAGACATCCTCTCGCCTGTGTCCCTTCATCTGGTGGTGTGCATGCAGTTCCAGGTCTGCAGTAGTGCTTTGGTGGACCGAGATGACCCCCACTGGTCCAAAGGGGGGGGGGGAGGAATCCGCGATGCCCTGCAGGACTTCGGAGCTGGGAGATCGCCGCGTCCACCACTCCGCATCAACCGATAGGCCGCGGGTCGGACCTGCCACTCGGAGTGCATAATGTTCTGTCCCTGCTCCTGCCGAGACCACCGTGGGGTGAGTATGCTTTGTGCCCGGTTGGTTTAACGGTGTCTCGGTTTTTGGGGCTTATATTCTGGGATTTGGTCGAAGCTCCAGGTGGATGCGACTACCCGGCATGTCGGTCAAACTCCGCCCCCCTTCAATTTATTTTGTAACAATGCTAATGATGGAGTTAATTTGTATTCTGATATATATGATACAACACAAACACAATGGATGGAGCAATTTTGTTCTTTCCTCTTCTCCAAGAAGAGGAAAGAACAAAATTGCTCCATCCATTGTGTTTGTATTGTATGTACTTTTGTGTTGGTATAGGGGATACCACACGGGTGTTTGAGCTATTATAGTCACTTACTGTGCCATTTGCATTTGTAGTATATATATGATACAACAACTAATGCAATGGTATCATAAATTAAAATAATAATTATTCAATTATTCTGTGCAAGGTCCTGAAAAAGTTTTTTTTCAAAATAATACAATTTACAAAGCATTGGGAAAACTATATATATATATATATATATATATTCTTTTTTACAATATCTTGTGATTTAATAAGTGCCAATTGAGAAGTGAAATAACAGTGATAAAATTAAGTTGAACTCTAGCTTGACAACTTTATCAACAAAGAATTTATCAATAAAACAAATATCCAGTCGATGAACTGCCCCTTTAAACAGCAGTAACCCTTACAACTTTTTTAATAAATTCCTGTGTTTGATGCGGTTTAACAGAGCACCTGATAACTGATATAGCAGGGCAAACATCTGTTGTATTATTTCCAAAGGAGGCTAGGAGAACGTAATTCCATTCACATAAAATATGCATTTGTTCCTGACTGTCAAGTACCTCTATTATTTTATTAAAAAGTCAGGGGGAAAAAAGAACATAATCAGACTTCATAATTTATGTGTGACATTTTCATTACAGAAAACTTTACGCAAAATCGAAATCTAAAATTTAATTTCCTGTGATGTTTAAATTACTTACTAACTGGCCCACCTCCAAACATTGTCATTATTTGAAGTCCCATATGAATTCTATTAAGAATACGATCAATGGCTGCCAAAAAAAAAGGGTAGTGAAATCTTCTACATAAAACAGAGAAAAACATATTTATATACTAAGTGGAAATATACAAGTCTTTGTTATCATCCCCCTACCCCCCACGCAAAATAAAATATAAAGTAAATCATAATTATATTAACCTCTTCTTTGTTCTACTTCACATTTTACGTGCTAAACTTGGGATATTATAGCTTAAAATGACAGACTAACAGACACTATTTGTACAAATAAAACAAATTTCTTTAAACCAATGTCCATTACATAATATTACATAATATGGCATCACATGGCATTAGATAGTCAAATACAAGGGATCCATGTAAACAAGCAGTCAAGTTAAGAAAGAAAAGTTAAGAATTAAATATAAGTGTTACTTCTGAGAAAAAGAAAGGTTAAACATGTAATTGAAAGAAAATTGTATGCCTAGAGGAACTACACAAATACTTGTATCCTTAGTCCAGGATTTAGGGATTACCAAATTGTGTATAAAGTGTTTTTAGAAAAAATAAAATAAAAAACACTTTAGACACAACTGGGTAATCCCTTAATCCTGGACTGGTAGGAGTGCCATGAGGACTGGTTTGGGAACCGCTGTATTAAAGTATCTAACAGGTATCTGAGTGTCTCCTAAATGTTGCCTCATCTAGTATTAAAATAACAATTTGTGTAAAATAACAATTTGTGTAAGCTTTGGTGATAACAAGGTGTCATAACAAAAAAATTATAATTTATTACATTTGATTAAAAAAAAGTCATAGGTCTAACTAATTCATTGTAGTTGTAGAGAGAGGCACTGAGGCTAGTGGTGTTGTGGAGAGAGGCACTAAGACTAGTGGTGTTGTAGAGAGAGTCACTGAGGATAGTGGTGTTGTGGAGAGAGGCACTGAGGCTAGTGGTGTTGTGGAGAGAGGCACTAAGACTAGTGGTGTTGTAGAGAGAGTCACTGAGGATAGTGATGTTGTGGAGAGAGGCACCGAGGCTAGTGGTGTTGTGGAGAGAGGCACTGAGGCTAGGGTTGTTGTGGAGAGAGGCACTGAGACTAGTGGTGTTGTGGAGACCGGCTTGGAGACTATGGTGAGGCCTAATAGAAAGCAGTTGTTGTTGGGTGATTCCATTATAAGAGGTGTGGAGATGGACAATGGTGGTCTTGTGAGGTGTCTTCCTGGAGCTACTGCTCACAGAGACAGGAGACGTATCTGTAATATTGTTAAGCAAGCAAAGCAGGAAGGGGAATTGGATGTACTTGTCCATCTAGGGACAAATGACTTGGCTTGCAATGAGGTTTCAGAGGTTAAGGAAGTTTTTAGTGTTTTTGCCAATGATATACGGCAGGTTGCTTCCACACTGTCATTCTCTGAAGTTCTGCCTGTGCATAACACTCAGAACGACAGGCGGATGCGTATTAGGGACTTTAATTTGTGGCTTGGTGAATGGTGTCGGGAGCAAGGATTTGGCTTTATTTCTCATGGTAGCTCTGTTTGGAATGGAGATAAGCTGTACAAAAAAGATGGTTTGCATCTTTCTCAAAAGGGAACAAATGTTCTCAGTGAGCAGTTCAGAGGTTTTGCTAGGATGTATTTAAACTAGGAGGGGGGGGCAAAAGGGTGATAAAACATCAATCCAATTGTCCCCCAAAACAAGGACAGAAGGTGCCTGTAGCAAGTGTGTTAAAAAATGATAAGCTTAGAGTCATGTCTACAAATGCTCGCAGTTTAGGGAATAAGATCCATGAACTTGTGGCAATAATGGCAACTGATAGTGTAGATTTAGTCGCTGTTACTGAGACATGGTGCAATGAGAAAAATGACTGGGACATAGCAATACCAGGGTACTCTTTATATAGGAAAGATAGGGAAGGCAAGAAAGGGGGAGGGGTGGCCTTGTATGTGAAGGATAGCATAAAATCTAGCCTAATAAAAGTTAGTGAGGCAAACATAGAGACCGTTTGGGCTACGTTAGAATTTGGTAATCACACAGTAACTCGTGTAGGTGTGATTTATAGGCCCCCAGGACAAATTGAAGAGTTAGATAATCTACTAGTTGAGGAAATAGCTAAAATGACAATGAAGGGGAAGTTATCATCATGGGTGACTTTAATCTTCCTGATGTAAATTGGAAAACAAAATTAGCTACTTGTGCCAGGAGCACACATATTCTAAACTCCCTACTGGGATTGTCTCTAAAACAAGTTGTTGAGGAGCCAACTCGTAAAGAGGCCATACTAGATTTAGTGTTAACAAATGGAGATTTAGTATCAGATGTTACTGTAGGTGAAAGTTTAGGATCCAGTGATCATCAGTCAGTGTGGTTTAATATAAGAACAGTGACTGAGTCACACCACACAAAAACAAAAGTTTTAGACTTTAGAAAAACAGACTTTTCTAAAATTAGAATATGGGTAGAGGAGTCATTATCAGACTGGAGCAATTTAAATGGAGTCCAAGAAAAATGGGATTATTTAAAAGTTGCACTATTGAAGGCAACAGAAAATTGCATTAGGCTTGTCAGTAAAAGCAAAAAATTCAAGAAACCACTGTGGTACTCCGCAGATGTGGCCAAAATAGTTAAAAACAAAAAGTTAGCATTTAGGAATTATAAAAAAACCCAGAGTGAGGGAGACAAAATGATCTATAAGATTAGGCAGAAAGAGGCTAAGCAAGTTATAAGAGCTTCCAAATCACACACAGAAGAGAAAATAGCACAGACAGTAAAAAAGGGGGATAAAACATTTTTTAGATACATAAATGAGAAAAGAAAAGTAAAACAAGGATTAGTTAGATTAAAAACAAAAGAAGGAAGGTATGTAGAAGAGGATAAAGGTCTAGCTGACTGCCTCAATGAATATTTTTGTTCTGTATTTACAGATGAAAATGAAGGAAAGGGACCTCAGTTGAGAAAAAGGATAAATGAGTCATTTATTACACGTGAGTTTACAGAGGAAGAGGTTCTATTTCAACTGTCAAAAGTAAAGACAAATAAGTCAATGGGACCTGATGGAATACACCCAAAGCTATTAAAAGAGCTTAGTGGTGTACTAGCAAAACCATTAACAGATTTATTTAACCAATCATTGTTAACAGGTGTAGTCCCAGAAGATTGGAAGTTAGCGAATGTTGTGCCCATTTACAAGAAAGGTAATAGGGAGGAGTCGGCAACTATAGGCCAGTAAGCCTTACTTCAGTAGTGGGGAAAGTGATGGAAACCATGTTAAAGGATAGGATTGATGAACATCTAAAAACACATGGATTTCAAGATCAGAGACAACATGGGTTTACTTCAGGGAGATCATGCCAAACTAATCTTATTGATTTTTTTGATTGGGTAACTAAAATTATAGATCAGGGTGGTGCAGTAGACATTGCTTACCTAGATTTCAGTAAGGCTTTTGACACTGTTGCACATAGAAGGCTTATCAATAAACTGCAATCTTTAAGTTTGGATTCCAATATTGTTGAATGGGTAAGGCAGTGGCTGAGTGACAGGCAACAGAGGGTTGTAGTTAATGGAATATATTCGAAGCTTGGACTTGTCACCAGTGGGGTACCTCAGGGATCTGTACTTGGACCCATTCTCTTTAATATTTTTATTAGTGATATTGCAGAAGGTCTTGATGGTAAGGTATGTCTTTTTGCTGATGATACTAAGATATGTAACAGGGTTGATGTTCCAGGAGGGATAAGCCAAATGGCAAATGATTTAGGTAAACTAGAAAAATGGTCAGAATTGTGGCAACTGACATTTAATGTGGATAAGTGCAAGATAATGCATCTTGGACGTAAAAACCCAAGGGCAGAGTACAGAATATTTGATAGAGTCCTAACCTCAACATATGAGGAAAGGGATTTAGGGGTGATTATTTCTGATGACTTAAAGGTAGGCAGACAATGTAATAGAGCAGCAGGAAATGCTAGCAGAATGCTTGGTTGTATAGGGAGAGGTATTAGCAGTAGAAAGAGGGAAGTGCTCATGCCATTGTACAGAACACTGGTGAGACCTCACTTGGAGTATTGTACACAGTACTGGAGACCGTATCTTCAGAAGGATATTGATACCTTAGAGAGGGTTCAGAGAAGGGCTACTAAACTGGTTCATGGATTGCGGGATAAAACTTACCAGGAAAGGTTAAAGGATCTTAACATGTATAGCTTGGAGGAAAGACGAGACAGGGGGGATATGATAGAAACATTTAAATATATAAAGGGAATCAACACAGTAAAGGAGGAGACTATATTTAAAAGAAGAAAAACTACCACAACAAGAGGACATAGTCTTAAATTAGAGGGACAAAGGTTTAAAAATAATATCAGGAAGTATTACTTTACTGAGAGGGTAGTGGATGCATGGAATAGCCTTCCAGCTGAAGTGGTAGAGGTTAACACAGTAAAGGAGTTTAAGCATGCATGGGATAGGCATAAGGCTATCCTAACTATAAGATAAGGCTAGGGACTAATGAAAGTTTTTAGAAAATTGGGCAGACTAGATGGGCCGAATGGTTCTTATCTGCCGTCACATTCTATGTTTCTATGTTTCTATGTTTCTATGTTTCTATTAATTCATTAAAAATCGTAAACATTCTATTGATACTTTTTTTTTTTTTTTTTAAAGAAAGAATTGAACTACAGGAAAGTCCACCAATTGACAAAAAAAAAGACAACCCCAGTAATGCGGTATTCCTGTATCAGCACAGAGAATCAGCGCATCCTAATACATGACAAACATGACAAGCTGGTCATTCCAAGCTAATGCAACTAGGACATATAATAATTCTGAATATATAGGTACAAAGAAAAAATAAGAACTGGAAGGATCACTTAACTTGAGCAGGAGCAAGACCTGCATGAGAGAACCCCTTCACAATGTTTCCTCATCCTTCCCTGCTGTTCTACTTGGGACATAGCTCTGGTGGCCAATGCCAGATTAACATAGGGACAGTTGGAGAAAAAAAACTACAAATTTTTTTTTTATTGTTTTGCTATTCTTTACATACTTTACATACTCTTGCTTTGAAATGATGTGCAGAAGGAATGGGGAATGGGAATTTAGGGCGGCAATACTTAAGTGGATGTCTGACTATAAAATTATTAACTTAAAGCTGACTTGATGGCCTGTGCAAAGGCTCTTGTTGCTTCTATCTCTCTTTCAGTCCAATATCGTGATGTGTCAGTGTATCTTCTGCTACACTCACTCGCTTCTTTCTCTGTCCTAGGCTGAATATGGACAGCAAGCTTCTGTCTGCAGATAAGAAGGGAAGGAGAGGATTGGATGAATGAGTCCTGAAGAGAGGATTTGGAGTTTGTGGTTAATGAGAGAGAGGAGATGAGAGCTGTGTGACTTGTAAGATGGACAGATAGATTGGGATGAGGTATAGAAGAGAGAGATTGAGTGTATTATATTAAAATGTGTATTCTGTGAGAGTCCCTCTTGCACCAACTCCACCAGGTACAAAACACTCACTATGTCTGCTATGTGCAGTGGGGGAGCCAGGGAGGTAACGGATCCTGAATCTGAGTGTATATGTTTGTATATGTAAGGATGTCTGGGTATGGCGTGTATGAATGTTGTGTGTGTGGGGGGGTTATTCTTGTAACCCCTTCTTGCTTACGTTTTGGAAAGATAGAGCTGTTATCTCTGGTGATCCAGTTGAGGACACTCTGGACTGGATTCCTGGTGGTGCAGTGGAGGGTGAGCTGAAGAGCAGGATCCCTGTTACTCTGGCTGGGAGCATTGCATCACTTTAAGAGATCACTTGCGATTTTAGCACTCAATCAATGACTGGTTGCAATGCTCTAATTCCTTGAGAAGTGCTGGAGGACCGCAAGGGAGCTTGTAAAATGATCTGCACCTGGTCCTGGTGCAGAACACAATGCTCCCTTCGAGCAGGTGAGGGGGCTCTGAGCCAAGCAGGAAGATCTTTTTATCTATCTTCCGGCTCAGGCCCAATCCACCTCATGTGTAATGCAAAGCTTTTAATAAGTGTCAATGCAAACACAACACATGCATAGAAATTGGAAGTTTAAATGTAAATGATTTACTTTGTGATCTGCTTGAAAAACAAAATGGCTTTATTCAGTAGTATTCTTATGCTAAACTAATTGATTTCATAGAGACGACTACCAAAAATAAAGTCAAAGAAAACACAATAGAAGCTAGTTTAAATTGAAACTATATTTCGATATTTAATTATACAAAATCTCAAACCTCAGAATCATATTTAATTAACAACTGTTTTCTATATTTAGGCAAATAAAAGCAACCTGAAAGATCACATGGAAATTATTATTATTATTATTTTTGGAATAAAACATTACAAAGAAAAAATACATAGCTTGTAACTAAGACACATATGTCAATTCTGGAAATGTCAGTACATTCTGGGCATAGTAACTGGGTTTCCAAAGTTAAGTATTATGATGTTCAGTACATGAAGGGTTGCACAATCCTTTAAGTAGCATGTCACGGAAAGTAAAGTAGTGGCTTTGTAACATATTATATTGAGTTAATATTAAAGGCTTATTTAATTGTCATGTAATACACATCAATGCTCATCTTCTTTAATAAAGCAACCACTGTTTGATAGAATGACAGACTCAATAGACCATATGTTGTTGCAGTCTATAAATTACTATATATAACCATGTTCTTTCCCAGAAAAAGATCATTAAATCAATGTCAGTTTTACTAGCCCAGCATGTGTAGTGGATTGATGAGATCACGCATAGATGGAGGACCCTAACCAAATATCGCAGACTATACATTTCAGTTTGCTTGTCCAGCAGATCTATACGTTAGTATTCCTTCAAACTGCTCCTTGTGTATATGCACACCCTTCATGTACAAAACACAGCGCAGGTAAAATGCACATTTTTAGTAAAGTATTAAAAACGCAAACTTTCCAACTGTTTTGTTAAATAAATGTACATACATTCATAACATCAATATAAAATGAATATGCATAGCATATCTATGAATTAAAGGGACACTCCTGCATGGACCTGACTTGTTTTTTGTTAATCAGAATGCTTTAACATTATTATTTATATATCTTTATGTAAAAACAAATTAAAAGTAAAGAATCTAGTTTTTATTTGGCATTCCTACATTTGCCCTAAATCCTCAGGATTTGTAGCTTCTCCTGTGAGCAGTGCCCAAACAAGGAAGTCAGCAAGTCATGATATTCCTTTAACTATATATAGTTACATTTATATATATATATATATATATATATATATATATATATATATATATATATATAGAGAGAGAGAGAGAGAGAGAGAGAGAGAGAGAGAGAGAGAGAGAGAGAGAGAGAGAGAAAGAGTTAGTTAAAGGAATATCATAAAATTCAATGTTGAGTTGTGATACAATCTGTACTTGAACACTATGGTGTATATATAAATATAAAACAGGGGGGGGGTGGCTGCACTCACCTGAACATGCATAAATGGGGGTGCTGCTGGGGGCCAAATAATACAATACACAAGATCCAGCACACTCACCTATCCACTAAACAGCAACTTCAATGTTGAAAGATTGTATTTGTTTTTTTTTTTTAAAACACCTAATCTAGGCAAAAATAATGGGGGTTTAGTTACATTATATGATCATACATTGCATAAGCCTGCCACAACATCAATGTACCCCATCTTTTGGCAGGTCCTACACTAACAGCCTAATGTCTGCTCTTATGCGATTAACCCACTTACTTGGGGAAAAAAACTCCATCTGGGGCTCTCTGCAGTACAGGGATAATAGGGCCCTGGGATGAGGCACCTGTGACAGGGAGGGGTGCAAAACCAAGGAGTTGGCTAGATTCCCAAACATATATATATATATATATATATATATATATGAAACAAGGGGGGTTGGCTGCACTCACCTGAACATGCATAAATGGGGGTGCTGCTGGGGGCCAAATTATACAATACACAAGATCCAGCGCACTCACCTATCCACTAAACAGCAACTTCAATGTTGAAAGATTTTATTTGTTTTTTCCATACATATATATTTGGGAGTCTAGCCAACTCCTTGGTTTTGCACCCCTCCCACAGTGTTCAAATACAGATTGTATCACAACTCAACATTGAATTCTATGTGTCGTCTTGCTCAGAAATGCATTAGACTTGAGAAAAGGAGGTTCTGCTGAAGGCTTATCATTAACAATTTCTGTTACTCCAATAAAAAGGGTATTACAAGATACACATTTTATCTGTTTTTTTACATATATATATCTCCACGAAGAAAAGCACATGCTGGGCTTTTTGAAGAAAATTATTTGTCTTTATTCATAACACACGGGTTACAGCAAATCGACGTTTCAGTCCATCATAGGACTTTCATCAGGATAATTTAAATAGCAAAAAAGTGCGGGAAACTTGTAAAGGTCAAGTACTTCATGGAGATTTATGTCGATTTGGATGAAAGAGCACCGTGGTACCTATACTACAAATGTGAGTGCAGGATTATATATATATATATATATATAAAACAGAAGGATAGGAATAACAAGAAGGGTGGTGGGGTATGTTTATATGTCAACCATGAGTTAAAGTCAAATCTTAGGCATGTGGAGTGTGACGAGGAAAATGTGGAAGCTTTATGGGTAGATATCTGCTTGGGGCAAACAGAGGAAAATCAATTATTGGTTGGGATATGTTATAAACCACCTAATGTAAATATTATTGAGGAAGAACAGCTGTTAGAGCAAATTGAGAAAGCTGCAAATCGAGGTAACACGTTAATTATTGGAGATTTGAATTACCCAGACATAAATTGGGATAGAGGTACTAGTACTTCAGTAAGGGGAATCAGGTTTTTGAATGTGTTAAATGACACCTTTATGTCACAATTGGTACAAGCACCAACTAGAAAGGATGCTTGTCTGGATCTCGTTATAACAAACAATGTTGATCTTTTAACCAACATTCAAGTAGGGGAGCATTTGGGAAATAGTGATCACAATATGGTAAATTTTGAAATAAACTCAAAAAAGCAAAAGCAAGTGGGATATACTAAAACATATAATTTAAAAAAAGCCAATTTTAATAAGATTAGGGCAGCTCTACAACATATCGACTGGCATAAACTCCTTAGTGATACAAACACTGAGGATAAATGGAAACTATTCAAACAAATATTAGAAAGGTACATTTCTCAGTATGTACCATTGGGTAATAAAAATATAAAAGAAACAAATTAAAACCAATGTGGCTTAATAGAGAAGTAAAACAAGAGATTAAAAATAAGAAAAGGGGGGGCAGAGCCTGAACGTTGGAGAGAACGGTCACATGAACTGAACACTCCGAGCACCACAGGGAGGAAACACACTTGCAATACCCCTTCACCCCTTCACAAACGACTGAAGCATACCCCAACACCACATGGGGCGAAAGGGGAAAAAAACTATACCAAACAAGCCTACCTCGGGGCTCACAATCGGAGAGATGTGGAGTCAAGCACGAAGCGCCAGCAGAACCAGCATGGCAGCACAACATGGCGGCTGCTCAGATTTCTCAGAATAATTTTTCGAAGACATAGATGAGGAGGACCAACCTTCTCCCACCCCAACACGGAAGGCGAAACAAACAGGCACAGGTGCGGACTCAGAGCCAGTAACCACGGCAGTACTAAAGGCACTGCTGGCAGACCTACAGCAATACATCCACAAAGATGTCACAGTGCTACGCGCGGACTTGAGAGGCCTGACAGGCCGCATTACTAAACTGGAGGGATCCACACAGTCCCACGCACAGAACATAGCCGCACTACAACAGACCGTGCAGAACTTACAAATGCAAAACCTGCAATATGAACGATGCCTTGCGACCCAAGAGGACTCCACGTGACGGCATAACATAAAGATTAGAGGAGTCCCTGAGGAAGTATCAGAAACCGAGTTGCCGAAAGTCACGGGAAGCATCTTCTCTGCAATAATACCGCACAGACAAGGCAAACTTATCCCAGAGGAGGTCTTCAGGGTCCCCAAGCCAACGAGGGCCCCCACCACTGCCACGAGAGACGTAGTAGCCACCTTCCAAACCGGCAGGGACAAGGCGGCGGTCCTCTCTGCCCTACGGGGTAAAACCCCTTTCCGCTTTGAGACCATGGAACTGGCCTTCTTTGCAGACCTGTCCAGCGGCACTCTAGCCTGGCGGAGGTCACTACACCCTCTCACCTCTATACTCCAACAACACAAGATTGAATACCCCTGAGCGCGGAAACTGGCGAATGGGGAAGTCTGAATTACATGGATCAATGGGAAGCGGACCTCGGTGAAGTCCTGGAGGGACTAGAGTGGAGGGAGATATGGGAGGCGAATTCCATTGTCTCGATTTGTGTCACTCTCCAAGAGCAAGCATGAAAAACCATGCTTAGGTGGTATACCACGCCTGTGAAACTATATCGCATGCATAAATTGGATAATGATGATTGCTGGCGGGGCTGTGGTTCTCGGAGCACATATATCCATATGTGGTGGAATTGTTTAAAACTCACCAACTTCTGGAGGTCAGTGGAAGATCTCCTGAGGCAGACGTTCAACAAACCCCTGAGTCTAGATCCGTGGGTATATCTGCTCAATAGGTCTCTCGATGGCTGGACCAGGAGAGAACAAAAATTGGTGCATAAGATAACCCTAAGCGCGTGCCGTGCCATAGCGGTCACGTGGCTCTCTCCGGAAGGCCCAGAATTCTCCGGAGTGATATCTAGGATAAGAGAATGTAGAATAATGGATGACTTAACCGCTAGAGTAAGGGGGACAACGGCGTCGTTTCAAAAGATCTGGGAACCGTGGGATAGTAGTCCACTGGGCTCGGGCAGTGCTTGATGGCACCTTGCCCTGTTGTGGAGGGTAGGGCCCCACGTAGCAAGGAGGTCCCCCCCCTTCCCCCTCCTCCCCCCTCTTTCTCTCTCCCTTCTCTCTTTTCTCTTTCTCCTCATAGCTTCTCTGCTCTCTACATCTCGGCTGTTCTTTCTTCTCTTTTCTTCCTCTCCACTATGGAATTTTCCTTACTCAGTCTCATCCTTCCTTATTATTTTTACTCCCCTCCCTCTGGTCTTTCCATGGGATGTGGCGATTTCTTTTTTTTCACCTCTCTTTAATACGAAGTTACGGTTGGATGAACAATGTAGTCTATGAGCGAGTTGGGCTTTTATGTAGAACGGGATCAAGGTATAGCTGCCATGACAGTCGCACTTTTCAACACCTATCTTTAGATAGCGGACTCATTGGGCATATGCCAGGGATGGACATGTGCAGTCTATATAATTACACGCGATAAGGCCAGGCACTATGACTGTTCTAACTCGTTATTTTCGTCAATTCCCTGATATTTTTTGGGCATCTCTCACAGTTACTGGGCCTCTTTTTAGATCAATAAGCAATGTAAGTAGCAAGACTGCCATTGCTCATTAGAACGGAATTTGAATTCGAATGAGTATAGAGTTCTGCGTGTTATCCACCTCACTGTCTGCTAATAGAATTGTTTTTTTTTTTTGTTTTTTTTATGTCTTGTTATTACTCTTTAACCTTAAAAATGTGCTGTATTAACCTGTGACAATGTTAAATGCTGTAAGATGCACACAGACGCTGATGTGGCTCTGTGTATTTGTTGTTGATACATGCATGACAAAAATAAAGAATTAAAAAAAAAAAAAAAAGATTGAATACCGATGGCGATCCTCCCGAACCCTGATAGTACAACAGGGGGCGAACACGCACATAGTACAAGACATCCAGGATGCTCCATCCCTACTGCGGGCTCTTGGTCTGCCGCATGACCCCCTCTCCCAGGAAGGGCCACCCAACATTGCCTCACCAACCCACACATGGAATCCGGCTAGGGTAAACCCCATTCATACCACAAGGATCCACGCCGGACTCCTACGCAGCGGTCACCACTTAAGGCCAACACCCGACATCACCCAAGGGGTCCCTGGCTATTTACCAAGCCATCAAGGGGATGCAACAAGTGCTCAACGCTGCCACTACCAGCGTACCCTTTTTAACTGCGGCACCCCAGAACCACCGAGTGCGGGACACGGACCATCGCCACAAGGCACCACGAGCTCCCACAAGACTTCGTACAGTGACACCGATACCCAGGCAGATACATGGACTCAGAGACTGCATCCTCTGCCGAAAGCACAACCCCGAATAGAATACGCTCATACGGCCTCATAGACTGGGGGTAATGATATTATTGACACTGCTGAAACCCGTTCCCTGGTGGTCCCATGGACAGTCCAATTTAACAAAGAAGTTAATACTCAGGCTTAGACTAAGTTATAATGCTACCTATTTTAAACAATCTAGTGTTGATGAACATCACATACCCTATCTTATATCTTTGTCTTGCCATCTAATAGCCATCTTGTTCACTTTTATTTGCCCTTTGACTAATTGTTGAACAGTACACTTCTGCTTAAAGTGCAAAACAGGCATGTACCCTACACATTAGCTTGCCGAACATCGTATAATGCTTGTGCTCACAATATCACCTGAGTCTCTAAACCTGGTCTCACTCCCAGAACATTGTGGTATTGTGAATAATCACTAAATCTGACTACAGGCCAATCTTAATGTACCTACATTGCACAATTAAGCAGTCTCTTAAGTGTTAACTCCTATGTAATTAACGTGTAAACCTAACCAGCCCTGCTAACATTAATAATCAGGGGTACTCGTTTGTTTTGGCCAGTGGGAACTAACCTGAAAACACTAAAAAAACAAATGCCTAGGAGTCTCTCCTTATCTAACAAACTCCCCTAAATTGCAACCTTCTTCAGATACTCTTAAACGGTTGTTTAAACATAAAATATAAAAAATGTGCATGTTCTTCATATGTTACTTCAAGTGTTAAACATGTTGCATTGATGCTTGTTCATGATAACTTTCACAAATGCACAATCAAAATAAAGACTTTAAAAAAAAAAAATAAGAAAAGGGCATTTAAAGCATTTAAATCAGACAAATCAGAAGCATCCTATTTAAGATATAAGGAAGCCAATAACGCTAGCAAAAAGGCAAGTGGCTAAACTAGAAAATGAGAAATTGATAGCTAAAGAATGCAAAACCAACCCCAAATCTTTTTTCAAGTACATCAATTCTAAAAAAACAAAAAATGAAAGTGTAGGTACACTGGAAACAGAGTTGGGTTTATTAGCTAATGAAGACCAGGAAAAAGCAGAAATTTTAAATAACTATTTTTCTTCAGTATATATTAATGAGGATCCTATGGCAAGAGATATGCAAATGATTGCTGCAAAAAAACTTGCAAATAACTTGTGATTGGATAACTCAAGACAAGGTGCTACAGCTATTAAAGAAAATTAATGTAAATAAAGCTTCGGGGCCTGACAGTATTCACCCACGAGTACTTAAGGAGCTATGTGGGGAAATAAGTGAACCTCTGTAATTAATTTTTCAAGATTCTTTTGTTTCAGGTGTTGTACCGGAGGATTGGAGGAAGGCAGATGTTGTTCCTATATTTAAAAAGGGTTCAAAATCCTTGCCTGGAAATTATAGACCTGTAAGCTAAACTTCTGTAACTGGGAAAATATTTGAAGGGCTATTAAGGGATAATATTCAGGAATTCATTGGGAAGAACTTTGTTAATAGCAATAATCAGCATGGTTTTATGAAACATAGGTCATGTCAAACTAACCTAATTGCATTCTACTAAGAAGTAAGTAGAAGTATAGATCAGGGTGTTGCAGTGGATGTGATCTACTTGGATTTTGCCAAGGCATTTGCTACAGTTCCTCACATTAGGTTAGTCTTCAAACTAAAAGAAATTGGTCTAGATGAATATTCTTGTTCTTGGGTAGAACATTGGCTTAAGGATAGAGTACAATGAGTTGTCATTAATGGTAAATTTTCAGGCTGGACAAAAGTGGTAAGTGGTGTCCTTCAGGGTTCTGTTTTGGGACCACTTCTATTTAACATATTTATAAATGATCTTGAATTAGGCATTGAAAACCATGTATCAGTGTTTGCAGATGACACAAAACTTTGTTAAGTAATAAAATGTGAGCAGGATATTGCTTTGCTGCAGAGGGATTTGGATAGATTGGGGGACTGGGCACTAAAATGGCAGATGAAATTTAACGTAGAGAAATGCAAAGTTATGCATTTTGGGGTTAAGAATGCACAAGCAACTTACACACTAAATGGTAGTGAATTAGGGATAACCACACACGAGAAGGATTTGGCAATTGTTATAGACAACAAATTAGGCAGCAATATGCAATGTCAATCTGCAGTTGCTAAGGCCAGTAAGGTTTTGTCATGTATAAATAGGGGCTTAAATTCTCGGGATGAAAATATAATTTTGCCTCTTTATAAATCGCTGGTAAGACCACACCTTGAATATGCTGTGCAATTTTGGGCACCTGTACTAAAGAAAGATATCATGGCACTAGAAAAAGTCCAGAGACGAGCTACAAAATTGATAAAAGGAATGGAGCGTTTTAGTTATGAAGAAAGGTTAAAAAAATGTAATCTGTTTAGTTTGGAAAAAAGGTGCCTGAGAGGGGATATGATAACTTTATACAAATATATTCGGGGCCAGTTCAAACCTTTATCTGGAAACCTATTCATAAACAGGGCTATACATAGGGCACGAGGTCACACATTTAGGCTGGAAGAAAGGAGATTTCATCTAAGGCAAAGAAAAGGTGTTTTACATTAAGAGCAATAAGGATATGGAAATCTCTGCCTGAAGAGGTGGTTTTGTCAGAGTCATTACAGATGTTTAAACTGCAATTGGATAAATACTTACAAAAACATAACATACAGGGATATAATTTCTAATTAGTGGGGTAATAGCTGCTTGATCCAAGGAGACATCTGACTGCTATTTTGGGGTCAAGAAGGAATTTTTTTCCTAGTTTGTGGCAAAATTGGAAGCGCTTCAGACTAGCTTTTTTGCCTTCTTTTGGATCAACAGCAAAAAAAATTGTGAGGAACTTGATGGACACAAGTCACTTTTCAGCTATGTAACTATGTAACTATGTATATATATATATATATATATATATATATATATATATATATATATATATATATATATATATATATATATATAGTTAAGGGAGTATTATATCTATTAGTTGCCATCTGAACTATAACTTCAAAAAACATTTGCTTTATATCTTGTACAACTGTAATATTAGAGCACGGATGTTGCAAAATGGGTGGGAGGGGAAGAAAGAGTGTGCTTATGTATTTTTTGTTAAGAAAGATAATCAAATCAATTTTATAATTTATCAGACTACTTTTAAAGCTGAATCATACGGTTTTTTGACATTCAGGACTCTCCTATCTGATATATATAAAAAGAATTACAAGTTATAATTAAGTTATACTAGTCTGGCAAATGGAAGAGTTGTGGTGAACAGGTTGAGAAATAAAGCAGAGATTCTTGATACTGACCTTGTTTTGTGGTTTGAGTACCATTCAAAGATATATTTTACCAGCAGTGCCCCACCAGTTCTTCTGTGTGGAAAAAATTTGTAGTAGTTTAGAAACACTAGGAGCATTTTTCTAAAGGGGAGGGTGGTAAGCCAAAAAATATAGAAAAAAATGAGTGTCCTTCCCCTTCAGTGGTAGCTGTTTGGGAAAGCTTACTTGAGAGGATCTAGGCATGTCAACAAATGGGACAATATTGAAATCTGCCCTTTTTCAGCAGGTTTTGCACATGCCTAGTACTTGTTTAAGAACGAAGTTCAAGAATTTCCATTAAGCTGTCATTCGAACAGTAGAGCCAGCTGCCCATGAGTGGAGTCATGTTATAGGTCTCTCTATTCTGGGGCCGACATTGGCTAATAGCACAGGGGGTGGGGTTATAGTAACTACAGCAGAGAGAAGCTAGTAGCCATTTTGAAAGCAGCCCAATAGAAAGCTAAAGCTATCATAGCAGGAACACTACTGAAAATGAGTTCATGAAAGGGAGAACTACAAGAGAGCTAGGAAGATAGACAGAGAGAAATGGAGCATTATACAGAGACATGTACTGTGTGGGTATCTCTTTATTCCAGCTCTGAGTAATCCATCACTGTGTCCCTTTCTGTGTGGGAAGGTATTTGTCCCTCCGGGATGCATAACCACCTAGTAACCGCTAGTGGATTTGCAGCAGCGGCCTGGAGAGATTGTTGTACAAGAAAAGTTTGTGTTGAACTCACACACAGCACTAATCAGGTGATCAGGACCAAAGTGATGAGCTTCAAAGACTCGAATGACCTCAGATTTGCCAGGGATCAGTCCTTCTCTTCTTCGGACTTCAACCTTAACTTCTTAATCCCCTCTTGTTTGTATGAGCAAAACATCAGTTAAAGGGAAAGGACACAATCAAAATAAAAGTTTGTTTTGCTTGTTTGAACAGGAAAAACAAACCTCTCACATTAGGAACAAGACTTGTTGGAGTCAAAATAGTCCCTCAACTGTGTACTCCAGAGCATTTTCTCATTTAAATCCACGCAAAACATAACAGATTCCTGTCAGGTTTTTCCTGATTTTGACAAGGAGTCTGAAAAAGTGGTACACTTGCCAGTTTCTTCTGAGAAAGAGGAGATAAGCAGCCTCCAAATGGCCAGAGTTGATTTACTGGGCTTTCTAACTCTAGATGGGCCCTGAATTCAGACTCTGAGGTTAAAGATTTTGCTAAGCTGGCCTTTAGAGCTCCTTTGGTAATTTTTACTTTGCAGAAATCATATTGGTATCCCAGATATGCATGCGTTGTTTGCTCCTATAGTGGACCCAGCTTTGCTTTACATTACTGGTAATAATGTTTCTACTGACTCAATAGACCAGACTTTGCGTAATTTCATATTCGAAATTGCAGATTCTGTGGGTTCTTGATAAAGCAGAGAGAGAAAGGCAACTGCAGAATACATCTTCGTCAGCCCTAATGGACTCTAAATTGGTGTTAATTAAAAGGCTCTGACTAACTAAAAGGCTGTGACATACCTAATAGGCTCACAAAGGCTACAGGACAAAAACTAAGAAGCAGAAAGCGGACAAACCAAAGCCGGGAGTAAATATATATATATGGGCGATCTGTTCTGCCAAGCACAAAGCGCACATGGTGCCAAAATGGCCGCCGACCTAGGGGAGCATACAGACTCCTAGGAAGATCTGAGCCTGGATGACTGCACAGGCAGTATGCTCGCCCCGCTAGCACAGCAGGCTCCTACAACAGTCACTGCAGCGATGCTCAAAGACATGCTGGGAGACCTGCAAAAGATAATTTAGGCTGATGTGGCCCAGCTTCGTACAGACCTCACGGGCATAATTGGTCACATTTTGAAAGTTGAGACCTCCATAGAAACTCAAGCCCAAACCATTGCGGAGCTCCAACTTGAGGTGAAGGCGCTCAAAGTGCAACAAACCAAAACGGAACAGCGTTTATCGGCGCTGAAAAACCAAAGGCGCCACAACAACATGAAAGTCCTTGGAATCTCAGAGGACGCCCCAGCGGAAGAACTCCAGCACTTGATGCAGAGACTCATCGGAGCCCTACTGGCACCCAGACAAGCCAGAAATACCAACATAGAGGCAGTCTTCTGGGTCCCTAAACCCCGCAGAGTTCTGGCAATGGCTCCTAGGGATCTCATGGTAAAGTTCCATACATATGCCGATAACGCATTGTTGCTCGCTGCCCTCAAAGGGACTACACCAAATCAGTTTGAAAAGATGACTCTGCAGTTTTATGCTGACCTGTCTGGGGACACTTTACAATGGAGGGGATCGCTACAACCCTTTAGGCCATCTTCAGAAAGAGCAACATAGGGTACTGATGGCGCTCACCGCGGACACTGCAAGTCCCGCAAAATAACACGGTCCACTCCATCGCGGACCTGAAGGAGGCTGCCACACTGCTTAGTGAGATAGATAGTGGGTCATAAAAATGGCATCTTTGGCCTTGACAGCTAGAGGTACAGAATTCATATTTCGGATCCTTGGCTTTCTAGGACACCAGGCATATTATTACTTTTGAAAGCTGTATATATTACGTTTTATGTAGATATTAAGATTTTATTTCTTCAATGGTATGTGCTAAGGCAATAATTCACTTTGGTTTGGTTTTCTTTGGTTTCGAGGTTACAACCAAGCATCCAGACAGGATTAACCATCTTAGGATCCTCCTAAATAATATGAGCGGAGGTAAAGAAACGTTTTCTAATCATTAACATTTTCTATTTGGATCTATTTTCCTGCAATATATTAAAAAAATAATTAATAAAAAAAAAATAATGATTAACTTGGTTAATTTCTGCTGATTACTTGTTTTCCCTTTTATAGGTAGATCTAACTTGTATTGCTCCTGTTAAGTCACCATACAGTTGACTACACTGAATATATGTATTTAAGTTATAGGTCTTTTATCTTTGTTATGTATACTGGATTCTTTTCTTTCAGGATCCTGCGTAGCTGTCGCTATTTGTACATATTTGTACATTAAACTGTTACATTTCACTTTATTATTTAGTTGCATTCTTTTTTTTTCTGTTTAAGTAGTGCTGTTACCTCTGAGGGCTATTTTGTTTATCCTGATTTTTTCTCAGGATGAGTAAACCAACCACAGTTTTCCCTATTTTAAATATGAGGTGACATTGGTGTAGATCACCTGGCTGGCTAAGAACTACTGAGCTGCGTGTGAGGTCAGCATGAGCTTTTCTTAGAGGCAACGGTCTCTCCGGGAGACTGCTGTATACAAACTAGCTGTTGCTCGGTGATTATGCGGTGGACATAGAAAGTTTGCAGGTCATAGATTCCTGAAAACTCTATTGTTATCTCCTTATTGTGCTATGTGTGTTATTTCTCTGTAATTTACTCATCTCTGCCTGTTGTTTGGGTATCTCTGTAGTTTATTCAGCTGTATATTGTATAGGTATGTTTGTGTTGTGCCAGCTCTGTGTATTGTATCTCATATTTTTTCACAGCCCTGTTTGTTGTATGTTATGTCTGTATTGTACTCAGCACTATGTATTTTATATCTATCTTTATGTTGTGTCCAGCTTGTTTTATTGTATGAGCATCCCTGTATTACGCTCAGCTCTCTGTGTTATATGAGAATCTCTGCACTGTATAGGCATATATATTCTGAGGGAGAAGTCTCACACCCCACCATCCTAAAACTTCACTAGGTCCTTATAACTGCATATGAGATGGTGGGAGGGTTGTGTTAGGTATGTACTACAGTAAAGCCTTTCAAGAAAGTTCATGGCTGCATGAAAAATGTGTATATAAAGAGCAAACGTTTGATAGCAGTAGGTTAAATTACTGGAATAAGAATAAGTATTTTCTTACTTTAATACGAGATAGAAGATTGTTTTCTAGCACAAATACTACATTAGCTATTACTAGTATACCTTCATAGAGTATTTTTAATCGTTTAAGGGCCACAAAGGGTTATTGGACTATATTTACATTTATCAATTGTCATGGTTTCCTTGACCACTATTGTATCGCCCAGCTAACCCATCATCTATATCAGTTTGCCAATAGCAAATCAACAGAATTGCTGTTCCTTAATTGATAGAACATCCCCAACGACCTACTTAAGTCTTGATGTGCATAGGATGCACTCACAGCCTACGCTGGGTATGCAAATTGGAACAGGCATATTTTATTTCAACAAAATCATTATCTTGTGATTGTGCATGTCTAGCTTTGTTTCAGTAGCATTATTTATGGAAAAAATCTAAAATCTCAAAGTTAAGCTAATAGGAAATTGCAAATCTTCAGTCTCAGTGCAATGCTACATTATGCAAAACATTTTCACAAAATCATTTGTACTAAAACACATTGTAGATGGAGATTATGCTTGTGGTAAAATTTACAGAAATTAAAAATAAGGTTATTATGAACGATAGATAGATAGACAGACAGACAGGCAGGCAGGCAGACAGGCAGACAGACAGACACACTATGCAGTGAGAAAGACAGAGTATAGCCATGTTAGTGACAATTTCTTACCAAGCTAACAAGCAGAGAGTCACACATGACTTTTCTTCGTTTTGATCTTAACTCAAAGGTGATGTTTAAAATTGCAGACTAGACTATGAGAAACCACAAAATATGTTGAGGAAAGCTAATGAGTAAATGCTTTAAGAATGTTTGTGCTCATTTGCATATCTCCCACAGCATTCTGGGATGCTCCTGCTTTACAAAAGTAGGACTTCAAAGCTGCGGTGTGAAGGGTAGTATTTTTTTAATCTTCTTATAATATGCTGATTAAATATATGCATAATTACATTTAGAAATATTTCAACAGCAACACCAACTGCTTGCATTTGTTAAACTGCTAGAATAACCCGTATTTCCCATCTGTTTTATTTGAGTTGCTTAAAAAACGATGGAAAGAAAATGTTCTACCTGGTGATCACCCCGAGTATTTAAACGTTACTATGAAAAATGGTGGGACAGATGCTGGAGACTAGTGTGGAGGGTTGATCTCATAAAACAGTAAGTGGGATATAGTGTAAAAGTTTATGGTGCACAATGTATACTTTATAGTAAGCTCTCATATAGAAGCATGTGGTTTTACTGGCCATATGATTTACAAAGTGTTTAGCACCATTGTTTAATGCCATATAAGCCATGAAGGAAAAGTAGTGCAAGAAAGAACATACTGTTTGTAACAACAACTTAACTACATCATTTAACTCTTTCTCTGCCACAAGCACCAATGCCTACATCCACACCGGCAAAAAGGATAAGTCCTATCTATGACATTCTATTAATTGTCAGGATTTTAAAGTCCATTTCCAAGGCCAGTACAGGTGAGCTGGGAATATTCTCCAATTGAGCTCTGTTTTTAGTTCATGTATGTTGGTTTGAAATCTTAAAATCGTTTTGAACACATAACAATTTACACTTTGGTGAATAACCCCCATCGTAAAGCAATATGCTCTGTACTTGCATTTTATTTCATGTGTAGTCAATACATTTTGGAAGGGGCTGAAATAGTGTAGCTTATTTTGATCCACCTACTATTTTCAGAGCATGCCCTGCCAGGAAGAGTCTTAGGCCATGTTAAGTTCAGCAAAGAAAAGTAGTTTTATTCATGAAAAGGCATGAATGAAACTGTTGGACAAACCAATGCCTACTAGGTCATGACAAACTAACCTAACTGCATTGCAAGAAAGTAAAAGTATAGATCAGGGTGTTGCAGTGGACCTAGTTGGATTTTACCAAGTTGTTTGATACGGTTCATCACAATAGGTTAAAGATGAAAATTCTTGTTCTTGGGTAGAACATTGGCTTATATATAGAGTACAGAGAGTTGTCATTAATTGTACATTTGCAAGCTTGAGAAAAGTGGTAAGTGCTGTCACTCAGGGTTCTGTTCTGGGACTGCTTCTAGTTAACATATTTATGTCAATTGTCAGATACTGCAGCGTGCGTTACATACATAATATAGTTACCACTGTAATTTAGATTTCCCATTGAGTAATGAATTGGATTTATAGCTGCAGAGATTTGTTTAAAAAGTGGAACTAAGCAAGGCATCAGTGGATGCAGACAGTAAATAAGAATAAATGAGTCCAGAGTACACAGAGTACTCCTTTTTCACACAGTTAGTAATGAATAACATGGAAACATAGAATGTGACGGCAGATAAGAACCATTCGGCCCATCTACTCTGCCCAGTTTTCTTAATACTCTTATTGGGTCCCTGGCCTTATCTTATAGTTAGGATAGCCTTATGCCTATCCCACACATGCTTAAACTCCTTTACTGTGTTAATCTCTATTACTTCAGCTGGAAGGCTATTCCATGCATCCACTACCTTGATTAGATCCACTTGTTTGTGGTAGTTTAGTAGCAGCTACCCAGTACACCATGATGACACATTTCATCCAGCGCTCCTATGAAGAACACAATTACATGGATAATTAAGACCACCCAGTGGGGATTACCTACCACAAGTTGGAAAACTACAGTGTAGAAAAACTGAACAAACTCCTAATTTAGCATTGTGATAGCACCCAATAACCAGAGGGACCTTTCAATAAACAGCATCTATAATATATAACTGGCAAAGTATGAGTCAGAATATTAAATGCTTTCCACAACTGGGCTATAATGCTCATTATGCTGCATGTGCTTTTATTTTTACAAAACACACAACACAAATGGTAGTCAAATGTGCAATTAAAACAATTGCACCACTTCCTTATTAAACGTTGAAGATCTTTGCACGTGTGTCCTTCTAATCTGCTGCTACACGGTTTTTATCACTGTCATACATTACAAAATATGTCTGATCCCAAACCCATTACACAGAGAACTGTGTGACCTTTTTAAAACCTGTGCCTCTGATGTCTGAAAATAAAAATGTGAAAAAACATTTCCTTCTTATTAGATCAGGACAATTCAACAGCAGTGGAAATGTGTAATATTTATTAAATGAGATTCCTAGATGGCTTAGCATTATTCTTATATTATCGGTTACAGCCACCAATATAGTGAATAAAGAAACAATAGACTTTACAGAAAGAGTAATGAAAGCGAGGAAATCCAAAGTGCAAAATATTTTCTGGAACAGGAACATAAAGGAACAGTAAACCACTATTTCTGTGATTTATGAAGCATAATTTTTTTTCCGTGTTCAAGCATATTAGGTCATGACAAACTAACCTAACTGCATTGCAAGAAAGTAAAAGTATAGATCAGGGTGTTGCAGTGGACCTAGTTGGATTTTACCAAGTTGTTTGATACGGTTCATCACAATAGGTTAAAGATGAAAATTCTTGTTCTTGGGTAGAACATTGGCTTATATATAGAGTACAGAGAGTTGTCATTAATTGTACATTTGCAAGCTTGAGAAAAGTGGTAAGTGCTGTCACTCAGGGTTCTGTTCTGGGACTGCTTCTAGTTAACATATTTATGTCAATCGTCATTTGCTTAGGCCAGTAAGGTATTGTCATGTATAAATAGGGACATTAATTTTGGGATGAAAATATAATTTGCCTCTTTATAAATCACTGGTAAGACCACAACTTGAACATTCTGTGCAATTATAGGCACCTGTTCTAAAGAAGGATCTTATGGCACTAGCAAAAGTGTAGAGTTGGGTTACAAAATAAAAAAAAGGAATGGATAATTTGAATTATGAAGAAAGATAAAAAAATTTAAATCTCTTTTGTTCGGAAAAAATGACACCGCAGAGGGGGTATGATAGCATTATACAACTATATTCAGGGCCAATACAAACCATTGTTTGAAATTCTATTCATAAACAGGACTATACATAGGACACAAGGTCGCGCATTTAGACTGGAAGAAAGGAGATTTAGTCTAAGGCAAAGGAAAGGGTAAGAACAATAAGGATGCAGAATTCTCTGCTTGAAGAGGTCTTTTTTATCAGTCTGTACAGTTGTTTAAACAGCAATTAAATACTTGCAAAAACATAATATACAGGGATATAATTTTTATTAGTGGGGTCACTCAGGGTTCTGTTCTGGGACTGCTTCTAGTTAACATATTTATAAATGATATTGAAATAGGCATTGAAAGCCATGTTTGGGGACTGGGCACTCAAATGGCAGATCAACCTTAATATAGAAAAATGCAAAGTTATGCACTTCGGGGATTGCACAAGCAACTTACACCCTAAATCTAGGATACACAATCTTCGGCACCCCAGATGTTGTGGACTACAACTCCCTTGATGCTTTGCAGGCATTATGGCTGTAAGAGCATTATGGGAGATGTTGTCCAAAACATCTGGAGTGCCGGAGGTTGCTTTCCCCTGCCCTAAATGGTAGTCGATATGTAATGTCAATCATCATTTGGTAAGGCCAGTAAGGTATTGTCATGTATAAATAGGGACATTAATTTTTGGGATGAAAATATAATTTGCCTCTTTATAAATCGCTGGTAAGACCACAACTTGAACATGCTGTGCAATTATAGGCACCTGTTCTAAAGAAGGATCTTATGGCACTAGCAAAAGTGTAGAGTCGGGCTATAAAATAAAAAAAAAGGAATGGATAATTTGAATTATGAAGAAAGATAAAAAAATTAAAATCAGTTTGTTCGTAAAAAATGGCACGTCAGAGGGGGTATGATAGCATTATACAACTATATTCAGGGCCAATACAAACCATTGTTTGAAATTCTATTCATAAACAGGACTATACATAGGATACAAGGTTGCGCATTTAGACTGGAAGAAAGGAGATTTAGTCTAAGGCAAAGGAAAGGGTTTTATACAGTAAGAACAATAAGGATGCAGAATTCTCTGCTTGAAGAGGTCTTTTTTTATCAGTCTGTACAGTTGTTTAAACAGCAATTAAATACTTGCAAAAACATAATATACAGGGATATAATTTTTACTAGTGGGGTCACTCAGGGTTCTGTTATCACTTATCTGAGTTGAGAGATTTGTGTAGAAAAATTGAAAACCTTAATTAAGGTGGTGTAGTTTTCCAGTTGGACTATTTACAAAGAAACCTTGGCATGAAATGTACAATTCTCATTTATATTCCCACCGGTTCTCGTTTAATTTAATAACACTGTTTGTGTTCTCAGTAGTATTTGTGGCATTTGTCATGGCAATATTGCCTGGGCTTCCTCCTCATGTCACAGAATTAACCTAGTATGGGAGGAAAACAAGGATATTTTACAATATAAGGACAGTGTCAGTGTGACCACACTCCCAAGCAATATAGCTTGGATCTAAACCAAATGCAGACCAACAGTCCCAACATCAGAAAAGGGGCCAGTGCCAAAGTCTATATGACTTATTGCTCAGGCACAGCAGGTTAAAGTATGCATTTGACTTAATAAGTAAGAACAGATAAAAGAATTAGCTGGTCCTTACTAAGCCTCTAAGTGTATTATACATTTTTTTTAAGTTTACATATTCTTTACAAAGTACCCTTCACAAAGCAATGTATACAATTTCTGACAACCAAGTCTATCTCATCTTTATAGCTCTACATAGGTCAGGTTCAAATTCTAAAAGTATATAAATAAATATACATGAATATCTCTAAAACCAAAGCAGCACCAGGGGGCATATCAGGCATATCATTATGGCATAAAGCCATTATAATCAAATGATGCTGTCACCCACTGGCCTTATACTATGGTTTAAGTTTTGTATTTGCATTTATAATTTAGTTCAGAAATTCTGTAACAATGAATGCTACATGTAAAGATGTACTTAGCTGAGAAAAATTATCACAGGGAGCAAAAATAATGGCCCTAAAATTGAATTTAAAGGATTACTCCAAACCCTGTGACAACGTCATATCTGGCACATCACTTCAATTTGTGGAAAGGATATGTAAACTCCAGAGTTTGGCTGTGGGTGATGGGACGGCAACGCAAATATAGCTATATGGCCACACTTTCAATCCATAGAGATTTTCTGGGCATCTTTCACTCATTTAGAACCTGTACATTTATATATATATATATATATATATATATATATATGTATATATATATATATATATATATATATATATATATGAGGCACCAAAGGGTTAAATAATGAATATCTTTATGTTTGGAGTTGTTTTTTTGTGAGGAAGGGGAGTTCTATATTGCAGCATAGGTTTCAAATAAAGGAACACTATTCCTTTCAAACAAACATGTATTCCTGACCCTATAGAGTTTAATCCACCGTTTATGTGGCTTGACACCCTTAGTCACCTTAGAATGGATTAAAACTCACCTCATATCCAGCATCGTGCGGGCTCGCAGGCACTGACCCCTTCCCCAGTCCGCCTACTTGGTGACATAATCAGATTTCAATTTTTAGACAATTCAATGCTTTCCCATGGGAAAAGTATTTGATTGACTCAATTCTTCAAGGAGGCTGGATGGGGCGGGACAAATATCATTTTGGCAAATCAGCACCTCCTTGTAGAGAAGTATTGAATCAATGCATCTCTATGTGGAGAATTTACTGTCTCCATGCAGAGCGTGAAGATGCTGAACGGCAGTGCTGCCTACTCTGCAGCACTGTCCCAGGAAGCACCTCCAGTGTACATCTGAGGAGTGGCCACTGGAGGTGTCCATATGAGTCAATGTAATCACTGCCATTTCCCTAAATGACAGTGTTTGCATGAAAATACCTGCAGGTAATGATTATACTCACCAGAATAAATACATTAAGCTGTACTTGTTCTGGTGACTATAGTGTCCCTTTACAGTGTCTAGAGAATACAGGAAGAAGGATTGATTTTGTTAACGAGGAGGGGGCATAATATAATGATGGCCATGATTAGTAGTAATGCATATCACTTGCAAATATAGTGATATTTTATTATACTGATTTTCTTCTTTAAGGAGTAAACTAGCCATATAGTTCTGTAGTGTTTGTAGAAAGAGATACATGGATATGCTTTATCTGTAACCTGCTATCTGACATTCAAAAGGTTAAATGGTTCACATGAATGTGCTTCCACGTTGGCAGCTTCAATGAAATATGTCGAATGAATGGCTTCTGATTTGGAAATTACAGCCGCTTCTTATCAAGTGACTGAACCATATGGTGTGTGAATGTGGTCTGTGAGCGACAAATGCTATCATTGCAGCAATGGCAGAAACATCTGCCCCCATCATCATGTCAATGTGTAAACCATGTTAGAACTGTCTTCTATCATAAGCAATCACGGACCTTTTATTTATAGCTTTAGTGAACCACAATGCCTTTAAACAGCCTATTGATTATATATGGTGACTCAAAGCCAACGATTTGTAGAAGAAAGCTTGCATAGAGAAGTAACAATTACACACTGGGGGCTCTAACATTCAGTAGATACGTATCGCTCTCATTGCCAGTGGTAAACAAAGTAGGAAAGGATGTAACAGACAGGGGTTCTTGTACATTAATTATTTTGGGATTTCCCTTTGCTATCCCTCCCCCATTGGACTCACAGTCTTGTTAAAATCTAGTGTGTGGAACTCCCTGAGGTCTCAACTAGTGGTAGTTGTCCAAAGGCCATCTCAGGGAGATGAAAGACAGATAAACAAACTATACACTTTGGGGTCTATTTGCTGACCCTCACATGGTAAATTTCAATTGAATAGTGAATTGCAAAACTCGGGCAAAAAGTACTGATTTAAAATAATTTTTTTCAAAAATCTGATTCATCTACACTTACAGTTTAGCGGTTTTAACCTAAATTTGCTGTTTGTTTTGTTTAGTTCACAACAATGCCTTGTATACAGGGCCAGACTGGTCCACCGGGATACACGGTAAGACAGCCTAGATCATTAGGCTAATGTAATTTAAATGATTTTCCCCTTGGACTGTGCCAGTCTGTCTCAGTCCAAGAGGAGTAAAGAGGGAGGAGCTGGGGGCTGGTGCAGCCGCAATTAGGCTGCTGGCGGCCGCAGGGAGACATCTGTCAGTCTCCCTTCAACATCAATTTCGTCCGCATGCCCCGCATGCAAGCCCCGCCTCTGGAACAGAAGGCCCGCCTCTTGTTTGCAAACTCCGCCCCTTACACGCACATTGCTGACCTCTCTGGGAGGAAGAGGTCACAAAATGGCAACTTCACCTACCAGTGCCAAGTAAGATTGAGCCATTAAAGTGATTGTGTGTGTGGCTGCTAGTGAGTGAGCTTGTATGTGTGTGTGCCTGCTAGTGAGTGAGCTAGTGTGAGTGTGTGCCTGCTCCTGAGTGAGCTTGTGTGTGTGTGTGTGTGTTGTGGATGCTGGTGAGTGAGCTTGTATGTGTGTGTTTCCGCTCCTGGGTGAGCTTGTGTGTGTGTGGCTGCTAGTGAGTGTGCTTGTATGTATGTGTGGCAGTGAGCTTATCTGCAGTGAGCATGTGTATGTCAGTGGGCTTGTCTGTTGGAAGCATGTGTGTGTGTGTGTGGGTTAGTGAGCTTGTCTGTGGTGAGCATGTGTGTGACAGTGAGCTTGTCTGTAGTGAGAATGTGTGTGTTAGCTTGTCTGTAGTGAGCATGTGTGTGTCAGTGTGCTTGTCTGTAGTGAGCATGTGGGTGTCAGGGAGCATGTGTGTGTGTGTGACAGTGAGCCTGTCTGTAGTAAGTTTGTGCGAGTCAGAGTTTTTCTGTACTAAATTTGTTTGTGTACCAATAAGCTTGTTTGTGTGTGTCAGTGAGCTTGTGTTTTTATGTCAATGACCATATGTATATCAATGAGATTGTCAATTAGCAGTGAGTTTGTCTCTGTCTGCATGTGGGTATGCTTACTGTATAATTAAATGTTTTACTCTGGAAGGACCAATATTTTGAATTAGAAAAATAAATAAACCAATAATATGTAAGGATATGTCTTGCCACCCCAGAGAACTCTGATCCTGATGAAAGTCCCCAACTGGGACTGAAACATTGATCCTGTTTTTTACAACTCTAGAATAAAAGTTATATTTTAAAGACCGCGAGTGTAGCCGTTCATACAGCGTTTATATACACTGAACAAAATTATAAATGCAGCACTTTTGTTTTTGCCTCCATTTTTATGAGCTGAACTCAAAGATCTAAGACTTTTTCTATGTACACAATTTATGCCAAATGACTTATGGGGCTGGCATAGATTTGTTTTCCAGGGCTGCTTTGTATCCCCAGTACGGCCCTGCTTGTGTAGGGAGAGTTTTTATATAATTCCCCATTAAAGCTAGAAGAAAGTATAAAAGAAAGATGGATTAATCCACTTTCAGAACTTCGCCCTAGAATTGTGATTTTGTAATCAACCTTCACAACGTCCAAATATGCAACTAAAATAGTGCTTGATTTAAATAATGTATTACATGCATGTCGCTATTACTACTGAACGCGTTTCAGGTTTCCTTGCATTAATCTCCAAAATTACCAATTAGATACAGGTTATTGTATTATTATTGCCAGTGTACCTCCCCAGTCATTTACATACACACCCTGTCACCAACGCATCCTCTACAAGTGTGCATGACTTGGTTCCGGCAGTGTAAGGGTTAAAGAAACACTCCAGGCACCAAATCAACTTCATCTCAATAAAGTTGTTATGGTGCCAGGAGGCCCCTAGAGTCACACTTACATCAAAGGGTTAAACCGTTAAACCGCAGAGGGGCACCGCTGATTGGCTGAGAACGGTCAGGTAAAGCTCTCAGCCAATCAGTGACTCCCATTCACTAAACTGACTTGGAAAAGGTAAGTTTTTTTCTCAGGGTAAGTGCTGCTACTCAGAGTAGGTGTCACTGGATGGTAAATACATCACAGAGGGGGAGGAAAAAAGCCCACCAAAGCATCTCTGTTCTGAACTACAATTCCATGATGCTCAGCCACTATATATTGAGGATCTTGGGAAATGTTGTTTAGAAAACTCAAGGGAATGAAAGCTTGCCATCGCTGCTCTAGACTATAGTGCCATGTTAATGATGGACCTGCTTGTGTATAGTGGTAATAAGCATTGTTATTTAAGGTCTACCACCGTGCTCATCGAACTAACATAGCAAACTGGCAATGTAAGCGATAGATGTGCTAAACCAAGCATTTCCTGTTCTAATTATTGTATTAGCCATGTCAGAATATGGGCATAATCTTTCACACCAGCTCTAACCATGGCAAATGTTCTTTCTCTTAACATACGCTAGTTCTATTAAACACCTATCATTATTAATTTGAGGAGACATGCAACAAGCAAGCCAGCTGTTTGCTATACCACGTAAAGCCTGCGCCACCTGTGTCACAAGATCTGTATGGCAAGATAGAGGGTCCACATGCCAATCAAGAGACATTTAATTATTGTGCACCCATTTTTCCAAAGGTGTCATAAGAGTCAATTGTGCTTAATCCCTGACAAGTCCAAGACACCACAGTTAGATACTTGATGGGAAGGTAGCTGTTAATTATCTCGTAATTTGAAGGGAAAAAAAATATTAGTTTAAAAAAAATATTGGGCATCAATTAATTCTTGCTGATGGATATAAATATATCACAAGGGCTGGTGAAATTCAGTCCCTAGTTGGACATTAGATTAAAAAAAAATGTGCATTTTTCACTGATTGCAACTTATTTAAATATATCAAGGAAAATATGATATATTTAAATGTGATGTATACTGCTTATTTTGTTATATGTGTCCAAATACGCTTGCAATGTCCATTTGCTGTGACAGACAGAAGGACATTTGCCATCATCTCCAAATCTCTCTTAAGTTTGGGGTTGATGGTGGGTATGATTTGAAATATGCTTGGTTTCCAAATGAAATAAAAACAAACAGAATTTTACATCTGAGGAGCAAAACAGAGGTGATTAGAGAAAATATATTTTTCAAAAATGATAACTTGGATAAATAATGGATAAGCAAGATTACATAACCATTGTTTTTTTTGTTTGTTTGTTTTTGTTCATCTCAAGACATCATGTTGGTTCATTAGTTGATGCATTACCTCCAATATTCAAAACTTAATGATTACCCAGCCACATGTGCCATAACTACACTTATAGGAAACATATGTGATATCTAACTGAAAGTGCAGTGGGGTGATTCGACAGCTTGCCTCACCCAATTTGTGTAGTTCGAGGATAAATACAGATGATATATTTTGTAGGTTTATAATATATGAAAATGAGCAATGAATCTCACTAGAGTATGTTTTTTCCCCCTTTAGAAGTTAGCAGTTTGTCCGCTGCTTTCATCTCCACATATCTAACTGCATATCCCTTCTGTTTCTGCGGATTAGGAAAGAACGGTCCCTAAGGAAGAATGTTCTTTAATGATGGTAAAATTCAAATAACAAAGCAAAGGCAAGAGATTGATGATTTAATGGGTCCATTTCTTCCAATGTATTCTCTTCTGCGTAGGAAACAAAAAAAAAAAAGAAAAACAACTCTCCATTGAATTGTGTGTTTTAAATAGACATGAGCTTTGTTGGTAAAAGCAAGAACAAATTATGTTTTTATCATAATATTTTGGAGAAAATACAACAAAACACCAATCACAGAACAAATCATGAAATGTTTAAAGGAACTGAATAAATTCAATCCCTTAACATAATCATATTTAACAAAAAGTATTTAGACTGCTCACATGTAAACGTCTATAAATGCCTCTATTTATTTAAAAAGCTAATTATCGGATATTTTAAAGCATTTCATCTCAAATGATGGGGTTGCTTATCCGCAAAGCTGCTTTTCATTTTACCAGGACTTTACGCAAAACCAATAATTCAAAATATGATTTATGAGCTGTCTATTGTTTTCCAAGTACTTGACTTTTTAGTAGTTGAGTTAAAGGTATGCCTTATGGGGATTTATTTCCTATTTGGCATTATGCATAATTAAAAGTAAATGCTGACAAAATATTTAACAAAAAGACTGTGTGAGGAATTATGAAGCCATAATGATGCCGACAATAAAACATACTGTTAAAAATTGCATTTGCCCCATGACCCAAAACGCGTCAAATTACAACATTGTTCGTTAATCTGTCCATTTAAACAATGTGTTAAGGGGCATAACAAACTCCTCCAGAAGTGATTGGACTAGATTTCAGTAGAATGTCCTATCAGCCAATAGAAATGTACTCAAAAACATCTGGAAACCCTGGCCTGTGGCTTTATTCTTTAGACATAATACACATTAGCTATATGGAATACACACTGGAAGCCTATTTGTAAAATTTTACAAACATTTGGACCTATTTACCAAAGTTATCTGTAAACCAGAATAAAAGACGCAGGTGTTCAGGGCCCACAAATTCCACAGGGGCCCACAGATACTGTCCTGTGCCAACTACCTCTGTTTAGATTGTGTTTTTACCCCATCCATGTTGCTGGCTTTTAATGAATGAATAGCTTTCTTACTGCTGAGCGCTTAGAGGCAGAGAGAAGCTGTTTTGCTGGAGCACACTTTATATATCAACTGCTCTATGTGTGTTGGGTACAGCCTTTTGGCTGGTCTGCAAAGGAAGAATCCACCATGGTCTCCTCCACCATAGTGAAGGGTTTACAGAGAATGTTATACTATTACTGCTGTAGCGTGTTTTTCTGTGTGTAAAGTGAAGTTGTGTTTGTGCTAAGCATGTGTAAATTGGGGATTTGTGTTACTGTGATCTAAGTGTGTTAGAGATGCATTAGTGACCTGGTTGTGTGAGATGTATAAGCTATGTTTGTGTGTTAGTATGAGCTATATTTGTGAGATGAGCTTGTTAGTGTGAGGTGTGTATATGTTGATGTGAGTTTAGTGTGTATGAAAGGAGTTTAATTGTGTACAATGAGTGTGTGTATGGTAACATGAGCTAAGTGTGAGATGAATATGTGTGAAATTAGTTTGTAAACGTGCATTAGTGTAAGATGAATGTGTCACTGTGAGCTGCATATGGATAAGGTAAGCTTGATTTTATTATTACCATGTATATAGCGACAACATATTCCACAGCACTTTACAATCAGAGCCTGCTTACAATCATTGAGGATTAGAGGTAGGCAGATGGATATCATTTGCTGCCTTTGCCTGAGGACATTTTCTGGGGAGGTGGCCTGACAGGGATTCAAACATGAGTTTCGCAGGCCGAAAGCCGTGCCATTACCACTTCTCTGACTAGCCGATGCAGGGATATCAAAATGGAACCTGGCTTTGACAGTGAAAACAGGCATATCATGTAATATTAAATATATAATATATAAATAATCTTCCAACATTTCAAGTGGGCAAAGAATGACACTTTATTTGGGGGGCGTGGGTGTGGCCAGGGGCAGACTGTTTTGAGAAATTTTAGGTGACTTACTAATAAAAGTTTACACAACTAAAATGGAATTTATAACAAGAACAACATGTTTTATTTACACAGATTGATTAGTAAACACATGTATTGCAGTTTAAGGACACAGTACTGTGAGTATTATTGCTATGCAGTTCTGTCATACATTGAAACACACCAACAATATTGAGCTCCTAGAAAAGAGGGACAGACAAATTTGGGTCCAAAATATGTACTGTCCCTCCTAAATAGGGACACTTGGGAGGTATGATATAATGTCTCACCCAGAGTGCCAACTCTATGTATATCAAACAAATATTGAGAAGAGGGCACAGACTGAGGTTTGTCCACAGCTCCACTGACTGGTGGTACTACCATTCGATCGCTGCATGTGGACTCAAATGAAGCAAGCACTCAGTACATCCCATTCAGTGAAGGCTAAGTGTTGTCACAATAAGACTGACTTTATTGCATAGACTCTGTAGAGAAGATATTAAGTAGGTTATCATGATTCCACGTTACTGTGCATCTTACTGTACAATGGTCATCCCACTAGTGTGTGGTTTGTTAAAATGCTATTAGAACTCTATTCCCTCTGAAGCACATATGTATAATTTAATGAATCAACTGTTTGGAATGTCTCAACTATGCATTGCATAGCATTAAGTCTTGACCAAAAACTTATCAATTGGATTGGCAAGATCAGAAATAGCTTGAACTCTAGTTTATCAATTAAACAGGTCATTCTGATTGACTGATTGATTGATTAACTGCGCCGTACTATCAGCTCGATTTGTTAGTGCACATATAAACCAGCATGGCAGGGTTAGAATTTCTGGCGTAAATATATTTAATTTCAGCAAAGTTGTTTATTCTATCTAATAAATACTATTCCTGTCGCTGTTTCTATATTTCTCTATTGGTGTTTTTGAGAACTTGCTACACCAATATAACTGATTAGCTTTGGACATTAGTAAATGCTGTTTTCATGTATCTTTCACCCTAATAAAATGAGAAGTAAAACATTTAGTTCAGGTATTTTTTACAACTACAAGTTTACAACCCACAATGTCAAGTCCCCTGTTTAGTGAATAAACCCTTGGTGTGAATATGGGACACCTTCAAACCAATTTAAAGTGGAGAAAAAAAAACTAATACTGTACCTTTCTGCTTGATAACATTTTCTGTTTAAATAACGGAAATTCTCCAGTATGGTTATGTACTTTACTTTTTTCAATAATCCAATCTGGCAAGACTTCATCTGCTTTTAACCTAAAAAAAGTTAAACTTAAATGAAAGTTTTGTTGTATTGTGTATTTTATAGACCGCACTGTAATTTTGCATACAAAAACTCAATCAACACTGTTATTGTTTGTCTGATTAGATTTCTGATTTTCTCCCTGTCTCATATTTATACAAAGTCAACGTTTTAGGATGTGAAATGAGTGTATCAGATCTATGAGCTGTTCTTATTGCTGTTGTATTGAGTGTTGTTTATTTAAATTGATGAAACGTTGCACGCAGATTTCTTAATGTTAATCATATCAAATATGTATTGTGGTTGACCTCACCTGACCAGCAGCTAAGAATTTCTAATTCTCTCAGTGTACCCGCACCTACGAGCATGATGTAAATGAATGATATTCTTATTTTCTCTACGTCAGGGCTCAAAATTTCCACTAGCTCTTGTTTAGCCCTGGAGAGTAGATATTCACCCCTTGTACGTGTGCCTTGGACTCTCTAGGTTTGCAGTGGCAAGTAACTTTTAATGCCTGACTTGCTGCATGGGACTTGATATTTGATGCCCTTCTCTAAGTTACGTATCTATTGTATTTCTTGATAGATCTTGATCCCCTTAAAGGAACACTCTAGCGTTAGGAATACAAACAGGTACACAGCCACACCCCCCAGAAGTAATGAAATAAAGCTATGTATTACTTTATTATTTCCCCCAGCACACCCCTTTTCTCAGAAAAGGCAGTGTTTACACTGCTTAGTCTGCAGGAATGATCCCCAGAATCACAAAATTAAGCTACAGTGGTTCTGGTGTCTAGAGTGTTCCTTTAACATTACATTTATGACAGTAACGGCTTCCTGGTGATGACCTGCTCCCCACTATAACCAGTATCATCCCCACTGTTATTCCATCTCTATCCCACCCAACTACAGTCCCGATCCCACCCTATAACCCAGTCATAGCCATTACCCCAACCTCTGCCACTATGCCTCTACAACAGCCACTATTCCCCACCATACCCTCTATATCCTTATATTCTATATAAGATGCTTGTATCCCTATCCACTATCCCCCTACGTCAGCCCCAATGCACCCACTACAGCCTCTATCCTCCCACAACAGCCCCCTATCCCCCACAACAGCCCCAAATGCAGCCCCACAAGCAGCCATCCCCAGACTTTCAACCCCACAAACAGCATTCCTACAAACACACAATCCCACAATCAGCCTCTCCCAGCCCTGTCCAACTTATCATGTAACCTCCCTTCTAATCACATTCATCATTCAATTATAACACAAACTAGTTGTATAAATGTTAACCCTAAAAAAAGGAAAGAAAGATAAAATTGGAGCCAATATCTACCAAATCTCCTAGCTGGGGAGTAGCTCTCTCTTTGTTGTTGTATAACTCTATCCAATGGAATACTCCAAACCATATTTATATATATATATATATATATATATAGAGAGAGAGAGAGAGAGAGAGAGAGGGGGGGGGAAGGGGGAGGGGGGGATTGAGGATACTAGCTTTGGGGCAGCAAGAAAGGTAATTCCATCCTTGCATGTCATAATCCTTCAACTTGCCGGGTCTGTGGAATGTGCTTTTAAATTGTACACTAAATTGATTAAATCAAATTAGTGTCAGCACAGAATGTAGAATTCGGGTCAGTGCTTAGTTATGGTTTATGGTTAGCATTTAAAGGGTAAGACTTAGTAGCATCCATATCAGGGTAAGTACTGTTTTAGGTCTGAGCTACCTGGGCCACGGTTTGCGTTAGTATGGTCAAGGTTTACATGTTAGATGATCTGGTCAAAGATTTAGGAGCTTTCGGTTTTATGGGATCAATAATTAGTTTTTGTTATGCTTTATTTATTTTTTTTCTTTGTTTGCTTGGTTGTTTTTTTCAGCCTTGGACACAGTACTGCCACCGTATAAACAGAAGAAAGAGTAAGCGATCTCCCATAGCAACATTTCCAATATACAACCATAAATTTAGCATTATATTGAAAACTCTGTCAATACCTCCACTTGCAGCCATCTTGATTCCACCTCCTTCAGGACTGCCCTCTATTGTAACTGTTAGCTTGGTCTATCTTGGTACCGATACAGTGATTATAGTCACCTGCTGTTTCAGAGCCGGCACTTGCCTCAGTTCTTCCAAGATCTCCCACTAGTAAATCAGTCCCACCACTTATTACCAGAGCCAACCCTCCACTGCAAAGATCTGGAGTAGGTAATATTTCCTAACTATTGCCAAGAACACACCAACATAGGCCAGATTCTTTCAACAAATGTTCAAACATGTTTGGCAAACATTTTGACATTTGTTTTACATTCTCTAGGGTGGATACAATAGAACTTCGATTACAATCACTCAAATAAATGTAAAACTTGTGTCAGAGTGTTATTCAAAGATTCGGTTGGGCAATCTTCAAAGATATCAGGCATATATTAGTGTTCTGAGTTAATGTTGTGAAACATTCGCCCATCACAAATCTGGAGTCCTGGTCTAACATTACAGAACCCGGAGAATCAGAATGTTTTTGATATATGCAGAGGCATGGAGTAATTAGAACAACTTGGATGCAATGTTAAATCGCTAGTGATAAAACCATTTTTGAGGAAAGTTGCAACAAAAAAAAAGCTGAATTTCCAGCTGCTTGTGCAGCACGTGTCCAAACACTGGCATTTATAGTGAGGACGTGAGGTGCTATAGTTCCTTAAACCATTCTCTAACAATAGATTCAGTACAACAAAAGGAAAAGGAAGATTCAAAAGCAAACTAAAGTCTCGATTTAATATCATTGGAAAATATTTTCAAATGATTTCATATTTTTGGACTCACTTTTAAAATGTTTTTGTATTTTAAAAAATATTTTAATAGTTTTTTGATAAATTGATATATACTTTTTACCTGATACATATTTTTTTGCTATTTTAATATTAAAAAAAATTAAGTTTTAAAAAAAAAATATTAAATCATTTAAAAAGCTTATCCAAAAATATTAAACTAGAGGCCAAAGTGTGAGTGCATAATAATCAAATTTGGACACTTACTCAGTTATATATCTACATGTTCGCAGCATCTCTTGATGTTCCTCAGTGGGAGAACATGGCCTTACGACACCTACGTAAAAAAGAAATGTGGGTTTATGCAACATAATTTCAGCTTTTTACAAAAACCGCCACCATTCACATATAATCCACAAAAAAAAGAAACAGAAGAATACGCGTTTCTGAAATATTATCACAACTGCTCATTTCCACTAAAAAAAAAAAAATAATTATTCAAATAAGTATATTTTTCTCATTTTTTTTCCCATTTACATATTTTACCTGTTATGTAAAAAAAATATATATATATATATATATATATATATATATATATATGTAGATCATGTACACTAATATTAACTATATTCTATATAAGATACTTAATATTAATGTCACCATGTTATTTATAAAGTAAACTAATTGACAATGAAATGGAGACCATGCCATCACAAGCACATACTAAATGCATAGAGAATTCAAAAAAAGGTCAATAAAATGTAAAAGTATAAATCTATCATGAAGTACAAATAATGGGAGATCTGAGTAACAGTCAATAATGATAAAGGCAGGTAGGGGAGATCCATAAATAGGGATAACTAAAGGTCAAACTGAAGGTCAGAAATAGAGCCATGACTGGAAAGAGTTGTGGCTGGTCCAGGAACCGGATATAGGGAAAAAACATAGACAATGACGTCTCATAACAAACACTGGTATACATTCTGTTTGTCAACAAACACAAATCATTATACTGTGCATGCCCAATCAGTTGTAAATTAGAACCCAGGCATGCTTTAGAGAGTTCTACCATTTCAGCAGATACAAATTTTGTTTCACCCTAAGTGTGTTGCCCAATCATCAAAGCATATTGTTTGCTGTATACACTTATAATTGTAAAAACAAGTTCTGGAGTCGCAAACCATTTTCTGAATAGACCAACCACGCCTTGCCTCCATAATGGCTTGTAACACACTGATCGGTGGTCTCGATAGCACAGTTTAGTTATGATGGTTTTCAGAGTGCCATCAACATTATGAAGAATGATTAGTGAATGAATAAGCAAGGTATTAGTTACATAAGGCTCTTTGTCCATTGTGTAGGGATGTATCAAATTCTGCATCAAGGCATGTCATTTTTCTTCTTTAACCTACAAATTCTCAAGGGACAAGGTACAAAACCGACTGGCTATATATGTGCATTTATAACCAAAAAAATCAATTAACACAGAGCTTTTCATCAACAATGGACAGAAATAGAATAACAACACAGCTCTCGCAGTTCGCCTTCCTTGTGAATATGTATGATAACTCAATGTATAGTAGCAGGTAATGAGCCCCTACATCTGTTTTAGTATGCACAATGCTGATATTTTGGCTCACAAAAGATTTACTACCGAGTACTATTTCCAATAACTATTTTTTTTTTATTTTAGAACCAAGAAAATGGTAATAGTAATGCTTATTCAAATGTTAATTGTATATAAAATAATATTTAAAAGACTAACTATATCTTCAAATGTTATGGTGCTTGGCTTAGTTTTACTTTTATTGCTCTGGGTATGTTGCATTTTAAGAAAATAGAGTGCTGTAGGTTTTCTGGTTCCTGGTGTTCGTTTCAAAGAGGAGCATTGGGGACTGAAGCACTTATATGGAGAACGGTGTAAGCACAACCAAATGCTTCTCATAAGAAAGCATTTAATGCAATGCTCTCCTATGTGCTGCATTTGGCCACGTGACTGAGTTTCATTCAGTCACTGTGAAGAAAGCACATCTAGTAGCTGTCAGAAAAACAGCCACTAGAGGGCCACTGCTCCCAGCCCACTTCAATGAGATGCCAACTATCACTATATATCTACTTCGGGTATTATTGACTAATTTGGTATTTATATTTTTACTTTGGTAACTAGAGTCATCAATTTTCTTCTATGGTATTGAACTCTTGGAGAAACAGAGGAACAGCTAAATATGTTTGGACATTTACAATTGGTTTAAATAGCATGTATGCCTAAAATTGTAAAACAGGATTTAATTATCGTTATTTTGCCCCTTAAGTCCCTCTTGGTCGTCGTCCCCCACCATACCCTAGCCCATTGAATAAAGTTAACTCACTATGACTTGGGCAAGTACAGAACTTATCAGACATACTGTTGAAAATAAACAAATCTGATATCCTTACAAACAGGGTAAAAAACAGATAACAAACAAATCCGATATTGCTTACAAACAGGGTAAAAAACAGATAACAAACAAATCCGATATCCCTTTGTAGATTTATTCAGCTGTATCCCGAATAGCTGTACACTATATTTTATTTCATGTCCCTTTGTAAATTTATTCAGCTGTATCCCGAATAGTTGTACACTATATTTTATTTCATGTCCCTTTGTAAATTTATTCAGCTGTATCCCGAATAGTTGTACACTATATTTTATTTCATGTCCCTTTGTAAATTTATTCAGCTGTATCCCGAATAGTTGTACACTATATTTTAGTTTATGTCCCTTTGTAGATTTATTCAGCCGTATCCCAAATAGTTGTACACTATATTTTATTTTATGTCCCTTTGTGGATTTATTCAGCTGTATCCCGAATAGTTGTACACTATATTTTATTTTATGTCCCTTTGTAGATTTATTCAGCTGTATCCCGAATAGTTGTACACTATATTTTATTTTATGTCCCTTTGTGGATTTATTCAGCTGTATCCCGAATAGTTGTACACTATATTTTAATTTATGTCCCTTTGTAGATTTATTCAGTCATATCCCGAATAGTTCTTCTCTGGTTTTTTCCATACTGTTGAAAATATCTGTTCAGCCACCAGCACCCCAATTTAAAAGGCACTGTAATTAATTATCTTATGGGCAGAAACCTTTACTCCACATCTCTTTTCCTTAACAGGTTTACCTATCAATGTAATTCATTGTAATGAAACTATAATTACTCTACAGATTTACTCATAAAGCCTGAGGTGTGAAAGCAGAGTATTTTATCTGTCCCTAACACACTACTCCAGGCCTAACACTACACTCCGGGATAGGGAGACAGATATAAACAACTTGACCTTCACTTTCGGATCACCATGGTGAAATATATTCAGATTTTTATTAAGATGAAGATATTAATTGGGCCTCCATAGGGTTTCAGATATGTGACACACCTAATATAAAAGCGTTTTGTATAACCACATTGATGTACAAATACAATTACAAGTCCAGATGCCAACAATGTCACTTTGTACATCCCAGATTTTCTGTTTGGCTGCCAGTCCTGGTATCCTGCTGCCTGGCACATATCCCAGGATTGAAACCAATTCTTGATTTTTTTGAGAAGGATTGACGAGCTATGTTATTTGCAATATGATGATCATTTTTCATATATAACATATTTCATATGATTTAAAACTGGGTTTTACTGTGAAAGTGTTTTTTTATTCGCAAGTGCAATTCTACATTTAATCTGCAAAATTCCCATTAACCATGAATTGTGTTACTGTAGACATTACAGTAGCTAACACTGTTAGTTTTTTGTAATTGTTATTTTAAATAAGCAGTGCATCATAACAAACATAAACATAATCAGTATCTAAATTAGATAAATATCATGCCAAATTTTAAATTATTATAAGTTTACTATATATCCATCTGTGCTAGTACCATCATCTAGAGCAGTGATTCCCATAGCAGTCTTCACGACCCAGCATCAGTCCAGGTTTGTCAGTATCTCCATTGGAAGAAAAAAGAGAAATACATCAATCCTGGATTGTTGGTGGGCCATGAGGACTGGTTTGGGAAACACTGTTCTAGATCTTGGTGAGCTAAGTAAAAGAGAGTCCGCTGACATAGTTAGAGGGATACTCTGGACTGTTAAAGCACTATAGCGTGCTGAAGTGCATTATGTGTAAAGAGTGTGTCCTCTATTTTTACAAAAGTGCAGATTTCAATAGATATTGTCACTTTTATAAATTAATTAATCACTTAACTTTGTTACACCTCCCTGGCTGTCAATCAGTCAGTGATCTGTCCTATTACTGCCTGGTTTGGTTAGCTCAGTGGAGCTAAATGCAAGAAACAGGCAATTGCCCAGAGCACCTATCCGGCAAAGATTTCTCACTGAGCTGCAATGGAAGATCTGTGATTGGACAGTCACAGAAAGCCTGGGCTGTGAAGTTCTTTTATGCAGTTAGGTAAGGCTGGGACTGGATCTCTCTATAACATAGGAGCTACTACTGAAACCAAGAGGCCTGCACTCACCTGAGAAATGCATACATTATAAGAATTCTGCTGGGGCCAATTCATACAACGTACAAAATCAAACACACTCACTTATCCACTAAACAGCTACTTTAAAGCTCACAAATTTTAATAGTATTTTTTAAAGACACCTAACCTAGGCAAAAATAATGTACCTCTTTATTCTGCTTAAACTCCAATAAAATGTTTTGGGGAACATTTTTGTACATGTGAGAATATGTGAAAGGAAGGTTCTCTCAAAAATGTGTCATCCCAAAATTCTGTTAGTCCAATAAAAAGGTATTACAAGATACTAATTTCATCTCTTATTTTACATCTGCATCACTAGACTAATATGGCTACAATATCTACCCCCATTCTCTCTGTGGATATATGTTTAAATATATATAAATAATTTATTTTTAGTCTTAGTTCCTTTACAAATAACCGCTTCAGGTATAATGTGGAATTTGGCATATTTTCATTAAAAGTGTGTCTATCACTACTGAAAATTCATGATTGGGATATTGCGTTATTGCTATCTGTAAATCATTATTACGAGCAGGCTTAGATTGCTGGATACATGGAACATTCTGGAATTATCAAAATGCAAACCTAGCTCATTAAGTAGACCAATTGTATATTTGTTGAACATACAGCATAGATGCTCTCAGAACTAAAGAAACCAAAGTTTTGCTCTAATGGCCACTTCCAGTTAATCAAAAGTAACAGAAGCCAAGGGGCCATAAAACTGTTTAGAACTGATACGTAATGATTTCCAGGACTTCTCACTGGTACACGGAGGTTATTTTTCAGCCAGTTTGTACAGCTTTAATCTAGGCATTGTAAGAGCTCCCTAAATAGATGAAAGCCGCATGAAACGTATACAAATTAAATTAAATGCCTTCCAAAGCCGTACTCAGGTTTGTATTTTGTCAAACAATATAATGTATTTAAGCATGGTACCTATATGGCTGCTTTAAGATAAAAAAATATATATTTCGGTTTATTACTTTTCCAAATGCAGCTGAGCTCAGAGTCTGGGGTGGATTCTTTCCTGCTTTGGCATTTTTAATATGTCAAATATTATTGAGTTGACTTTAATATATTTTCCATTGAAAACGTCAATTACCGGTTAACTGGTGAACGATTCTGGTCAACCAATCTTTAAGCTACCACCTGTTTAATTGCAACTCCAATCACCCTCAGATATAAATATATCTTGATGGGAGCAGTTGAGGCTGGCCCATAGGGATTCCCCAAACACTTTTTCTTGCAAAAACATTTTAATGACTAGTGATAAGTGTGTGTTAGAAAAAAAACATGTGTCTAATATGAATATACCATGGCTGGAATTGCATCTGGTATGAACAGAGCATGACATCTCATGGGATTACGTGGGGAGAGCCCAACAAATCAGGGGTCGGGGGGGGGCAGTGCCACACCATATTTAATATTCACTAGTCGCCACTGGCTGGGAGTGATCAGTGATCAGAATTCCTTGATGTTAACAGAAAGCAACCAATAAAAACTATTTTATTCCAAATATTAATAGCTTCTTATGTTATTATTATTATTATTATTATTATTATGATATTTATAGAGCGCCATCAAATTCCGCAGCGCTTTACAATGGGTGGACGAACAGACATGTAATTGTAACCAGACAAGTTGGACACACAGGAACAAAGGGGTTGAGGGGCCCTGCTCAATGAGCTTACATGCTAGAGATTTGGCAAAGCTCTCTACATAAATAAATATTTTTAAACTCTTGAAGCATGCTAATAGTTTAAGAGAGTCCAGTAGATGTCCCTAAAATTAGGAATTGATTGCAGAAAATGCACAGCACAACACAGGAATAGAAAAAGGCATTATTTACGTCCATTTTGCATGAAAAACACTATTTTAAACTAATTAATCAAGAGCCATGCAGTATATTCAATGCATGCATAAAAAGAGGCCATGTGAAAATTATTAGGAGGTTTGAATACATGCACAATATAGCACCATTACATGCACATGACATATGACAAATATTGCACCTATAGATATATCAAAATAAACGTAACCCCTTCCTTTCCAGCCCCAAGAATACACAGTTTACCCTTTGTTTGTATCGCAGTGCTAAGCAAATTCAGAGCAAGGTTTCCCTTCAATAACTTTAAATCTCTGTAGGGAGTTTCACTTGTTATGTATCATCTACTTACCTGCTCTGTAAGTCTCCCCAGCTGTAACATTGTCATTAGATCTAACCAATTCATAGAAGCCTACCTAACACTTCTCCCCCATTTCTAACCTGAATTAAGCTTCCTATATTAACAAGTCCTTCATCCAACCCTACGTTAGCCATCACTGTCTTCTCCAATTAAACCTCTTAACTTCCTGTCTCTTACAATCACTCCATATTACATTGTAGGCTTGCAATAGCACCACCACCCTTTATCATTCTGTACTAATGTAGCTATGTGGATGTTAAAGATAACCGTAATGTATTTTAAACATCATTGCCTGTAACATGTTATATTATATAGTGGTTATGGAATCTACTGTGCTGTATAAAAATAAACAATAATTATAAATGTTTGCCTTACCAGTACATCATACTATGCTTTACTTACATGGGATGTATGTATGTTTGTCACTAAAATGTGAACTGCTCGAAATTTAAAGTGAATTATTAATTTAGACCAGGGGTGCCTAAAAATGTAGATCCCCACATGTTTTCAAACTACAACCATGTCTTGTCAATATAAAGTCGTGCAAAGACACACATAGCATCATGGGAGTTGTAGTTTTAGATCTGGGGATCTACCTTTTGAGTACCCCTGAATGTGCCAGTTTGAGATCTCCATTGTCTCTCTATCAATCCATGACTTCCTTGCTCACCCAGATCTCTTTAAATCATACCGGCATTTTCTTTCCTCCCCAATTTCCCTTTTGCCTCTCTTTTTTTTCATTTCCCTGCATGATTTAGCCAGAATCTGCTCTCTTTTGAACTGGAAAAGAATGTTAATGAACGTGATGATTCCAGAATAAACAAATCTGAACATACCGGTAGAACTCTAGGAGAATGTAAATAGATTACTTTCCAATAGTTTTTATATTATAACAAATGCGAATGATGTATCAGGTCCATTCAGTTGATGTCTCAATGTATTGATAAAAACTGTGCTTTTATTTAAAATGACATGAATTTCTATTGGTTTATAAATAAATGCATGTACTGTATTTATGTACATGTAGATTGCATACGAGATATCAATAGGGAACGGCAAGTTTAGCTAACACCAGTACAGCAGGGAATTAATCTAACATAAATAGGGAAATTATGGTATGGAGTTGAAAGATGAATTAGGATAATTAAAAATGTAAAATAATGATGAGTGCATCAGAAAATCAGCAGTGATGACATACTCTTTAAAGATGTACATAGAAAAAAAATGTAAAAATTCATCAGGTAAGACAAAATATTTCACTATACCTCTAAAAAAGCCAGTCAGTGATAAAATCCTCATATCAAGACTTCCATTGATTAGTTACTGTTCACTTGGGTTTTGGAAATACAGCCAGAATTTTTACTAAACTGAGCTGTAGCAAATTATAAGCTGCATTGCAAAATGTAAGCTAATAAAGGCCAAGCTGTGACTTAAAGGAACAATCCAAGTATAATATTAATATAACTCCAAACCAAGTATAATATTATTGTCCCTCAATTTTTCACACATTTAAAAAGGTAATTCAGTGCCCATGGTAGGTAATTCAGGTTGCATAATCTCCCCTTATTGATAATATTCCTTGGACAACATAATTTTACATTGTTCGAAACATAAAAACATAGAATGTGACGGCAGATAAGAACCATTCGGCCCATCTAGTCTGCCCAATTTTCTAAATACTTTCATTAGTCCCTAGTCTTATCTTAAGTCTAAGATAGACTTATGCCTATCCCATGGATGCTTAAACTCCTTCACTGTGTTAACCTCTACCACTTCAGCTGGAAGGCTATTGCATGCATCTACTACCCTTTCAGTAAAGTAATACTTCCTGACTGCTGCTTCTTTGATGTAACCATATTACAATAAAGGTTTTAAAATCCTGTGTAGGATTTTAAAATTGCAACAGCTGGCCATATTTTTGGTTAGTTTTTCTCATTTCTCATTGGAAGTAAAAAAAAACAGGCGTGAGTATTTATTGTCTGTTACATTATTTCTCCCAGGGACCAATGGAACAGCTAAGTCCAAAAAATGGACCTTCTAAAAGGTTAGTGTGGTCACAAGACAAGCCAAGGTCAAAGGAAAAATGAGAATGATTGTAATCAAAGTGTAAATGGTACCAGAGTACAGAATAAACAAGAAGCTAGGCTGGTCAAAAACATAATCACAAAGACAGCACTATTGTGCAGGTATGTATGACCTGCAAGACAAGATCAAAATAAAAATGCAGCAATGCATCTTCAAGCATCAGAGCTGGCATGCAACGGCATTTTTGCATTATTATGGACACAAAAACATAACAAGCTAGTTTACAGTATAGCAGCAATAGGTAACACAACATCCCGTTATATATTATATTTATACATCTTTATACATCCGATTATCGTAGCTCTTTACAAAACATGGATATATTTAAAAAAATTCTAAATTTAATTACATACAACATTTTATTTAAAAAGTGCTAAGTATTATATAATTGTACATGATTTTGAAAGCCACATATTTAAATCAATGGCAACCCTTTAACATGTCAAGCATACTTGGTTAAGTAAATTCAGCATTAAAGAAGACGAGCTAAGACCAGTAACCCTATTTATTTAACATCACTTTTTCAAATTGCTTTCCTGAACAAGCTGTATTAATTGTGCAGGACCTACACCGCATGCTTCAATGAAAATAAATTACTTTATTTCTCTCACACTAGCAGGGACAGTGTAACTTAATTTCATTAGCTCGAATCTGTTGAGAGTATTCGGATTTCCATAGCAGGACGCACTTGAAATGAAAAGATGCTTTCGATTCTCAATTAACAGAATCATTCCCTTTCAACTGAAATGAATGTTATTGAAACCAATTAGCATGGACTGGAAAAATCCCTCATTAATGAGGGGAGTGTGGGTGAGTAAACAGCAATGAAGAGATGAAATCAGAGAAGAGCTTCTTTTCGTTGGGCTGAATAATTACATGCTTAGTTGCCTAATTGTCTGGTGAAAAGCGTAGATGTGGTAATAACAGATTGCCGTGTTCATTAGGCTGCAAAAGACCACCTGCTGCGGTGTCTCATACTGTTGCAGTCTATATACACATGTTTATCCCAGGGCGCAGATATTTGGCCACAAGACTAGCTGTGAAAAGCAAATGAGTTTGAAAATATGCTGCAATATTGTGTCCTTTGTGCCAAAGTAAGGGAGCTTGATATGTAAAATTGTAATTAATAAAACTAACAGCTAAAATTTATTTTTCAGGGCAGCTGACCTTATAATGCATATTTATCCATCTAAACTGCATTGATGCTATCTTAATGGCAGACTACAATTCTCATAACTCCCTGCATATAGGGGGACCAGGGCTGGACACCCCTGTTCTATACAGATGTTTTGTCTGGCTCCTGGGTTTCTTTGTTGCCCCTGCCAGTTATACAGTACAAAAGATAAATTGCAACTGCTATGGAACCATTTTTATAACAATGGCCATATAAAAGCACACACAATGTGGCTGGTAAAATTGGAAGCAAATGTTAAATATTGAGGTACAATATGTGTTCATGAGACACAGCATTGTTTGAATATCTAGTCCACTGTGGCATTTAACATCAAAGCGTGGCAGCCTCTTTGCTTAAACCCCTTTGTGATTTCGCATTTTATGTACATATGTTTATGGTGTCGCAGAGCAGATTCGTTTCAAAAAGCTTTAGTGCAATATTTGGTTTCCTACTTCATTATATTCTAATATTCCAGTTTTCATTATTGTTTTATTCTTTTAGATGGCAATGAAAAGGGATTGCATTTAACTGGTTTCCAGTCCAGTGGTTTAGTCCCATTTTTATCTGAAAACTTTGGTTTGTGAGTTTGAGTGTCTACGTTCCTATCCTCAATACCGTACATAGGAAAAGCAATAACTCTCCTCTCCAATGAGCCTACTCTCTACATAATCATCATATATATTTCTTAAGGCAGCAAGACCACAGATATTAATTAAACGGCAACTGTTCTCATAATCAATATCGATCAACATTACATTTCAGAGAGAACAAACCTCACTCCAACCAGAGACAGAAATCTCAGACTTATTTGTTGTTGATTTTTTTTATTCCAAACTTGATACTAAAATAAAATAAATCTGAAACACATATTATGGATATTTTAAATTCCTTGTGGGCGCCATTCTGGTATAAATACATTATTGCTGCTACTTTGACATTTAATCACTAAACAAGCGCTTGTAAAAAAAAACTCACAATGGAGTTGTATGTTTTAAAACAAACTAGTTGAGATGGAAGGTTTTTACTGTGTGGATACTATGGATTAAAATTGGTATTTTATTTTTTATTTATTTTTTATTTCAAGAATTCCAAATACTTTATTTACTAAAAAAAAAATCAGTTCAGGCGAGATCACAATTGAATTGTAACTCTTAGGCCTAAATTACTTAAAAGGTGATTCCAAGAACCATGACCACTTCAGTGATTTGACAGTGATTTGACGTGCCTGGTCTTTATGTGCCTTTTTTCACTTTGAAATGCTGCACATATAAAGTTTAACCCCTCTGCTGCAAGGAGTGTAACTCCATCTAGCCATGTCCTAGGGGCAGTAGAGTTCATTGCCTGCTAATGTCAATTCTGTGCATATTTTTATGCACAGAGTGGCATTCATTGGCTGAGACAGTCAGCCAACGGCTCATTGGCTGAGAACAGTCAGCCAACGCTCTCAGCCAATGCATGGCTGGTGGGATCGACTTACAGCTTCTGCAGCTTTGCGGAAACCAGAAGTCATCCCAAGCTACAGGAGGACCCTCGGCGCCCAGCGGTGACCCAGGCAAGAGGGCAAACCATTGCAAAATAGTTTGCCTGATTACCTGGAACTGGGGCCATGGTACTCCTGGCATTACAACTACTACAGCGAGCTGTAGAGGTTATGGTGATTGGAGTAACTAATTAAGCCAAGACACTCAGAGGTTTATTCACTAAACATTCAACTGCAGTGAAATGAAAACTCTAAAATGCAAATAACTGATTTGCAATTTTTCTTTCGCAAGTTCACAGATTGTCTCTTTTAGCTTAAAAAAACAATTGTCCTGTTTCTGATTTAGGGATACTTTTACACATTTTACAAATTCTGTTCAAGTGTGCAATATATTGCGGGATCCCATGGCATTTAAGTAGTTAATACCAGAATGGTTATGAAGGTTATCTAAGTTGATTCTTCCCTTTTTTCCCCTCAATGTAAGTGAGTAAGAGGAATGTGTAATCAGTGCAGTAGACGTGTCCCTTTTGCTTCCTTCATATCCGTCTAGCCAGTGTCACTAGGAGAGTAACATATGTCATTCAGCTAAGCATCATCAAAGAGTATCTAGAGCCAGTGATTTATGCTTTGATGTCTTCTCCAATATGGGATATGACAGATATGTGGAACTTTAAACTCAATTAAATATACTACTGTTAGAAGATCATACAGTTTCTAAATTCTGTTGGTTATGGGTATATCCTATCTTAAAGTTTTTTCTTCTACAAAGTTGATGCACTTTTTGCTAGTTCTTTATATATTACGAGGCATAGCCAATATCCAAGTAGGTTCATCAGGGCTAAATATTAAATCTATGCATTTTAATAACACAATTAAGATAACAGCCTCTGCAATGGACACTTTAAAGGACCACTCTAGGCACCCAGACCACTTCAGCTTAATGAAGTGGTCTGGGTGCCAGGTCCTTCTAGGGTTAACCCATTTTTTAATAAACATAGCAGTTTCAGAGAAACTGCTATGTTTATGAATGGGTTAAGCCTTCCCCCTAATCCTCTAGTGGCTGTCTCATTGACAGCCACTAGAGGCGCTTGCGTGCTTCTCACTGTGATTTTCACAGTGAGAGCACACAAGCGTCCATAGGAAAGCATTGTAAATGCTTTCCTATGTGACGGGCTGAATGCGCGCGCAGCTCTTGCCGCGTGTGCACATTCAGCCCAGGAGGAGGAACGGAGGAGGATCGGAGGAGGAGAGCTCTCCGCCCAGCGCTGGAAAAAGGTAAGTTTTTAACCCTTTCCCCCTTCCAGAGCCGGGCAGGAGGGGGTCCCTGAGGGTGGGGGCACCCTCAGGGCACTATAGTGCCAGGAAAACGAGTAGGTTTTCCTGGCACTATAGTGGTCCTTTAATGCTTTATATAAGTACATCTCTCTTCACTCCATGGGCTGCCATACACAAAGCAGGGATGTCACATTCGGAGGTCTTTTCAAAATTTGCAAAGATCCTCTAGTTTTTTTTTATAAAGTCTCTTTTTCAGAGTGCATTGCAAAATGTATCAGTTATCCATTTAACCCCTTAAGGACACAACTTCTGGAATAAAAGGGAATCTTGATGGAATATTTCCGTCATGTGTCCTTAAGGGGTTAATAGTGGGTCAGTTTCTTGCTTCTCTACAGTATGTGATCTTTACTGCTATGGGGTTCTATGTACATTATGGATTTATAATATTTATATTTTTAACTCTCAACTGATGTTGGGGCAGCATTAGTTTAATTCCCACCTAAGAAATTCTGCTTATCAGAACCCCACAAACAGTGGGAAGTGGGATAAGGCTGGACTCATGAGCTGATAATGGGAAATCTGCTCATTAAAAAAAGGAAGTAAAATTTATTTGCCACCCAATAGCCAAGCAAAAGTTAGTTATAAGCCACAAATAAAACAAAGCAGAATGCAAGAGAATGCATAGATTGGACAGCAACTCAAGAAGCTTGCTCTTTGCAAGAATCCCGCTCATTTATCAAGCTAGTTTTAGCTCACTTTGTGCCATGACAAAGGGAACATGAACCATTTGCATATCAGGTACAACTCAAAGAGTGGCCCAGATCCAAAATACTGGCCAACTCCCTCTGCATGAGAGATACAGCAACCCCAGGAAATCATTTTGGTCTTTGTGAGCCTTGTCAGTGAGGTGTGGCTTATATACCCCTCTAGGCACCGTGAGCAAGGGGTCCATATGTAGGTTATCCTTTTACCTCAAGGATACTCTCTGTAATTTGCTAATTCACCAAAACAGAGTGCAAGTGTTAGAAATCGTGTTATATATCTTTTTTTAAAAGTCTTAAACTCCTGCTAGATTTTTGTTGTTAATTTACATGACTTATTAAGTATAGAACGTGAATTAAATTAACCCTTGCAGCATCAGTACAGTGGGTATGGCACTAATGAAGAGATGGCTAAGCACTCATGCACTCATGCTCTCAAAAAACACAAATAAAATGTTTTCTTACTCCACCAGTCACTCTGGTGTCAGGGCTGGACCCCTTAACCTGAATATTTCACAATTCCTAGAACCAGAAAACGTGATATTTTTCCAGAAATTTTGCAAGCTTTCATGAACTCTCACCAACTATTACTGCTCATTAAAGATGTCCAATGTTACGTAGTACTGCCCCCAACATTTTAATGATATATGAAGTTTATTCATGATTCCCAAGTAGTATTAAATACTGGTCTGTTATTTTGTTTCTAGATAATAAAACATTTCCTGAATTAAATATCACCAAAAAAAGAAAAGAAAATGGCAATATTTTGGGGGGAGTATTGAAATGACAGCCTCTAATGTAATTCAGATGTTTTATTGCTACTAAAATGTCATTTCAGGGATTCACATTTGGACTTCCTCCACACATCAGGCTTCAGACTCGGTTTTCTCGGGATAAAAGAAGGATGTGCTGATTTTGTGGTGAAGGCCAAAAGCAACATCAAAAGAGGTTTAAATGATAAACAGAGTTGGAAAATAAAAGACAGATTTTACATGTGACGATTTGACTGTCCATCTGGTCACATCGGTTCCCACTATCATTTATAAAAAAGTATAATTTTATGTTTTGATATTTTTTACTAGAATTCTAAAAGATAAATTATTTCTTTAATGTAGCTGCAGGCTTCAAAATCAAACTGTGTATTTTACAAAGTTATTACATGCAAATAGGATTAGAATTAAATTATGTACTTATTTTTTAACAAATGTTGATGTATTCACACGGAAAAGAAGAACAATGTTTCATCTTTAAATGTATAATCTCTGTGATGTTTGTATTATATAGCAATTACCATGCCAAATTTAATCCAGTCTCTGTTATACTTGACAAATCTGTTCCTTATTTTTATATCTTATTGTTATTTGTATTAGAATTTTAAGTTGTTCTCCTTTCATTCTTTTGCATACAGAATAGGCATTGATATGCTATTGTCACATAATTTATTTAGCTTCAGAAATATACAAACTTGGCAAATATAACAAATAACACTTCGAAAAGTTTCAGATCACAGTTCGTATCACTTTTGCAATTGTATTTTAAACATGTTCTCAGATTTCTTCACCTTTATTTGCTTATGAAACTATTTATTGATGGGCAGACCATTGTCACTTCCTCTGTCAAGGACAGTTTCTGAAAAGCACTATGGGAGATGCAGACAAAACCTGAAGTGCAAAGTCTAGCCATCACTGCCATAGTTCATGGGTGTGGTAACTTCAGGCGGCTCTTTCACCCCCCAAAAATAGACCCATAAAGTCTGTATTGGATATCGTAAGACAGAGTAAGGACTAGTTTGTCTTTAGGAAAATTTGACAACTGGCAGAGCTACCACCTGCAGCGGAGGACCGCCAAGGACCGCTTCCTAGCTAGAACAGGGGAAAACCTCAGTGCTTCTGCCCCAGTCGCCGTGGCTTGACTGGGGTCCTCCTGAAGCCTATCCATCCTGGAGCAGGATAGGGGACTTGCTCTATTTCCTCCCAGGGACTGGACGACACACAGTCCTGGAAGCTCTAATCCTTACAAGGTATTTCCCCGCCAAATCCTCCACGAACTGGAACAAGGTGCTGAGCAGTGATTATAGCCCTTTCCCTCTCAGTAACCAGACGACAAATAGTTCTGGGAGTACAACTATTTTTTATGTGCCAAACTCGGCCTTTTATGCACAGACCCCAGGAGGGGGTCTCAGTTGTATTCAGCACAAGCCCCTCCCAGGAATCTCTGGACCAGGAAGATAATTACGTTAAAGACCGGTAAACTAATTATCTCCCAGGAACAAAGAGCCAAACACAAAAATATAAAAACATAAAAGTACCCAAAACATTTTTTCTGTACTGATGTGGTTCATTTTAAAGGACATTTTTTCTGTACTGATTATCATTTTTAACTTTATGTAGTATTTTAATAATAAAAGCAGTTTGGATTTGATTCTGCATCCTGGAGTGATTTTGGAGAGCATTTCCAGTGCGGATCTACCAAGTGTGATACAGGACGTCCACCAATTGAGATTTCTCATCTCGTTATAAGCCCTAAGTCTGAGTCAGCTTTCAAGTGACTCAGTAATATGTGAGTTCAACCAGTTACCTCATATTACTTGTATATATTTTAACAATATTATACTATGTTTTTGTGTTTCATGTTTTGTAGATATTCCAACTCAATCAAGTTTTGGTAATATATCATTCATGCATGTTTTGAGTGCTCTCACCACCATTTTATATTTTGCACCCAAAACATAATAAAAACATAAAACAACCCCACAAATAATAAATTGTTAAATAGCCCTGATCTGAGTGCCCAAGTTTTCCGAATCCATGCAGTGTAGGGGAAATGCCACCGTGTTAAAGTTCTGACCGACTGCACACGTGGTCCTATGCCCAAAATAGTTCCAGGGCATTTCGTGCTTTTTCCGGTCAACTTTCGGGAGCTCCTGAGGCCTCAATACGGGGTGCTCCTCCTGTCTCTTAGGTAGCGTTTGTTCCCCTTAGTCTCAGGCATCTTCCCTCCACAAAGTGCTCTCCTGGCGTATTTCAAAGTGGTTCAAAACTGTGAACCAATTTGTTGACGACTGCTGTGGGCAGTTAATGCTGCCTCCTGTGATCCTCCATAGATATCAGTTTTGTACTCTCGTGCACAGCTTTGATGTGGACTTCTGGCAGATGAGACACCAGGAGCTGAAGATCAAAGATGGTGACACCTGGATAGGATGGCATCAGGTAAGTATAACTCACCTCTGCTGCACCCCCAGGCCTGTGCTCAACATTCAGGGTCTTTAATCATGGAAACAAATTTCAAAGAAATACAAGCTTTGATATTTCTTAAACCAAATCATGACAAGTAGTTAGATCGATTCTCTTATATGACAGCAAGTCATCTGTAAGGATGGCAATAAATAGAGGATGTGTGCCATCAGATGTTAACAATGAGCTCAGCCTCTGTCAGAATCTCTTCTTTCAATCCTATCCTTCATGTGATGTTGTCCTGGAATCAGTTGGTACATAACTATAAATAATGTACTTGTCCTTTAATGGCACGTAGCAACATACCTGTAATTAATCTAAACTGCTTTACTAAGCATGAACAGTCCCACAGCAAATGTGTGTTTCCATAACAGTCTGTAATAAGTACATTACAGCTCTTATTGTGTAAAACATATTTGTGTCAGACGATTGTTGGTAGTGCCAGGAAACTGTTTTGTCTGAGAGGAAAAGCAGGTTATATTTGGTATCAGCATCTAAATAGAAATACAGGGACCTAGTCCAAGCATCATACTATCAGTTTAGAACAAAATGCAAAAGATGATAAAACTAGACTTGTGCATTCAGTTTCATCTGAATTCTGTCTCTCCAAAAATGCCATATGGATGAAATTTCAAAGCAATCAACCACATTGGTAGGAGTCAGTATGTGCAGTGGTGTAGGTTGAAACACTGCATACCTAGTAATGTTTTTAATTGTGTGCTGGGGGCTAGTTGCACACCCAGCACATATGACGTAGGCAGCTCAGAACTCTTTTCTAGGTTGCTTATGTCAATTCTGTGCATAAAAAAAGTCAGAGCCTGCAAGGGAGAAGCTGTTGTCTCCTCTTACTCCCTCTCTCCCACCCTGAGTAAACCCCTCTCTCCTCCCCTTTCCTTTTTTAATTCTCTGAGAAGCTTTTTATTGGACCGTGGTGCAGCTCCTGCGACATCAGACAGGGGTGCATCGAGCAGCACCGTGGAGTTAAACATCAAGTTAAACTTAATTTAAAAATGCTCTTTGAAAATGTTTGTAGGGGAGGGGGGGCATGTTGAATAATGCCAACAGGCCATTCTATTAACTATAAAAAAGGGTTGGAGAAACCTTTTAGTCAATTAAAGCAGTTAAAGTAAAGATAAGTACTAGTGTGAAAATATGTGGCGCTTATTACGTATACTGGTGATTATATTTAATGTAGCAGCTGTAAACCGGACAGTGGTACCTGACACAGGGTAAATTTACTGATTGAAAAAGCCGCTATTCCAGGCGAAATGCATCTCGGGAGACAGGAGCAAAGTATTTGTATTTTACCAATGTTTAATTTTTGTTAATCACACTGTTTTTAATACATTAAATTGGTTATAAAAGATAAAATACTTACTCCCTCCTGTATTCATCTGATATCTGGGTTCCAGACAGGGGAGTGTCACCACCAAGGTGACACAAGGATTTCAAACTTGGAGCCAGTTGCTGAAAGGCTCCAAGCAAGGCGAGCCTTTAATCATATAATATTTAAAAAATTACAATAATTACAACACGCAGAAGGTGTTTGTCTCTCTACCATTTCTCATTCACATGAACTTTATTGGGAGTTACTTACAGAATATACCTTGAAGATAGGTTGTTGTTTGCCACCCTAAAGGCACAGAGGCTGCAAAGTTTAGAGCCTATATCCTAAAAATGCCCTATATATTGTGAGTTAATTTTCACCCACTTTATTTGTGTTAAAAATACTATAAACTTACTACACTATAAATTATTTTCTGTCACACCTCCCCTCCATGTGACTTATACAGTCTCCATACATGTTTACTGTAAAGAGAGATCTAATGTTGAAACTTCCTTTATTGCACAGTCCTGCTAATTATTCCCTAGTTGAGATATTAATTGTTGTAATTGTTGTCTTTTAAGTTGTAATTTCATAGACTTCATGTCTGACTACTATGGGGGCATTTGAAAAATGTTGATAGCAGTTTGAAACACACCAAGATCTTCCAATAAGAAAGAATCATCATGCATATCACACATCTACTGAACCCTCTCATTATTGCGAGTGTGTGGATGTATCAATATTGCAGAGACTAGTAGAGTAAAAGCACAAGGAAGTAGTTTTTATGAAACAAAGTAACTGATAGAAAAAAAGGTTTTTGTATTTATATAATTTAACATAACATGTTAACATAACAAGATAACCATTTTTGTTATGCATTAAAAGTGATTTTCTTCTCCCACATTTGTGGATCTTCAAATTTATGGTTTTAATCAAGGCATGGCATCCCATTTCTTCATATGAGGCTTGCATAGGGTTAGGTGAGCAGACAAGGGCGGTGGTTTACAGAGATTGATGGCAGAGTACCCACCACCTTAAAACTTTACCAGCTCCCACTGCCTGTCACCATCATACAAGATGGGTGGAATTTATCAAAGTATTCTGAAAAGTGTCTCTTCCTGCTATTCTTCCAAAATAATGGTTTAAAATATCAACTTTTCTGAGCTAAATTCCTCAACCTTTTCTCCATCCATTTTAAAATTGAGAAAATCATCAACTTAAAGTAAAACAGATCAATCTTCCGGCTGAAAAAGTCATAGAAATATCAATAAAGCTATTGCATCAATGAAAAATTGGTAAACATTGAAAATTGACTGTTAGAGCGCAAAACAAGCAACTGACAAAAAAGCTGATAGATTTACTAAATTGTGCTGGAAAAAAATGCAAAAAAGCCAAGTCTGCAACACTTTTATAAATCATCCCCATTGTGTTAGCATTTAAATGTGTCTTCGTTAATGGGAGTCTGCCCCCAGAAATATTACTTACACACAGAGCCAGCTTAAGGGCCCGTGCTGACAATTATGGTGGGCCTAGTCAGGGTTGCCATCAGAAATTTTTGGGCCTCTAACAAAGCTCAAGGTCTGGGCCCTTGGGGCCCATCTCCGATCTTCAAGTTGCCCATCCTTGCAGGGTTGTAGTTAGCAGTGAGCAGTGTTTGTGTGTTTGAATGTAAGCATGTTTTTTATATGGAGTATGTGTGTGTGAATGTTGGCTTTTGAATGCAGTCGTACATTTGTGTGTAGTATATAAACTGATACACACATACACACTCATACACCTACAGATACGCAGACACTCACACATACGCACACTGACACATACACAGAGATATGCACACTGGCACACAGATACACACACTGGCACATACAGACAGATACTCACACAGACATCCATTTGGTAATTATGATAGGGTTTGGGGAGTAGGTGTGAGGGTGGGTAAACATGCCACAGGTAAGGAGTAAGAGTGACAGAGTTAGGGGAGTGAGTGTGACAGTGTGAGGTGTCATAAGTGATTGTGGGAGGGTGGTGAGTGTGACAGGTTAGGGGGATTAGTAGAACAGTGTTAGTGTTACAGTGTTAGAGGGTTAGTGTTACAGTGATAGGGGGGGTTAGTGTGATTGTCTTAGGGGGGCTAGTGCGACAGGGATAGGGAGGTTAGTGTGACTGTCTTAGAGGGTTAGTGTTACAGTGATAGGGGGGGTTAGTGTGATTGTCTTAGGGGGGCTAGTGCGACAGGGATAGGGAGGTTAGTGTGACTGTCTTAGGGGGGTTAGTGTGACAGTGCTGGGGGGTTAGTGTGACAGGGCTAGGGAGGTTAGTGTGACTGTTTAGGGGGGTTAGGGTGACAAGGTTATGGGGGCAGGGAGAGGGATAGTAAGTGACTGTGTCAGAAGTGTGACAAAGGGAGAATGACAGTAAAACATTTACTATATAGTTCTTTCCCCCCCTCCTGCTTACCTTCCATGCAGACAGGGGACAATAATTTCTCCAATGGTGATCCAGTGGGTCCCTGGTGTTCTGGTGGGCAGCTGGTTCACTTCCTGGTGGTCTGGTGGGCAGCTGGTTCACTCCCTGGTGGTCCAGTGTGCTGCTAGTGGTCTTCCTGGAGGTCCAGTGTGTTGCTGATGATGTCAGAGTGCAGACTGCGAGCCCAGTGCCTGTGCTCCGACACTCACGGATTGCACAGGAGTGCGGCAGCTCCAGCAACACACTGGACCACAAGGGAGACCATTTGTAAGAGCTGGCAGGGAGATCCACTAATCTTCCTGCTGACTTCAGGAAGGGGGGCCCGATCAGAGCTAGAAATCCTGTCTGCCAACGGGACCCTCCTTTATATGGCATCTGGGCCAGGAAGGGGTTAGCATTTTACCAAAAGTCTGGATGCAAAAGAGTTTCAGAGCCCCTGTCCACTGAAACAGAAATTCCTTACGAAGAATAATTGAGAATTTGTTGTGCTCACCGGGTCGGGAGATCGTCCATTTCCCCCGGTCGCCGGGCCTGTAAGGCCGCAGACCCAGCATGAGGTAAGTGCTTGTCTGACAAAGTTGATCTGGACAAAGGGCGGTGTAGGCTTAGTGAATGATGGTCAGCTGCTGAAAGTAAGTTTTGTCTGCGTCGCTAAAGGGCGATTTAGCCAGTATATAAATCTAACAGAGCTAACAGAATATGCGTCCGGGCATCTTAAATGTCAGGCCCTGTCCCACAGAATTATATCATTTTTTAATTGTATCAGCAAGTGATGAATAGGCAAAACCAAATTACATTATAGGATAGAATATTTGCTACTAAATACACATTAAGGAGCAGAGCACACACAAATATACAGTTTGAAATTTTACAAGGCTATTTATAATCACCTATCTTAGCAAACAAATATGGGTATTCTGTTCCACCATCTGGCCATATAGTGTTAAACCCACCACTATGAAACAGTAAAAAAAAAAAGCACTATAACTTTTGACACTATTTTTTTTAATTGTGTTTTTTATTGCATTAATTTAGCACGGTGTTGGCTGGATTGCTTGGAGCCCTCAGGAAGCACTAGGAGCATCCATCAACAGAGGTAACCAGTTGGGGTGCCAGGTGATCCGTTACATTGCACTTTAGCTGAGAGGAATGGAAAACATACAGAATACACTGTACATAAGCTTTAGAAATTATATTATTCAGCCAGCAGTAAAAAAAAACACTCACAAACCAATAAAACAAGACAGATCTTACTATAAAGATGTTCTTGACGTGTGCAAGTGGAGTTAATGGCATGCTTCTAAAACAGGTGCTTTGGCAGACCATCTCATGACTCTCATTTACTAAAAGCTAGCACTGCAGCCTATAATCTGCAGTGTGAGAAACTAATTGAACTACTAGGCAAGAAATAAAGTAGAAATAATTATATCCAGAGTTTAAAATGCAATTAACAAATCCTTTATTACAGCCACCACAAAGAAGGGACCTGGCAACCTTTCAATCTCTCAGGACCCAAATGTCTATGGCAAAGACCCAGAATATTGCCTATTGTTATTTCTGGTTTAAGCATTTATACGTCAATCACTGATAATTGAATAGCATGCATCGCTGTAATATGTGGAAAAAATTCTATTTGGTTATGAGTGTTCAATTTATCCATCCTCATTGATGCAGCCATTGAAGTGAAAAATTCTTTAAATTAAAATCCTTTCTAAATGACTTACATGGTCTCTGAGAATTGCATAAACAATCCCACATTTTGTTTTATCAATGGATTAAAACATTTCAAATGTCCTGGTAGTCATTTTCAGACAGTTGTCCCAAAGTAGGTGCTCGATATGAAATACTTAAATGTATATGTGGAGTTCTCAAATTGTGATTGTTCTGTATTACAGATTCTGTACAAGATAAGTATTGCCTTCCTGTTCTTTGTACAAATACTCATCGCATCGTTTCATTGAGAGCCAATTAGACAAGTATTTTGCTGTGTATTCAAGCTGAAATAGGAGCAGTTATTTACTCTTTCTCTAAACACATCCCATGTACCCTGTCCTCCCTCCCGCAGCAATTATTTCACTGTAACATGAATGAAGTACCGAAAGCAAGGAGACACAGTCGTTTCAAAACAGGAAACAAATTACCTTGCTGTTTAGAAAATTACCAACTGCTTGCTTCTGCTATTATCTGATGGAAGATACAAATTATTTTTACGTACATGCAATTATAGCATTCAATCAATTTAAAGGAAGCTTCACCGCAAGAGTGGCAGTCCTATTATGGTTAACCAGAGTTTCAAAACAAAAGTGCATAGTGAAAGTGCAAGAAATGTCTGAGCACTGGGGCACACGCAACTGTACAACACACAACACACACAAGCATTTACTTGGAGAGAGATGATCACTAACAGATCCAAAAGATGACCAATTCTACACATTTTATTCTACCATTCTACCAGCGCACACAATATAGTGCCTTCAGATTGGAGCTGCCAAACTCCACACAATGCGAAAAAATCAAGAAAGTTCACAAGGCTTGAAGAAGGCTCCGTTGTTGAGCTGTGATCCTAAATAAAGTATGCTAAAGGACAGAACATGTGTGTCTGGACCTTTGCCATTTATTTGTAAATCATTATGTACAACTGTAGATATATATGCACATATGTATTATAATAATATTGAAAAAGTATTATTTATGCAGGATTGAGATAGGGATTCTATAAGACAGACTACATTGAAACCGAGGGAAGCACCACCTGTTGCTAGACATGTCTTAATGGCTGGACACCAATTGGTCATGTTAAAGTTTATTGGCGTTGACCATAAACTACGGGGAGGTGAGGACAGAGACCTTGAATTGTTAAAACGTGAAAATTACTGGGTTTTTACACTAGATACTGTGGCCCCAAAGGGATCAAAAAAGCTTAATTCATTGCACTGCTAGACCCTCTAATAGCAACTTTTTCATGATCATTTAATAAGCTCATTCAGCCCACAGTTTTTATGTGAAAACTATTGTTTTTAAAAACTTTTATACTTTGTATAAGGAAGAATGCATCTATATTATTAAATCTTTGATGGTTTAATTGTTGTAATTAAAACCAGGGCCGCCATCAGAAATTTTGGGGCCCCTAACACTGCTCAATGTCTGGGCCACTAGGGGCCCACCTCCAAGCCCGCCCCAAATCCCGCCCCGGGGCCCTCCTCCAAATCCCACCAACAGGAATACACACACAGACACAAACACACGCACTGATACAAAAAGGACACAGATACACACACACACAAAGATACACACATACTGACACAGGCACATACTGAAACAGACATACACACTTACTGACACACACATACTGAAACAGATACACAGACATATACAGACACACAGACATTCATAGTGACACACAGACACATACTAACATACATACAGACACACACATACATACACATACATACATACTGACATACACACATACATACTGACATACATAGAGACACATACATATATACTGAAATACATACACATACATACAGGCACACATACATATACATACTGACATACACACATACTGACATCCATATATACAAACATACTGAAATACATACACATACATACATATATATCTATCTACAGGGAGTGCAGAATTATTAGGCAAGTTGTATTTTTGAGGATTAATTTTATTATTGAACAACAACCATGTTCTCAATGAACCCAAAAAACTCATTAATATCAAAGCTGAATATTTTTGGAAGTAGTTTTTAGTTTGTTTTTAGTTTTAGCTATGTTAGGGGGATATCTGTGTGTGCAGGTGACTATTACTGTGCATAATTATTAGGCAACTTAACAAAAAACAAATATATACCCATTTCAATTATTTATTATTACCAGTGAAACCAATATAACATCTCAACATTCACAAATATACATTTCTGACATTCAAAAACAAAACAAAAACAAATCAGTGACCAATATAGCCACCTTTCTTTGCAAGGACACTCAAAAGCCTGCCATCCATGGATTCTGTCAGTGTTTTGATCTGTTCACCATCAACATTGCGTGCAGCAGCAACCACAGCCTCCCAGACACTGTTCAGAGAGGTGTACTGTTTTCCCTCCTTGTAAATCTCACATTTGATGATGGACCACAGGTTCTCAATGGGGTTCAGATCAGGTGAACAAGGAGGCCATGTCATTAGATTTTCTTCTTTTATACCCTTTCTTGCCAGCCACGCTGTGGAGTACTTGGACGCGTGTGATGGAGCATTGTCCTGCATGAAAATCATCTTTTTCTTGAAGGATGCAGACTTCTTCCTGTACCACTGCTTGAAGAAGGTGTCTTCCAGGAACTGGCAGTAGGACTGGGAGTTGAGCTTGACTCCATCCTCAACCCGAAAAGGCCCCACAAGCTCATCTTTGATGATACCAGCCCAAACCAGTACTCCACCTCCACCTTGCTGGCGTCTGAGTCGGACTGGAGCTCTCTGCCCTTTACCAATCCAGCCACGGGCCCATCCATCTGGCCCATCAAGACTCACTCTCATTTCATCAGTCCATAAAACCTTAGAAAAATCAGTCTTGAGATATTTCTTGGCCCAGTCTTGACGTTTCAGCTTGTGTGTCTTGTTCAGTGGTGGTCGTCTTTCAGCCTTTCTTACCTTGGCCATGTCTCTGAGTATTGCACACCTTGTGCTTTGGGCACTCCAGTGATGTTGCAGCTCTGAAATATGGCCAAACTGGTGGCAAGTGGCATCGTGGCAGCTGCACGCTTGACTTTTCTCAGTTCATGGGCAGTTATTTTGCGCCTTGGTTTTTCCACACGCTTCTTGCGACCCTGTTGACTATTTTGAATGAAACGCTTGATTGTTCGATGATCACGCTTCAGAAACTTTGCAATTTTAAGAGTGCTGCATCCCTCTGCAAGATATCTCACTATTTTTGACTTTTCTGAGCCTGTCAAGTCCTTCTTTTGACCCATTTTGCCAAAGGAAAGGAAGTTGCCTAATAATTATGCACACCTGATATAGGGTGTTGATGTCATTAGACCACACCCCTTCTCATTACAGAGATGCACATCACCTAATATGCTTAATTGGTAGTAGGCTTTTGAGCCTATACAGCTTGGAGTAAGACAACATGCATAAAGAGGATGATGTGGTCAAAATACTCATTTGCCTAATAATTCTGCACTCCCTGTATATATATATATATATATATATATACTGACATACATACACATTATTATTATTATTGGCATTTATATAGCGCCAGCTATACGGACAGGGACATATACACACACATACATAAATACATACATACATACTGGCATACATACACATACATACTGACATACATACACACACACACATACATACAGATACATACATACTGACATACATACAGATACATGCATACTGACATACATACACATATACATACATATAAATACAGATACAAACATATTGACATACATACAGAGCATACATACATACATACACACACAGATACACAGCTAATTTTTCAGCCTCCCTCCAGTTTCTTACCTTTTCTTTGAATGAGGGTTGCTGGGGCTGATGGGAGTCAGCTTCCTTTCCCCTCCTCGCGGTCTGTCTCTCTTCCCTCCCGCACGGAGGGAGCTGGGAGGAAGTGACCAGCCATCACCATCGCCCAGCACTACTCACGGCTTCATTTTTTTTAAAGGGGCCCAGTCGTACTATTACTCGGCCACAGCGCTGGACGGGGCCCCTGAAGATATAGGGCCCATCGGGAGGCCCTAAATGCTTGGACCACCTGATGGGCCCTATCAGCGTGGGGGACCTGGTGCACCAGCGGCACTTCTGCTGCTACACGTGGGCCCCGGGCGTCCGGGCCCACTAGGGCCCACGGGCCCGTGACAACCGTCATGGTTGTTAAACTCTGATGGCGGCCCTGATTATAACCATTCAGTGATTTATCAATGGGCTACTGTGGGTGCTGTGACTTTTTCAAATGGATCGTAGTTTTATCACATGAAAATGTGGTTGTTATCTCTAGTCATGGCTTCTCCAAACTCCAGCACTCCAGATGTTGCTGAACTACAACTCCCATGATTCTTAGGCTATCTTTTTCGTTCATAGAATCATGGGAGTTGTAGTTCAGCAACATCTGGAGGGCCGGAGTTTGGGGAAGCCTGTCTTTTACAATATTCTGGTGTGGGTGGCTTTCACGTTTGCTATTATTTTGTTTCAATTACCTGCAACATATCTTCTGCTACTTAATGTCCACTTTCCTCCATCTACTTACCCTAGTGGTTAGATGTTAAACTAAAAAAAAAATTCCAACTGTAGGGTAATAGCATCTTGATACAAGGATAAATATGACTGCCATTCTGGGGTCAAGAAGGAGAAGAATTTGTTTCCTAGCTTGTTGCAAAATTGGAAGCTCTTCAAACTGGGGTCTTTTTGCCTTCTTGTGGATCAACAGCAAAAAACAAATGTGAGGAAGACTAAACTTAATGGACAAATGTCTCTTTTCAGCTATGTAACTATGTTGTGTTTAAGAAGACCACTGTGGGGTAATCTTCATTCAGTTGGCTGGAGGTGTACCTTAGTGAGTATATTTAAAAAGCGAGTCCAGGACTGTGGAATGTGTATGTATATACATTCATGCTATTACACCTACTTGATCAGCTTTTAGAGGCTCATGCTAATTGATTTTTTGATAAATTAAACAGTTCATTTATTATATTGGAAATATTTTAGCTCCGCTTCTCAATAAGCTAATTACATTAATTACACTAATTTTTATTAAGTGTCCTCAATCAGTTACTCGTTTAACCTATTGCCGTAAAACCATACAGCAAATACATATATAAGCAATTCTGCCTGCCTTCAGTTGAGAGTACATTTCTTTTTTTTTATTTTAAAACCACATATAATTCTCTAGCTATTCAATAAAGTGCTAAATGCAGTTTTCATTAACCTTAATAGAAGGCAATGCAATTTAATGAATTCTACAGTTTCCAGGAGAAAGTAATTGCAGTTAAGTAACCACTTAATTAAGTGGAACTGCAAAATGCTAGGTGGGCTTTCTATAAAAGTAATAGTGCCCTCTCGACAGTTTAGGCTTATAGTGAAGAAGAGATCAAGATACGTTTATGTCAACTATATTCTATTAACTCCTTCAGTTACATTATTTTCTATGACGTTGTTCATATCAATGTCTGATTAATATCAGTTCAACCTACAAGCATTAAAACCAGGCAGTAAAGAATTGAAAAATACGAGGGGGTCTTCATAATGCACTATTGGTAATGTGCTGGTGTAAAGAATTGTAACACAAACTATAATTTATAAATAATTACTGTCTGGCATTGGTTTGCATTTTCTTTGGCCTTTGTAGGCTTTTGTGTGTAAATTCTTGCAACACGTCTGGTTATTAAATTGTTAAATATTTAGCCAAATTCACAGTTTTAATATTTCAGTCTAAACTTGGTAAATTCAGTTAAAATGATTCTCTAGCCCCCTAAAGCATTAAAGCTTCCTGAACTGCTTTATGGTTAAATGCATGTACCAGCAAGGTTTTTTGTTTTTTTTTTAAGTAAAAATGCCTATTTTAGAAAAATTTGGCACTATTATAAATAGCCATAATAATGCGTACAGGCTATCAAAGAGATAGTTGAGAGTTTTTCTTACAGATAATCCGACTGCCCCAATGCTTCTCTATGAGATGCATTGTACAGGTGATCACTGCAAATTCTTAATGCATCTGTATGAGAATATTTGGATTGGGCACAGATCATCAGTAATGATCATTTCACCATAAGGCGGTCCGGAATAGAAAGCAGAGACTGCCTCATTGTTAGAAAAAGGTGGGGATGTTTTTTTTATAAAATAAGGTAAGGTAAGCCTTAAATCTAAAATACACACACAAACACATACACTCACACACACACATTTACTGACAGAAACTGACACTGACAATCACACTGACAGATACACTTACTTACAGACACACACACTCACTGACAGATACATTTACTGACAAAAATATACACACTCTCACTGACAGACACACACTTACTGACAGACATACACACACACTCACTTAAAGACACACACTTACTCACAGACACATGCACACACACTTACTGAGAGACACATACACACTTAAACAGTCTTGCGCGCACACACACAAAATATTTGTATTGTTTGTTGCTCCTACCTTTAGAAGTCTTCTGGGTCCTCTCCCCGGGGTCCAGTGGCTTTCATGATCTTCCTGCTCCTCTCTCCTCCCTCGCACTGTTTAGTGATGCAGGGCAGGAATGACGTCATATTCCGGATCCCGACATCACCACAGAGGGCGCGTGAGGGAGCAGCAAGATCATCAGCACAGGCAGTGCTCCCTCCCTGCCTCCTTCCTCAGCCGGCTGGTATATTGCTGCAGAGTAGGCACCTGCCGTCTGGGAGAAGCAGGTGCCTACTCTGCCTTGCTACATCACAGCCATTCCGGGGAGCCCTTAGCGGGCCAGCTGGCCTCCTGCTGGGCTCTTTGTGACAGACCATCAGCCTGCTCCATGCAGGGACCCTACCTCCTGGCAAATAGGCGCTGTACACCGTGCACCCGCCCAGGATCGTCCCTGCACCCAGCCATTGTTCCGCCTTATATATGTTCGTTTTTAACATTAGAGTGTTACTTGAGCTTCTTGTAGAATTGTTTTTAGTAACCAATCATCAATAAAACTTTTTAAATAATGAATGATCTCATTTTAACAAAAAAAAAAAATACAGCCAGTATGTAATACTGTAAGTTTGAATTTTGCTCATTGCCTTTTAAGATCTGATGAATTTGAATATCTGCCGATTCTTAATAAGTAATGGACAGTCTAGATTTTTTTTAATTTATTTTAGTTTTTATCATTTTAAAAAATAAAAAAATTTAAGTAGAACTGTCACTTTTAGAGTTGTAATGTTATACATGCTTTATTTAACACACTTGTGTTTGTGAGTTGTGAAAAGTATAACTAAATTTAGAAATCCACTAGACTTGTAGATTTGTTTTCTTATGAACTGCAATTCTTCTGAATTTGGGCCGTGATCCTATAAATTCCTGAACTCCAAGCCGAAATGTAGTGAAATGGATCGCACAATATAAAGCCATGTTCGTTTGGTTTGTGAATCAGAATTTTGCACATGGTGTTAAAAAAAAATAGAGATGCTTGATGGGGAAAAAAAGACGATTTTTGGATAGGAGACAGCAACAAAATGTAGATTTTATTGACAGATCAAGTGAAAAGTGACGAATAGAGGGAAAAAAGGAGGAACAGTAAAATAAAAATCTATATTTATATATTATATACTTAATAAATATATAATATATAAACATGGATTACATTTTTTATCGCTCCTTTATTTTCCCTCTATTGGCCATTTGATCTGTAAACCAAATGGTGGGAAAATGCACAAATCACTGTACTGCAAAATATATGCATTCTATTTATGTATTATGTATATATTTTGCAGTACACTCGTTGGCCCATTTTCACAGCCTTTTGGTTTATCTAATAAGTTTTCAGTGCAGAATAGTTCTAGATTACAGGCAACAAACTGATATTTGCAGTTCAGTGCAATTCTTCACTGTCAGACATTTGGCTATTAATGGTATTAGATTCCTACCAGAGGTAAGTGAGGAGTCCCTGACACAGACAGGTAAAGGCTTGTGGACATCTTTCTTTAACCCCTTAAGGACCAAACTTCTGGAATAAAAGGGAATCATGACATGTCACACATGTCATGTGTCCTTAAGGGGTTAAAGGGACGCTCCAAGTACCAAAACAATTTATGCTCTTTGCTGAGGTTATGTTGTAAGGAGATCGCATGTCTCTATTTTCTCTACCCATTGCTTATAACCACAGAATTACATCACACACAATTGCTACAAGTGGAAGTGATGCTTCCAATTTTTCACTTCTAACCCTAACACGGTACTCCAACATCATTGATAATGAAAGGTTTTGAGCTCAAGTAATATCCCTGACTCCATTTTGTTCATCCTTCCTTTTATTCCATTAACTTTTTCTGTTTTCTGTTTGTTTGTTTTTTCTTTGACCACTCTCCTCATTTGAGTCCTCTCTTCTACTCATAAACCTCATTCTTACTGATGCCAGCATTATCATTAAGGTGGCACATCACGTATCTTGGAATACAGGGTTTAAATAATCCTCCAGGGTTGATGGCAAACACTGAAGGACACTTAAGAAGCCTCTGTCTGCCTTAGTTATTCTATCCCTACAATTCATTAACTGTAACATCATCCAACATTTGGCTGACATCTCTCAGGCAATTGTTGGCCTCCCATAACTTTTTACAGAAAGAATATCTCATAGGCATCGCTGTTCTAAAGATTACCCGCGCATGTTTCTGTTCATTTTTATTTATGAATAAAATACAGCAGCATTGCATATATACAAACTTTAATACAATATTGATCTTGATTAATGCAAGAATGATCTTGATGGAAGGGATTATGGGATGTATTATAATATTTATCATGCAAATCTTGCAGTTCATTGGTTGTCCATATGCCTGGAGCATCGCTTTAATAGCTGCTCGCAGTCTAGTCCATTTACCTATATATCCAAGAAGGGAGCAATTTATTTGGGGGTCTCGGTTTCTATTAAAATTCTTTACCCTCTCTCGTTAACAGCCAAATTGTACTATTCATTAACAAGGGAAATGAAAGCAGTTTATGCAGAAGCATTTGGGGGCACACAGTCTAATTACAGGACATGGTGTCAATTTCCTGATCTTTAGGCTGTCAAATTCGGTTGACAGATGAAATAAATATTTACTGTAAGAGAGGAAACATTTATTTCCTGGCCGTGCCGCAGAACAATCCTATTCTTTCTACTATTGAAATGCGAAGCTGGTTCAGAAGCTAGAAAGTAATTGTCACACTTCCCTAAATTCACTGCGAGCATTGTCTCTTCAATTGACACGATCCATTAAGCACTGGAAGACTTTCCTTACTGCAGAAAGGAAACATGAAAAAAGACAAAATAAACAATACAGCACCCAAAATTTGGATTCCTTTATTGTTGTTGTAATTTGTAGACTCTTTAAATTAAAAACTACAAATGAATGAACCATACAAGGGTCACAAATTAGAATGACTCACAAGAAACCACTTCCTGTGTAACAGCATTATGAATGGTACAGATTTTAAAAAACAAGCAATGTTAATTACCATTTGGAAAGAGCTACAGCTATTAGACGGAACTGTTTATGCAATGATAAAATGTGTGCGTGTTTTAAATGGTTTAAAATAATATATACACCAATGTTCACCATACTATTTATAACAGGATGGATGCGTGAGGATAGATAGATAGATAGACTGACTGACCGACCAATCAATCTGGTCTAATCCAGCTAATCTGATGTGCTATCACACACATACTTATTTAAAAGATTTGAGATATTGAGACTAATAAAAGCACAATATTTTTTTTTTTTTTATTGAAGGAACTCTATAGTGTTATAAATTGTATTCCTAACACTACAGTGTCCTTCTTATAATAAGTGATGGACACACCTGTTATCTGTGAGCCAGGGCCGAACTGGGGATACAAAGCAGCCCTGAAAAAAAAAATCTATGCCAGCCCCATAAGTCATTGCACCATATATTGTCACATGTAATATGTAAGGCTATGTCTTGCCACCCCAGATGATTGAGTAATATATATATATATATTTCTAATATAAAATAATGGTCCTTTCAGGGTAAAACGTTTAATTATACAGTAAGCATACTCACATGCAGACACAGACAATCTCACTGACACACACAAGCTCATTGATACACAGGCTCATAGACAAACAATCTCACTGATAAACATAAGCTCACTCACTAGCAGACACACACACACACGCTTAATGCAGTGGTTCTGGTGTGTATAGCCTGTCCCTGCAGGCTTTTCAATGTAAACACTGACTTTTCAGAGAAAAGGCAGTGTTTACATTGCTTACTAGTGACAGTTACTCAGACGATCACTAGAGGTGCTTCCTGTGTCACCTGGTGCTTTGTCAGCATTATGGCTGTAAAAGCATTATGGGAGATGTAGTCCTTAACATTTAGAGTGCTGAAGGTTGAATACCCATTGCCCTAACGGATGTCCAAACAGCCCTCACTTACCCACCCATTAGTTCTGTAGTGCTCATTTTGTGTCATTTTGGGGTAGCTTATCTAGTTAAAAGAAAACGTATGCCTATGTATACACAAAGTCCTACTATTAAAATAAAGTAGTATATGGTGCAGAGTTCTTTCCATTTAGATGTTAATATGTCATTGATGAATATAAAGAAGTACCCAGCATGACTACATTACCAAAGTCCATTTACATATTTTGAAAGTAAGAAAAATAAAACCAGACTGGATTAGTAAAATGTGCTGCAGAAAATCGACATTCACATCTGCTATTATTTGATAGCAAATTAATATAAACTTTGTGATAAAGTCTGAAACCTGACAATAAATGAGTACATTGAATAATAAAAAAAATAATATTGTAATATCATTGATAAGATGTTAATAGTACTGTAGTACAGCTCTAGACAATCAAACGCACTCTATTGTGCATTATTCCAGCCATAAGGATAGTTGACAACAGTCCTGAATTTGCTGGGACAGTCCCAGGAAAACTAAACATTCTGTCCCACATTTCAGGGGGAAACTACAGCCAATGTAGCTGCTTCAGGAGTCGGACCCACGGGAAAATGAAGAGGAATATGTGTATGTCTGTGTGAGATTTTTTCAGTGTGTGTGTCTATTAGTATGTGTGTATCTCTTTGAGTCTTGGTGTGTGTGTGTGTATGTATGTCAGGGTGCTTGTGTGTGTATTAGCATGTGTATATCTCTTTGAGTGTTTCTGTGTATGTCAGGGTGCTTGTGGGTCTATGTGTGTGTATATACGTGCCACAAACTGTCCTTGGCAATGATGTTTAAGGAGTCACTAGAAGACACTGACAGGTTTAATCACTGAAGATTCCCAATATACAATGAAGGAAAAGGAAGTCAGAGGCACTAACCTCTTAGCTATCCCCAGAAGTGTAGTTAGGAACAGCTGATCTCAGGGTCTCCACCTTGCTCATTTTCTTGTTGGGACCTTGGGCTTGGGGCCCATGCTGCCTAAGTTTGGCAAAACCCATGTTTTGCTGGGTGGGCTAATGGCTGCAGGCAGGGAGAGTGTTAATGGCGGCCGCAGGGAGAGTGGTAATGGCGGCTACAGGAGGAGCTGTAATGGCGGCCGCAGGGGAGAGCTGTCTGTGCTGTCTCTGTTCCCCAGCACGCAGCTTAATGAGACCGGGGCCCGAATATGATGTCATATTCCGGCCCCGGTCTCATTAAGTAGTGCGTGAGGGCGGGGGAGTACAGACAGCACAGACATCTCTCCCCTGCGGCCGCCATTACAGCTCCCCCTGCGGCCGCCATTATCACTCTCCCTGCGGCCGCCATTACACCCAGCTATCTGTCCGGCCCCAGGTGCCGACGGCCCACCGGGAAATTTCCCGGTATCCCGGTGGGCCAACCCAGCCCTGCTGTGAGCATCATCAATGCACTTGGCTGTAAACTGTAAAGTCATTGAAAAAGCCCACCAACTTTGTTACTAACTTTGCAATATTGGCTGCCATTTACGAGTAACTCCAAAGTTAGACCTAGTTTTAAGTCGATAATGTTTTTGTCATACTGTTATCAATATTAAAGTATTACAACCAGTATTCAAACTTAACTATAAAGGAAAACAAGAGGAAAAAATAAGAATATATGCATAAAATATATGAAAAGATGTATCAACTAATACACCATGCTATTAAATTCATGCTGCCAGTACTATCTTCCATGCTTGTGAAGTACTATTCACTAGAGAACGACAGTAGTTAAACACCAGGTTCATTATACATCCTGATAAACTACGCTTTGCGCAGGAACAGAAATCACAGTTACTTGTCCTGGTTTACTACCTATCTAGAATAGCTGTTGAGTGGCACAACTTATATTTGTATTTTTTCACTGCACAGAAAGAAACTTCAGAATAAATATTAAACAAAAATTGTTAAATGCCCAGGACATACTTAAAAACAAGAGAAATCTCAATGTATAATTTCTGATAACATTTTTGATAAATAAATAAGGAGTAACTGCACTGCAATTTCTCTAATTATAAATTGAGAGCTGTTAATACTCTATATCTGTATCTAACTTATGAGATACCAGTGTCTATAATAGTGGTACTAATTGCTGTCTGACACTGTGTCTGAAGTGTAAGCCCTTAATGAATGTTGAAACAGATCCACCACCACGAACGTTTCAAGTACTCTCTGCCACTTTCCCTGAGTCACTACATCTACTAGTCTACTTTTTATGTCACTTCCACTTAAGACTAAAATAGATAGCTATCTCTGTATGCGTAAGCCACATACCCCAATCTATGTTTTGCTTGCAACTAAAGTTCATCAGGGTAACCACTGTAACCAAAAAACAAACAAGAGTCCTGCGCATTCCAATATAGGTGTGCACACCCAGGTGCTACCAAAATTTATTTGAGGAAAAGGTTAAAGCTGCAAACGTTTCGGGTAGCAGCCCTTTCTCAATGCTAATGTCCACTGTAATGGGTAACCAATGTACAGGCATAGTGTGGGTTTAAATCCCTGTTGCATTTAAGGTAATCAGTTAACATGTTAATTAAGGTGATTGGCATGCTGATAAGCTAATCTCAAAAGACACACACACACACACAGAGGAAGAAGGACTGTCAATAAGGATGTATCTACGTACACCTCGTAATGGACAGGACAAAGTGGTTAATCCATCCCCACAGCTCTCCCTGCCTATCATCGCTATCCTAGGTTGTACAGAAAATGTGGGATATAAACTTTTACATTATCTGTGAGGTTGTACAGTGATTGGACTTTGTGTGCCTGGTTGTGGTATTAGGCTCCTTTAAGTATACGCCACTGACTTTACAATTCACACCTCTCTCTTGCAACACAATATTCATGCTCATTAACAAGATGTTTTGCTTCCTAAAACATGGAGATATCATGTATAGGCGATGGATAATATTAAGCATTCCGTCTCTATTAAATCCATATGTTATACAATAAGACACATGATATTGCATATGCTTACATATATATATATATATAATAAACCTTATACTAATTATGCTAGTGAATCAAAGAAAGAGAAATGTTACATATTTTTTTACGTTAAAACTGTATTGTTCTTTATTAAAATGACTAATATTTGTATAATAACTCACATTTTTTTTTCTTTTTTATATAAAGTTTTTTTTTAAAAAGTAAAATATTTTTGGCTGGAAAACCAAGTTTGCCTCTAATATCCCAGTCAATGGCCTTTAGCATGCTTTTACTGAACATGCCTTGCCTGCAATAACTTAGCAAAACAATACAAAATGATAAAGAACACATTACCGAGAACAGTGTCAAAATGAAGTAGATTGAGCCAAAAATGGATATTGGAAACAAGTGTTAGACACATATTATTTTTCAGTGCCCTATTATTTGATGCAAATAATACTTTTTATTGCCAATAGCTACATTAGGCGAGATTTCATAAACATGGATGATAACTCCTAAGCTGACAGGACATCTGCTATCAAATTTTATGTATTATTCACATTAGGCTGTTAGATGGAACATTTAACACCTGCAGATACATGAAGTGGCCTCGTTAAGGCGCAATAAAATCGGAATTGTCTATTACAGAAGAGGGTTAATGAAAGGAAACATCAGCACTTGTATTTTTAGGCCGTCATAATTAAAATCCATTATGTACGCTACCTTTATAAATATTGTGATTTTTCTTTCTTTTTTTTACCTCAGAAGACACCTGGGCTCTGATTTAACACTGACCTTAAAAGAACCTAAAGTAATTGATTATACAAAAACAATAGAGGCTACCTCATGGTCAGAGTCATGCTTTATGAGAACAGGATAAGACGCTCATAAAGAACAAAAATATTTCTAATGGTGCTGTAGACAACTGTAGTCAAATAAATTTATATCTGAGAAAGGTGTGCTTTTAACATAACTGCTTGCTTAATTTGGGACTATTCATTAAATTGCATAGCAGCCAACAGATTAAATGAGAACACAAAGACAAAATAGATGTGGCTGATAGATGTATTTGGTTATTATTAAATATATATATATAGTGTGGTAGGATCATTCATTTAATAACTTCACTTTGCAGAAGATATAACTTTTTCAGATTGACTCAAGCTGGAACTTTACTGACTATTAAAATAGCAATTTTTACCTAAACATTGAATATAGAACCCTGGAACCAGGATAGAGTTGGAATTTGGGTCATGTCTGAATTTGGAATTACTGGACAATATGATCATTTTAAGCACCAGACCAATGGTTTACAGGGCTGCTCTTTGGCCGGAATGTGTCTTGCAATCTTAAAGGAAATGTAGTGGGCACCATAACAGCTTCATCAAAATTGAGTTGTTATGGTGCCCAGAGGCCGCCATCTATAAAAAAGGTAAGAACATTTTTTTTTTTTGGAATGGGGAGTTACTGATTGACTTAGAGCGTCAGCTTACCACTCTAGCCAATCAGCAGGCATTCCACATTTCCTGAAACTCAATAGAAAAAGCTAGATGCCTCTGGGGAAAGAGAGGCCCGGCACTGGAGAGCAATATTTGGGGTTAAACTGTTCTCTTCAGATAATAAAGCAACAGGGATGTCTGGGCACCATAACAACTTAATAGCAATAAAGCTGTTATGGTGTCACGGTGCCCATACAATTCCTTTAAGGTCAGTAAATTGTATCACTGGACTGAAACGACTGGTGTGAACCTGGAAAAGACCTGACATGGCAGCCTTAATGGACATGACCAGAAAAAAAACGAAAGTCTAGTAAAGTGTTTAGTAATATAAAAACAACTTTCTTGAGGAATAAAAGATAATTTTTGAATCTGCTGCCAGCTAAATAGCTTCATACTATGTGCTGTGGGACCCAACTGTACACTGCCTGAAATATAACACCATCCAATATCCTGCCTGACCCATCCCTGCAAAATTGCAGCATATAGCAAACACCTGTATCTGGCCTGCAATTCATCTATCTGTACCTACCTAACCTATGTATATTTTATTTACTTAAAGTGATCTAAATTTCATTCTATCAACAGGTGCATCATGTATGCTTTTAGGCTGAAGCCTACCAGCTATAATTTTATAATCCCATAAATGTGCTGTGCAACATAGTTACACACAAGCACCTCTCTAACAGTTGTAACTCTGTATCAATATAAACTTGGTATCATTCGTCTAAGCTTCTAGGGCCTCGAGAATGAACCAGCTGTATATGCAGCTAGAACTTGGAGGAAGCCAGCTGTTTAAGCATCTAGAACCGTGATGAAAATAGTGTTCTAACCATCTAGAGCTTGGAGCAAAGCCAGCTGTCTACACATCTAGAACCAGGAAGAAACCAGCATTCTAACCATCTATAGCCTGGAGGAAGCCAGCACATATCTCATTAGTTTATTTACTTGTTGGGAACACAATATGCATATAAATGCAACTGGCTGTGAATAGGGGTCATAAGAGTTTTGTTAAATTGCTTTATGGTCTATAGCTCCAAATAATTTAGGAATCTACAAACGCCCCCACTACTAATTATAATAACCTACTCATATGCATTAGAAATGAACTTTATTTAAATAATTGTGTGATCAACAATATTGCCTGTCAGGTTCTGCATAATTACTCAACAACAACATCTTGAAAATAATTGTCTTTTCTCACTGAGACTTTTTTGTCAAGAAATGTTTTACCTCTAGCTATAGAACTGTGACTGCTATCAAAGATTTAATTGTGTTATTCCATCTAACTTTGTCAATATCAAGAAAAAGTATAAAAAGTTATGAACTGCTGTAATGACTTATTCAGTGTGCAGGTAAAATCTGCAATTAAAACAATTCCTAAACATGATTTGATTTTGTAAATTATGTTTTTGTCTTGTAACACAGCCCTGCAGTGCATACACAAATATGGTGTCAATCATAAATCAGTATCGTGCCAATTTAATAAGTTGCTTAATTAATAAACATGCAAAATCCTAATGGTTTATTACACCCAGGAGAATGTGGCAATTTTGGGTCTGGGGGACCCTGGCCTTTTTTTGCTGTTGAAACATATAGATTACAATGTGGGTTGTCCACCTCATGTATGCTATACAGTAAAGGACAGACCTGCACAACTTGGCAGTAGGTAATGGCCAAAATTAAAATAAGCTAAATTTCTTTGGGCCGCAGATAGATTTTTAGACAAGCATACAGATGCACACAATGACAGACATACAGTACGCACACACATTTACTGACATACAAATGCACACATACTGACATACATAGAGACACACATAGACACACAAACTGACAGATACACAAATAGACACACACAGTGACAGACATACAGATACACACGCTGACGGACATACAGATACACATACATGGACAGACATATAGATATACACACACAGACTTACATACAGATACACATACATGGACAGACACATAGATATACACACACAGACTTACATACAGATACACACATGCACAGACATACAGATACACACACTGACAAACATACAGATACACACACTTACAGACATGCAAATACACACATACTGACACATACAGATACACACATAGACACGCACACTGACAGATACATAAATAGACACACACACTGACAGACATTCGGATACACACAGACATACACCAACAGATATACAGATGCACACACAGACAGCCATACAGATACACATACACAGACAGACTTACCAATACACACAGTGGCAGAAAGATACACACAAAGACACACACACTTACAGACATACAAATACACACATAGACACACACACTGACAGACATATAGATACATACTGACAGACCTACAGACACACACACATATACACACACACTGGCAGACATACATATACACACAGACACACACACTAATAGACATACAGACACACACATAGACACACACTGACAGACATACAGATACACACACACACATACACACAGAGATATACACACAGACACACAATGACAGACATACAGATACACAGACATACATACGTATACACATGCAGGTCAAAATATACACTTTTATAGCCTCCCCCAGTTTCCTACCTTTTGGGTGCTGGAGAATGGATTTCCTGAAGTCCAGTTTGCAGGCTCAGTTGTTGGGAGCTGGCTCTTGAAGTCTGCACCACCTCGTCTTCTGCCTTCTCCTTCTCCTTCTCTGGCTCCTGTCTCTCCCAGCCTGATCCCATGCTAACTGCCTCTTCCTCCACCTCCACGCATCTCCTGGCTATGGGTGGAAGTGACATGCAGCTTTCACTTCCTCCCATGCTGGCGATAAGCAAGGGATCTGGTCACACTGTTAAAGGGCCACAGCACCCAACCTAATTGCAGGGACCAAACAATGGGTCTCCTGAGTGTGTGGACAGCACAAAATGCTTTGGAGGTCCACAAGTGGCCCCCGGGGCCCATGTCATGCAGGCCTGGTATAGGAGCTACACAGTTGGAGGCTGCTGGCGTTGTCAGGTGTGTGACATCAAATATCTCTGCTACGTCCATCCATATGACCTGTGCAGCATAAACGAGAATATACAGAGATCTGTGCATGCCTAAGAGACACAGACTCATTTGCCCAAATGACAACTGATACATGCTTTGAATGTGATGATCACTGCTGTCACTAGCAAACACCTCCAGAGACAACATGTATTGTCATTATAGTGACAAATGTCCTCAGATACAGTCCAGGCCTGGAGAACATTGAAATTGTGAACCAGCAGCCCATACAGTGCTGAGCTAGATTGCTGCACAATTCCTGCCTTGTTCATGCTTTACTCTGCAAAAATACATCCCAATGCTCCTCAATGCTCCTCAACACAAGGCTGCAGCCCATATCCCCAGTATTCCAATGGACTGGGGACAATTATGTTCCCTTGCCCCACTTGCCTACCTTCTCTTGAATGCCTCAACTACATTGTTTTCAGCACCTGTCCAAATGTCAGAGAATCTGATTCTCTGCTGGGTCCACTAAGCTTTTTATCTCAAATAGATGACACAAAACTTAATTTATATGGGTCATATAACCCCAGCACAAACGTGAACTCTAGTTATAGCTAAATGTACCTCAAATAATTTGATAGTTATTATTACATCATCAACATTCCTGGTAGATGTTCTGAAGGACAAGCTGAAGAAACCATGCAAACATGCAGGTATAGAACCAACATATTTGATATAAGACCATGACAGATAAGACCATCTGCAAGCAGGACATAATTTTGCACACTTGGAGAAAACTGTTACTGGGCAGGGCTAGGATGACCAAATAGTACAACAAGAACACCAGGAATCAGAGAGACAGATTTCAAGTGCACTGGTGGGAACACCTTCAACTTAAAGAAAATGCCTATTACATCGCAGATTCTGATTTATCATCAAGCTTCAGACACTGATGCTTTTCACACGCAGGAAAGACGGATAAATAAATATAGAAAACAAGAGACGAGACATTTATACAGACAAGAAATGAGAGCCTCATAACAGTGAGGCTGTATATTGTGGGACCCTTATTCTCATCTGGACATTTATATCCCAAATAAACAAACTGTTCTTCTCTCAACTCTTTCTTTACTAAGCAGGCTTCACAAAAATATTAACAAACAACTTAGTTCAAGCATGATAATCATATATAACATATAACTACGGTATTTGATAAAATAGTGATTTTGTGCATAGATTTTTATTCGGAATACATAATGAAAATTATGTAAATGTACATAATTTGTATTTATTTTTTCGTTTAATTTATAACTTTATCCTTTATTGAAGTATTAGTGGAGTGGACAGCTTTAGACAGTTACAGTGTCCCTAATTTGGAAGTATTGCACACAGGGTCTGAAATAATAGTATAAAATAAAACATACAGTGAATGCAGCAAGAAAAAAATATATGATGTTATGATGATATTATGATTGAATATTCCTTTACTGTATTGAAGGAGGCGAGTGGCTGCTCATTTTTCAGCCCATTTGCAGACATTAAGTCCTTGATTTAATATTTCTGCTTTTCAAACGATTTACTATTTTTGATAAACATTTAAATGATTTTTTCGAAATATCAAAATATCAAAAAATAAATTATATAAAAATAAATATATCAACATATCAAAAAATATAGTATAAAATAAATTTAAATATCATACTATGAAATCTTTTCAAATGTAATCCAAAATTATAAAACGATTTCAAAAACTTGCTAAAAAATATTAAATTGATGCCTAGATTGGTGGAATTGGTTGAGAACTAGTAATCGCTCTTGGAGAACAAATAACGGTATGTGAGCTTTATAGAATAAGTTTGTTTTGCAAAGTAAATGAAAGTGAAAACCTGTACACACATTTTATTGGTGAAGCGGTTAATAGATTAATACAATGGTATACTTCAGCTGATGGAAGCAATGGAGAATACTAGCCACTTTTAGAAAAATCTCTGTAGAGAGCCTCCTCATAAAAAATAAAAAATAAATAAATAAAAAAAGAACACAAATTTGAAGCTGTATGAGAAAAGGAAAAATACATTTCACTAATAATAATTTAGATTCTAACTTGTCACATGAAGTAGAAAAGAGAAACATAGTCTCTATTGGGCTCTGAGGAAGCTAAGTGAATTCTAGTGACAAACATATAGCTCTAAATAAACCAACATGGTAGACATACCCTGAACCCATGACCTATGGAGTAAGCAACCTTCGGCACTCCAGATGTTTTAGACTACATCTCCCAAAATGCTCTTACAGACACAATGCTGGCAAAGCATCAAGGGAGATGTAGTCCACAACATCAAGGATGCCAAAGGTTGCCTATCCTTGCCCTATACCTATAAACCTCACAACCTTCAATATTGTGGCTTGAACTCTTTGATGCCATAATTTACCCATAAAACATGGTTGAAAATTGTGTATCATACATACAACATAAAAAACCACTGACAGGTGAAGTGAATAACTTTGATTATATCGTTACAATGGCACTTAGGACATAATAGGCAACAAGTGTACAGTCAGTTCTTGAATTTCATGTATTGGAGCAGGAGAAATGGAAAAGCAAAAATATCTGAAACAGATGAGAGACTTTGGCAAGAGCCAAATAGCAATGGCTAGATGACTGGGTCAAAGCATCTCCAAAACAACAAGTCCAACCTGTAGACTGGCATCAGGGCATGGTTGCCAGAAAGCTCATTAATGCACATGAGGAGTGAAGGTTGCATATCTGGTCCAAACACACAGAAGAGCTACTGTAGTTTGCTGCGTATGAGCTGTGTACCTGCAGACTAGTTACAGTGCCCATGATGACCCCTGTCCACCACCATAAACATGAGCTTCAGAACTGGATTATGGAGCAATCGAACAAGTTTGCCTTGTCTGATGAATCAAGTTTTCTATTAGCTCAGGTGGATGGTCAGATGTGTGTGGATTCTTAACGTGAGGAAGATATGGCAGCAGGATGCACTATGGGAAACTATGGGTCTTGGCATTTATGTGGATGGTACCTTGACACGTACCTCCTACCTAAAGATTGTTGCAGACCACGTACACACCATCATGGCAATAGTGTTCACCAATAGCTATGATCTTTATCAACAGGAAAATGGCCACACTGCAAGAATTGTTCAGGAATGGTTTGAGGAACATGACAACGAGTTCAACCTGTCACCTTGGCTTCCAAATTCCCCAGATCTCAATCCGATTGAGCATCTGTGAGATGTGCTAGAGCAACAAATTCAATCCATGGAAGCCCCACCTCACAACTTGAAGAAATTAAAGGATCTGCTGCTAATGTCTTGGTTCCAGATACAGGACACGTTCAGATGTCTTATGGAGTCCATGCCTCAATGCATTAGAGCAGTTTTGGAATGCCAACACGTTATTAGGTAGGTGGTTTTAATGTTGTGGCTGAGCAGAGTGTATATATACTACATGAACTGACCATTAGTTTAGCAGGTAGATCATGTTTTAAAATTCATTCTGCATGGATGGTGGCATCATGTGCGCAATTACTCTCAGTAATGAATGAGCAATAATGTACAGATCAGTTCCATATAGACTGGTGGCTCGAATACATACATGTTCCTGTCTTCCTGAGATTCATTAAAAGAAATTCTAAATCAAATTGTTGCGGGAGCGGGTCCACACACTAAGTGCCCCTCAAGTAGCCCATGCACCATGGACAATCTGAGGCATTTGTAAGCAGGGGCCCGGACAGTGCTGTGGCCCTTTAACAGCACGACTGGGCCCTCTTGCTTATCTGCAGCATGGAGGAAGTGACAGCCAGTCAGTTCCACCCAGAGAGTAAAGATAAAAAAAGGAATTTGGGGCACACTCGGAACATGCTTTTTTCAGGAATGATGCTGCCATACTGACCAAAATTTATACATAACACAGATTAAGGAACATCACACACATAAAAATATATTTTTACATTTTATAAGGCTATTTAAAATCACCTATCTCTGCAAACAAAGAATGAACAAGAAGAAATGTGGGGCTGACCATGAAGAGAGCTGCGGGGTATGCGAGAAAAGATGAATAAACATATTTTTTCTCCTTACAAAGGGAGGAGGGTGGTAACCTAAATGGTAACTAGGACACTGTACTGTTCCTTTAAACTAAAAATATCATGCAATATAAAATAATATGCAAATGTTGTAAATAGTCACATCTTGGGGTTTTATATACATCGATAAACCTTGGTCTTGTGGTTTATTACAATGTCTCCAGAATTCGTTATGTAGATAGATAGATAGATAGATAGATAGATAGATAGGATTTATTTTACATTTACATATTTCAGATTGATATTAGTATCACTATTTAAAACTTATTGAATAAATAATTCTGGAAATAATTCAATCAATGGGTAAACTTTTAATATGTACTGTCTTTTTAAGCCATTGATCAAACAATAGCGCTGAAATGTATTGGGTTAACCGACAGTCACCGTAATGAGGAAATAGCCTTCTAATATTCTGCCACTCAAACTCTGAGCAGTCCAGTAGGCAGATCAGAGAGCAGCATTAAAGGATGTCTTTTTAGGAGCCCACCCTGGGCCGTTTAGGCAGGTCTTTATGTAGACTAATCATATTATCAGTCTAAAAGAGATTTACAATCAGATTTGCCAAGAATCACTCTCTGTGTAATCTTGGTTGAAGACTGACACCATTTTATCTTCACATGATTCCTTGTTTCTCACACAAGTAATTCAGTTCTTTCCACATTGTCAATTCTGACAGGCTGATTTAATCTGCAGCCTTCTCAATGCCTCTGACCACTGTGCTCAATCATTAACCTTGACTCACATAATTGAATTCAAGGTTGATTGCTTGTGACCCTTCATGGTGAGGTCTTGAAAATGTACATATTCATTACTGACTGCATTACTAAACGGACTGCACAGGGAGAGCTGTAGCAATCAGGTTTCTTGGTATTCAGAGGGCGAGGAGGGCATTAATTGCATGTTTGAGTTGAGGATTAGATTATGAAAAGAGAGAGAGAGAAAATGAAGATATATCAGGGCCTGCACTATACACATACCAGAGGCTGACACAACCTTACAACATCATCTTTTTTTAAAGATATCTCCTATTCAATACACAAACAACACATCTCTGAAAGAATTGATAATTATATAGAAAGCAAAAGGAATGGAATTTAGAAAACTAAAAAAACATTAAACAGATTGGAATGTTAGAAATTATTTGATTCAATATCCAAAACAGTTAACACAACTAGTAATTATCTTTAAACAATGCCTTTTGTTTAAACACGGCGTTGTTCACCGACATTACGTTCTATAGATTAACCCTTCCCAACTGATTCCATACAGGCCGGGTTATTCGCTAATAGAGGAGAACTGACAGGACAGCTGGATATATTAAGCAAATTATTTATATAATATAGCCTGATTAGAAAACGTCTGTAATTCAGCTATTATGACGCTTCTGGTTACAAATTTAGCAAATCCACACAAATGTTTTGACATTAATAAAGAGGAAATGTATGAATTCATCAAATTATTGAACCTGCAATATGAAACACAAAATGATACAGTAATATTCCAACACACGCAAGGGACTTTCAGAAATGTATTAATCACAAACAGAACAGTAATTTAATGAAGAAGTTACATTAACAGCCAATACAGACAATTGGCAATAAGACACTTCTTTTGTCAGTGTAGAAATAATATTCCATTGGGTTTGTCTTTTACCCAGATCAGGAGCGAGAAAAATATCGCGAAACCCAAAACCACAACTAGGTTTGCTATAACATGGCATTCATATTAAATGTTTGTTTTGTGTTGGTGCATATGCAAGGATTATCGTTTAGAATGAAGGCATTAGAACAGTCTACGAAGATGAAAGACATATAAATAACTAGATAAAGAGACATGGAGTTCTGAACAATGAATCAATCTCTAATACAGTTAATGTAACCAATATTGACCTGATAATCCCATTCCATGATCTTCTTGGCATCTGTCAGTATGCCCGTCTGTCTATCCCTCAATCCGTCCAATGTCAATTTGAAGTGAAAACAATTCTCTAACTGCTATTTTCTCATTTCGGGTATTTTGTCTTAACATTTTAAATCCTCTTTCCAAACATTTCGGACAGAATACATTATTTTGCCCTTGTTCATTTGGACATATTTGCTGAAATGTATGTATATTTTCCTCACATTTGCTCTTAATATGTAAACCTGGCTGAGATCTCAAAGAAGAAGAATAATTCACTAAATAGTTAATTGTGGCGAGTAAAAACCCAAACTGCAAAAATTTAGATTTAAATAGCCAAATTGCAACTACAGTGGGTTTGGACACATTTTCTAAATTCTGGATTTTTTCTGTAATTTGTGCTATTCAGTTTTTTTATGTCCTATAACCCACTGTTAAGTAAACAAACCACACTGTTAACTCTGCATGAAACCCTATGACAGACACCCAATTTATTTCTATATGTCATATATATATATATATATTACCTAATAGCCTTCTACAACATTAGCAAATAGTGTCATTCACTAAAATGAGAATTGGCAGGAGTTCAGATTGAATTTCAAAAGTAAGGCCAAAAAAAACAAATTTAGGACATAATTGACTGGAGAATTTCTCTAAGTCGGCTATTTTGGCCTGAATTTTAAAATTCAATTTGCGTTGCCAGCAATTCTCACATTAGTAACCATGAAAGTTTCTCAAGTAATGCAGAGAGAAAGAGCTCTCATTTACTTCAATGACAACACTTACCATCCCTGGCAGCGGACACATAGAGGAAGTTGCTGTTTTTAACTCCATTTTGACATAATTTCTTGGAAAGAAGACTGCTGGGGTCTAAATATTTGCCACTTGAATCCATTTTCCTCTCTCGTTTGTGACTTTACAAGACTCTCTGAGGGTATTATTTGTTTTAGCTCTTTGCTGTGTTCTGGTTAGTCCTGTATGTCATGTTGTTGAGTAAAACATTGTCTATTGAAAGCGGCGTGCACTTTCTTTTGTCTCTCTTGTTATCTGTTGATATTGTTGCTAGGAAATCTTTCATTTTAAATGATTCTATTACAGCTACTGCAAGAGGGTGCAAATACACACATTCCTTGTTCACACGTTTTATGTGCTAAAGTGTATTCACTCATGCTTCCCATATTCCTTGGATTTTTAAACACAATTACTGTATATTTATATTTTATTTAACAGAAGCGTACTTTTTGCAACATTCATGTTTAAGTTATCAATATGTATCCTGTAAAAAGACCTGTTAGACTGAGCAAATTGTGTAATGAAGACTAATTCTCAAGTTTTCTTAAAAAAAAAAATTCATTAAAAGTTTAATTTTGCATTAAATGTAATAGTTTCTTATTTTGAAATAGTTTATAAAGGCAGGAATACTGTGGCCAGACAGTTTTCTGCATACTGATTAATACATCATTTGCAATAAGACAAAGTGTCAGCAATTAAGAGCCTACCCCTAAATGTTGTCATAAAGGGGGATTGCAGAAAAGGTCCTTGTATTCTTAAGTGCAAAGTCTATTTCCCATTTCCCAGGTTGATAACAGTGTCTTTGATATTATTGCAAAAATAAAATTGTATTATGTATCCACAGTTCGGTATTATTTTGTTGTCCCTTGAAAGGATACTGCAAGTGGGATATGATAAAACAGTAGTTTATTTAAATTTGTTAAAAACCCTTATGAAGAACTTTGCCACATTTAAAGAAAGTGGTTAAGAAGTTATAATAACCACTGTAAAGTCCAGTACATGCAGATGGGCAATGTATAGATAAAAAAGGTTTACCACTCCGTCGGAGCAGCTGAATCGATATAAAATAATTTCTTCAAGCTGCAGTATTGGAAGCTGGAACACTGGAACTTAACACCGCTGGAAGATTCTGCTGATACCGGTGAATGATGGTAAGTGAAGGCCTTTTCCTCAGCTCATCAACGCATTTCGCCCGTACTTGGCGGGCTTTGTCAAGATAGTGAGGTATCCTTCTGTTATATACAAACACAAAGATAAAGCACTGCGCTTACAGCAGCAGTAGCTTAGTATCCAACAGCTCAAAATACATAGTAAAAACAAAGAGAACGTTACCTGCGCTGTGGCCTAAATCCCTATGTACATTTAAACAAAATGGAGGCTCTTTAGTTTTATTCCAATGGCCATTTGAATATAAGCTCACCTGCCACGTCAAGGCAAGCCCCAAAAGGTAAGTCCTACACTTGCCATTAGATTTGCTGATATCAGCGAAGAATCTCCAATGAGACAGGAAAGAGTATTTTATAAACCCTTTCACATTTAACCCTTTATAGGGCTTCTACACATAGAATCCTTCTGTTATAGTATATACAGGCATACCCCACTTTTAAGTACACAATGGGACCAGAGCATGTATGCAAAATGAAAATGTACTTAAAGTAAAGCAATATCTTTTTTTTTTACTTCCCAAGCATGTACTGCTTTGCAATAGTCATTTACAGGCATAACTGATACTGCAACTGCAGATTCCCAGTGATTTATTTAGTGATTTCCAGTGGGCTTTTATTCAGTTAAAATAAACAGTAAAAAAAAAAAAATCTCATTCCAGATTGTGCCATTTATCTTTAATGTTTTACTCATCTGACAAACTTAAAGCGTGAGGAAAAGTAAAATAAACCTGGGCCATTTTCTGCCAATTCAATGCCAATTTGTATTTGTTAGCAGCTTAGTTGCACACTTTGTTTAGAAACACCTCTTCATCACTTTAAGCATTTATGGTTTAACTTTGAATCTTCAGAATTGTGGCTAATGCAGCTAACATGCTAAGTCATAGTTATAGAAAATGGCAGGGTAAACCCTTTCACTGGATGGCAGCCGACTGCACAATATGGACAATGTATGGGCAGAAAAATATATATATATATGTTCAGCTAGGAGTAGACATGATAAATTTGAGATGATTAACCTGTGCCATGTCAGAAGGTGTGAAAAGTTCTTGTCCCAAAGACACTGAACTGAGCTGCTCTGGGCGAGAATAGAACCTTCCATTTACTGTTCACTCTCAAACAGAAGAGGCGCAGGAATGTCTGTACTCGCGAGGCATCTTTAAGTACACTCGCGAGTATGTCTGTACTCTCGAGTGTTTGTAAAGTGAGTGTATGTAAAGCGGGGTATGCCTGTATACCTTGTGCAATTACAATGCCAGTCAATTTTTCTTAAAGGAACATGTGCCCTTCTGTGGCAGGGCTTTTCATGTCACGACCAGATTTGCTAGAGCCTCTTCATCTGTACATTTGTGCACATGTGCGGTGATCGCCGCACGCTTTACGCCTACCCCGTGTAAAATCATTCAATCAATGCTTTCCTATGTGATTATTCAAGACATTGGACGTCCTTGTTCAAAGTGTGAGGACATCCATGGTTGTTTGACACAGTTACACTCTGCACCCAGAACACTTCAATGAGATGCAGTGGTCTAGGTGCCTATAGTTTCCCCTTAAGTGTACATGAAACCTCATCAAACTATGTGGGTTTTTTTTTGTTTTTTTATAGTTTATGTTTATTTAAAGTGTAAGTTTACTACTTTTGTGTTGTTGTTTTTTTGCAGCACTTCTAAAAACAAATGCCCAGATTTAGGCACAATTGGCACACACTTATTGAATTGTTTATCATTTTTAACTTGATCTGCATTGAACATGTAAAAGTTTAAATGTCAGTATAGTGAACCTTATGCCAGCAATCAGAATAACCTGAATTGTTATTTCTTTATGGGATACTATAATGTTAGGAATACAAACATGTATTCCTAAAACTATAGCTCCCTATCCCTCTCCTTCATGGACACACGTCAATAAAGGGTTACAAACCCTTTATTTACTTACCTGATCCCAGTGCCGATGTACCTTGGTGCTGGGTCGGCTCTCCGCCTCTTCCAACGTCAACCGACGTGGGAAGCAATATGCGCATACGCAGCGAGCCAATTACGCCCTCCACATTGTAAAAAATTTAATCAATGCTTTCCTATAGGGCTTTCATTGATGCTGGATGTCCTCATGCAGAGTGTGAGGACGTCCAGCATCAGTTAGGCAACTAAGTCTTAGTGCTCTTAGTTCTCTAAAACTGTAATGTTTTACATTGCAGGACTAAGTGTGACAGGGACACTGCAGCCAGACCACTTTTAGGAGCTGAAGTGGTCAGGGTGCCTATAGTGTCCCTTTAAATCCTCCTACCCTGCAAAATACTGTCCAGTCTGAATTCCAAGATGTCCCCAATTTCCTGAGCATGAATGCTGTCTATCCATTGTTAGTATTTATACATGTAAAAATGTAGGTTGACGCTTTGCTAGTTGTAGACAACAAAATGAAAAAGATAAATTTAAACACATATTAACTATGAAGGCATTTAGTACGCTTTGCGATCGCTGGAAAATGTAATGACATTTCTAAGTATGTGTAATATTTTCAGAACTGTCAGTGCAGCACCTTGCTAATTACATTTATTTATTTTACTTAAATGTATCTCTTTTTGCATTTTTTTAAATAAACCTCTATATATGAAGACATATTTTCCCTTTTATATAAAAATAAGTTATTTGTATCTGTCTGTCAGTCTCTACATACACACTTTTATAGGTAGCTATACGTATTCCCAGATTACACAGAAAATGAATGATAATCATTCTAATTGAAATCACACTAAGTACATAGGATCTATTTTGATCCCAGCTGTAATTCATTCAGTGATCCAAGCCTGCATCTCGGATCTGCTCAATCACTAAATCAATCATTGCTCGGATCAAAAAGATTTGAGCTTCTCATCTCTATTTAGGAGAACCGAGAATTGTTCTCATATTGATTTCTTTATAGCTTTAGTCTTGTTAAAATATGATCTGTCCCTGAAAAACTGGCATTAGTGCAGTTAGCAATTATATAACCGTGTCCAGAATGACAGAAATAAACTGTAAATGTGATTTTCACTAACAAAGTGAGATTGTACTAGAAATAATTGCTCTAGTGTTTGAACTGAATTTGACAGTGTTAATTTACTATACATAAATTTATATAATACTGTGTGTGTATATATATATGTATGTATATATTTATAGTATGTTTATCATGTAAATATATTACATATGTATACTAAACAGGAGTATTGCTCTATGCAGTGATATTTTTTTTTTATTGGACTAATAATACATAGTAAAAGGCCATTTTTTTTGAGTTTCCTCTTCCCCAGGTCAGAAGCAATAGTGATCAATATAATGAAATTCAAGATTTGTAACTCAACTCCTAATGACAATGGTTAGACAGTGTATGTCTGCTGTCATTATGCAGTTAATGAGCACCCACATACGGTATTGGTATAATATAATAAAAAGTGCTATTAAGAAGCCAGTCTCACCAAGATTGATGAACAGTTGAGACTGCACTATCTGGATGTCTCAGAAATAACCGGGACAGCTCGCCACAGCAGTGTAACCATTGGCAGCTAACACAGGGTACATGATTTAATCATGCTACATAAAGGTAGCCAATAATAGTGAACAATTATCTCTTAGGCTTCCTGATCGCCCGGGGAGGAAGCCACAGTTGTGACAAGGTCTAACTCAGTTTAGACCTGTATTCACTAGGATTATCTCTCACAGTGTCCGGTGATCAGTCGGCCTGGGTGCCAACTACTAACCAGAGTATGTTTAGGGTTAAGGATTGCAAGAGTCAGGATTAGGCTTAACTATAGCTATGGTTAGTTAGAGTTGGCTGGGTTTATAGATAGCCAGTTTTAGGATTAGTTCAGCTTAGATGTGGTTAGTGATAGACAGGGTTAGTTAGGAATAGATTTAGCTAGGGTTAGAGTAAGATTGGATGAAGGTTAGTTCAGGTTAGATGGGGTTAGAAATAGTATCAAACATTGACTCTGGTCATTCTGGTGACAAAAACAATGTCACTTTTACAAATTACTTCCCTGTGAAGCAAGCAAAGAGGAATGCAAAAATTATGTTTCCAATTCCACCCCTCAAGATTCCTGAAAATCTGGAAAAGGTATATAAGGGGTACTGCTGTGCTCGTCAGATACAGCAAAATACAAATTTTGAGAAGTATGATGCAAAATGCATATGGAAGACACCATTATTTTTTAGTATGTATGTGGATAAAACAAAAAAATTAATTGTGTCACTAATTTGGCATTAATTAGTGATGACTTAGCCAAGCAAAATGACTCAGGTTATCATCTTGCTTTGGTATGCCATGATGGGGTAAAGTGGAGACCCAGTAAATCAATCAAATAAAAATTAATGAAATTGGCATGTCTGATTTTACCCTATAACTTTTTAAATCTTGCTAGACCTACACATTGTATATTGCTGTATTTGTAGAAGAATTCAATTTTTGTCAAATTGTCCACGAAAATGAAACACACAGAAATTTATACAAACCAATAGAGGTTGGTGATAAAATGAATAAATAAAAAGTATCAAAGTATATTTTGCTTCTGACTGGTAAAATTACAGTCTCAGCAGGCCAAAAATGTAATCCACTCCTTGCAATATTTGTCCTATTGCTTCCAAAAATGAATTGAAATCCTATATATAAGGTACATTGTAACACTAAATGAAAGTTAAACCATAGGTTATGAATACCAGTCAAAGGTTACCTCCTTTTACAGAGGAGTGTGTATAGTACAGTGCTTCAAAACAAGTGAAGTGATCTGTAGGCTGCTCAATACACTTATGTGAAAATATCCTCTATTTCACAAAATACAGTTGAAGTTATTGGTGTGGTTTAAGCTATAAACAAACTTATACCAATAAGTGGAGCGCTCCTAACACAAGTACAGCTTACCAAATGGTATCCCATTCAATGGCGCAGTGTAAGGTACATGTTTAAAAAGATACAAAGGAATACAATATAGTGTAGACGGTATGGAAGGTGTTAATTTAGTAATAATAGTTATATCGGGTAAATTGAACACTCACATTTCTAGGAGCCTGTATGTGAGAACACTGGCTCCGTATATTAGCCGATGTGCTTATAAGGGTAGCACCGCCCGCCTCCTTCAGTGTGGGATAATTCTCCAAAACAAAATGATAAAGAGAACAGACCAATGTGTAAAACGTGCTTAATAAAAACACAATCTGGTACAGATAAATGGTTTGCTCACCTGGTCCTGAGCCTGTGGGTCCCGGCTCTAGGTGTGTGCGCTTGGTGTCACTTTAAGTGGGGGTGACACTACCCCTGGGAAGATTCTCCTGAGGTTTCCAAAAGAGGGACTTAAGAGGAATGTAGTAAAAAAATAGTGGTTTTATTTAGATCAAAATCAATAAAAACAATAGTTAAAAAGTCCTCTTTAAAAGTCCTCTTTTAAGTAGCCAAAACGCGTTTCACTCCTTCTATGGAGCTTCCTCAGTCAGCTGTAGTAGTTATCCTCTGAATCTTCCATCTTAAATGTTTCTGGGGTCCTCCCCTTTGGTGTGTTCAGTCATTGTCCTCCAATCATAATAGGGGTTGTATATTCCTCATATAATGGAATTCGTATGTGTCCCTTTAATTGGCCCAGGTTTCTGGCGCCTTTTTTGGTGTTATAATCTCATTGGTGGGTGGTGGTTGGTTGGTGGAAGTACTCCGCATCCGTCCGGGTGGTTGGCGGAAGTGACGTCACGATGCGGAGTACTTCCACCAACCAACCACCACCCACCAATGAGATTATAACACCAAAAAAGGCGCCAGAAACCTGGGCCAATTAAAGGGACACATACGAATTCCATTATATGAGGAATATACAACCCCTATTATGATTGGAGGACAATGACTGAACACACCAAAGGGGAGGACCCCAGAAACATTTAAGATGGAAGATTCAGAGGATAACTACTACAGCTGACTGAGGAAGCTCCATAGAAGGAGTGAAACGCGTTTTGGCTACTTAAAAGAGGACTTTTAAAGAGGACTTTTTAACTATTGTTTTTATTGATTTTGATCTAAATAAAACCACTATTTTTTTACTACATTCCTCTTAAGTCCCTCTTTTGGAAACCTCAGGAGAATCTTCCCAGGGGTAGTGTCACCCCCACTTAAAGTGACACCAAGCGCACACACCTAGAGCCGGGACCCACAGGCTCAGGACCAGGTGAGCAAACCATTTATCTGTACCAGATTGTGTTTTTATTAAGCACGTTTTACACATTGGTCTGTTCTCTTTATCATTTTGTTTTGGAGAATTATCCCACACTGAAGGAGGCGGGCGGTGCTACCCTTATAAGCACATCGGCTAATATACGGAGCCAGTGTTCTCACATACAGGCTCCTAGAAATGTGAGTGTTCAATTTACCCGATATAACTATTATTACTAAATTAACACCTTCCATACCGTCTACACTATATTGTATTCCTTTGTATCTTTTTAAACATGTACCTTACACTGCGCCATTGAATGGGATACCATTTGGTAAGCTGTACTTGTGTTAGGAGCGCTCCACTTATTGGTATAAGTTTGTTTATAGCTTAAACCACACCAATAACTTAAACCATAGGTTCATTATCGGTAAGTCGAAGAATCTAAAATGAGTATTTTAGGATTATTTAGACAGGAATGTTTACAGTAAAAATAATTTATTTCCACTAGTTATGGTTATGATACAAGAGACGTGTGCATAGAAGGCTTATCAATAAACTGCAATCTTTAAGTTTGGATTCAAATATTGTTGAATGGGTAAGGCAGTGGCTGAGTAACAGGCAACAGAGGGTTGTAGCTAATGGAATATATTCGAAGCTTGGACTTGTCACCAGTGGGGTACCTCAGGGATCTGTACTTGGACCCATTCTCTTTAATATTTTTATTAGTGATATTGCAGAAGGTCTTGATGGTAAGGTATGTCTTTTTGCTGATGATATTAAGATATGTAACAGGGCTGATGTTCCAGGAGGGATAAGCCAAATGGCAAATGATTTAGGTAAACTAGAAAAATGGTCAGAATTGTGGCAACTGACATTTAATGTGGATAAGTGCAAGATAATGCATCTTGGACGTAAAAACCCAAGGGCAGAGTACAGAACATTTGATAGAGTCCTAACCTCAACATATGAGGAAAGGGATTTAGGGGTGATTATTTCTGATGACTTAAAAGTAGGCAGACAATGTAATAGAGCAGCAGGAAATGCTAGCAGAATGCTTGGTTGTATAGGGAGAGGTATTAGCAGTAGAAAGAGGAAGTGCTCATGCCATTATACAGAACACTGGTGAGACCTCACTTGGAGTATTGTACACAGTACTGGAGACCGTATCTTCAGAAGGATATTGATACCTTAGAGAGGGTTCAGAGAAGGGCTACTAAACTGGTTCATGGATTGCGGGATAAAACTTACCAGGAAAGGTTAAAGGATCTTAACATGTATAGCTTGGAGGAAAGACGAGACAGGGGGGATATGATAGAAACATTTAAATATATAAAGGGAATCAACACAGTAAAGGAGGAGACTATATTTAAAAGAAGAAAAACTACCACAACAAGAGGACATAGTCTTAAATTAGAGGGACAAAGGTTTAAAAAATATCAGGAAGTATTACTTTACTGAGAGGGTAGTGGATGCATGGAATAGCCTTCCAGCTGAAGTGGTAGAGGTTAACACAGTAAAGGAGTTTAAGCATGCGTGGGATAGGCATAAGGCTATCCTAACTATAAGATAAGACTAGGGACTAATGAAAGTATTTAGAAAATTGGGCAGACTAGATGGGCCGAATGGTTCTTATCTGCCGTCACATTCTATGTTTCTATGTTTCTATGTGTTTTTATTTTGTTTGGAAAAAATGTACAGTTGCATTACCTTTTTGTTCAAGAGTTGTTTAATAGCAGACTGTAGGCACTATAATCATTTCATCTCATTGAATTGGTTTTAGTTCGTAGAGTCTATTGACACTGTCCCTCTACTCTGTGTTAAACCATTTTAAAGCAGTTTAACATTAAATAAGGTTTCCTGGCCTCTGACAGCCTGGCCTTTACTGGAGGTATGGCTAAGGCAGAGATTACACACTTCCTTCTAGACATACCAATTCATACCAGCAACAGGCCCCTACTGGAGGTATGGCTAAGGCAGAGATTACACACTTCCTTCTAGACATACCAATTCATACCAGCAATGGGTCCTATGATAAGTGCTCAGTTGACACTTTCATTTAATCACAGCCACCCACTGCTGCTCATGCTAATGCTTCCTCAATTTTCCAAACAGCACAGCGGGGATGGACTGCTAGGACATTAGAATTGGTTTAACACTGAATGGAAGGATAATGCAAGGAGAATGCAGACACTATAACCACTTCTATGGGGGGACACTGTTACACCGTCTACAGAATCACTTCAAATAATACATACTTTAGGTCACGAAAAAGTAGTTTGAAGTTGACAGTCTAAATTGATAATTGTACTAAATTGGCAATAGGCAAATTAAATTATCTTAAAATAGACAAGTTTTCCATCCAGCTATTTATTTTTTGGAGTTTGGAAGTTTAGGAGTAAATTTTGCAATTCCCTTTTCAATTCTCCGTAATTTTGATTTTAGTGGAAAAAAAAACATAATCATAATTTAAATCGAATGTGGGCATGAGATAGACTTTTGTGTGTCATCACTCCTGAAGAAATAAAATACATGGCGCTACTAACTATAACTTTCATGTAGAAAATGATAAAGGACTTTGTCAGATAGTTTGCACCATTTTCCGATAAATATGCATCTATCTGCCCGAGACAAGCAAGATAGTTTATTGTTCCAGCTCAGAAGTATTACAAAGCTTGCAGTTACACATTCAACAAGAGAAGGCAAAGCAGGTCACAGGCCAACAGCTAAAACCAAATGAAAGTAAGACAGTCTTATTATGATGAAAGCCTTCAGTTGGCAAAAGGAAGGGCAGGCTCGGAAATAAGACAGGTTTTGACACAGGCTGTGTCTTTCTCCCTAAAAGACAGGATATTATTTTATGTTTTAAAGAGAGGACAAGGGTCTCTAAATTGCTTAAATGCATGTTTGGTTGTAAGTAATCTGAGAACTTAGCAGCCGCTCTGCTGTTGTACACTCTGTGAAAACAGAAACCAGATTCTTACCACAAGAATCTATATTCATTAGAAAGAACTCAGATTGACTTTATATCTATTTGAAGACAACATCCAGTTCACAATTGCTTATGTCTTTTAAATGATACATGTTGCTGACAGGGGAATGGCAGAGATGGCATGTGGATGTTTGTTAGATTCCAGAAATACACAACACACCAGATTCATAAAAATAGCTAATGACGTGATGTCATGTAACAAGCTTTATTATAACTGGCCCATTAAAATGTTGCTGCAAGACATTCTGGGAACTGATACAAACTCTCTCAGACCATGCTACAGCTCCATACAGTTGTGCTCAAAAGTTTGCATATCCTGGCGGAAATTGTTACATTTTGGCATTGATTTTGAAAATATAACTGATCATGCAAAAAAAGTATTTTATTGAAGCACAGTGATCACATGAAGCCATTTATTTTCACATAGTTATTTGGCTCCTTTTTAAATCATAATGATAACAGAAATAACTCAAATGGCCCTGATCAAAAGTTTACATACCCTTGAATGTTTGGCATTGTTACAGACACACAAGAGGACACACACAGGTTAAAATGGCAATTCACAGTTTATTTCAAACACCTCTAGCTTTTAAATTGCAATTAGTGTCTGTGTATAAATACTCAATGAGTTTGTTAGCTCTCACGTGGATGCACTGAGCAGGCTAGATACTAAGCCATGGGAAGCAGAAGAGAACTGTCAAAAGACTTGCGTAATAAGGTAATGGAACTTTATAAAGATGGAAAAGGATATAAAAAGATATCCAAAACCTTGAAAATGCCAGTCAGTACTGTTCAATCACTTAAGAAGTGGAAAACTTGGGGATCTCTTGATACCAAGCCAAGGTCAGGTATACCAGGAAAGATTTCAGCCACAATTGGCAGAAGAATTGTGCGGGATACAAATAAAAACCCACAGGTAACCTCATGAGAAAGACAGGCTGCTCTGAAAAAAGACTGTTTGGTTGTTTCAATTAGCACAATACGACGATACTTGAACAATAATGAGCTGAATGGTCAAGTTGCCAGAAAGATGCCCTTACTGTGCCAATGCCACAAAAAAGCCCAGTTACAATATGCCCGACAACATCTTGACACGCCTCACAGCTTTTGGCACACTGTAATTTAGAAAGACGAGACCAAAATAGAGCTTTATGGTCATAAGGCCTATAGTGAAAAGAATACCATTCCCATGTGAAGCATGGTGGTGGCTCACTGATGTTTTGGGGGGGTGAGCTCTAAGAAAATACTCTAAGAAAATACTGACATTTTACATTCTTCTGCACAAAGGCTGCTCTTGGATTTTCCAGCATGCCAATGACCGTAAGCATAAGTCCAAGTTGACCGTCCAGTGGCTACAGCAGAAAAAGGTGAAGGTTCTGAAGTGGCCATCACAGTCTCCTGACCTTAATATCATCGAGCCACTCTGGAGAGATCTCTTCATGCAAGACGATGAAAGACTTTGCATGACTTGAAGGCATTTTGCCAAGACGACCACCTGCAAGAATTATGGGCTTAATAGACAACTTTTACAAAAGACTGCACACTGTCATTGATACTAAAGGTGGCAATACACGGTAATAAGAACTAAGCGTATGCAGACTTTTGAACAGGGGTCATTTCATTTTTTCATGGTAGCCATTTTTTTTTCTGATTGTGCCATTCTGTTATAAGAAATAAAGGAAATGTGTTTTGCCTGCTCACTCAAGTTTTCTTTAAAAATGGTACATATATTACCAATTCTCCAAGGGTATGCAAACGTTTGAGCACAACTGTATAACAATGGGATTACAGTATGCTTAGTTTGGTAGCAAAAATTCAGAGGGTCTCCTACTCACCCTACTGGTTGGTCAACCATCTTAAAGGGTACAAGAGGTTTTTTTTAAAGCAAATCTGTTCCTCTTTGGGATGTTTCTTTTTTATTTGTTCCCCTATATTTTTTTTCTTTTTAATTTTAAACACCAGATTTTTTCCATTCTTCTCCCAAACTCACCATTTTTTTCCCCAGGAGCATTTCACTTCCTCCCTAGGTTATTGTTTTTATCACCTCTCCTGAGGACCGTCGCTCTACTGTAAATTACAGAACACAGCAATGTGCGTACGATGTTACAATGAAAATGAATCGATAATGAAAATTAAAATAAAAGGAAAAATTATTTTAAAATGATTTTCAAACAAGCAATAAGTAACGTATAGAAATAATAATAAAATTTAAGAAGTTGCAGTTCCTCTCTATTTTCACATATCTCAGTGGTATTGCCTACCTTGTCGATACAGGTATCCGTTGACTGTATCTTTAACTTTTATATACAAGCAAATACTTTGATATTATTGCTGTGCAGGCTGTTTTCTAGCTTGTTTTGATCTGATGTTAACCACGTGTATTAAGACTACAATAACATTGTTAAGTATTTCCAAATATACACAGTAATGTTTATAAGTGTCCCTCTTATTCTTTTTTAAGGTATCATTCCTCAGACATTCAAAAACTGGAGCACGAGAGATACTGAGCTGTACACTGCTTGCTCAGAAAGGAAATGATTTAGCAATGAATATTTTATAAATATGCCATTAGAAATCAACTAGAGTCAGTGCCGAGCAGGCATAGATAAAATGATCCTTCTTTAACGTGTACTGAACTGCTTCACTTCCTTAACCCTTCGTTATGTTATTGTTCACAATTAAAATGAACCTATACAATCAGTGGTTATGGGGTACACCGAGAAATTATTTGATATTTCTGTTTCTATTCATTAAACGAGCGATGACTAGTGATGTCCCGAACGGTTCGCCGAACGGTTCGCCACGGACGGCGAACATAAACATAAACTTTGACCCTGTACCTCACAGTCAGCAGACACATTCCAGCCAATCAGCAGCAGACCCTCCCTCCCAGATCCTCCCACCTCCTGGACAGCATCCATTTTACATTCATTGTGAAGCTGCATTCTTAGTGAGCTGTCCAGGAGGTAGGAGGGTCTGGGAGGGAGGGTCTGCTGCTGATTGGCTGGAATGTGTCTGCTGACTGTGAGGTACAGGGTCAAAGTTTATGTTTATGTTCGCCATCCGTGGCGAACCGTTCGGCGAACCGTTCGGGACATCACTAGCGATGACCCAACTGCAGATCTACAGAGGTTCCTGTACTTGAACAATGCTCCTGATTGTTGTACATATTGTATATATTAAAAACATTATGTAAAAATAAGATTTATATTTTCTATGGCAATATATTTGATTTTGAGGGTAAATTCTGGCAAATTTCCATAAATGGTTTTAGAGAATGTTAAGCCCTTCATATCATCACATTTTCTACTGATTAACGGAATGGAATTGGTCATATTGGTCCATTTATGGCATACTAAGGTCCATACTCATCTTAAATTTTTAATAACCGCAACAGGTAGACTACTAAAAAATATCTCCACCGATTTCAGTGATAAAAGAGACTAAAATGCTATTTTGAGAAAGATACAGAACATAACCATTTATTTATACACTGCAGACCCTGTCTATCAAAATTGGTTGGAGGATGGCCTAATATAGTGTGGAATCTGACAAATAGTGTGTTCGAAGCCCAGACAATGGTGGATTACATTCTCAAACCATTTAAGGATTTACAGGTTAAAATATTGTATATAGATGGTACAGCTGGGATTAATAATAATATAGTACCAGAAAAGGCCAGATGTTATGTGAATCTAAAGAAACATCTAGCACTTGGAATGAACATGTGGGTCATTTGCAACAATGTTATGTGAAGAATATATCAAATTAACTAAAAATGCATCATGACGTGCAGCTTCAAATGTGTTTTGTGCTATACACACACCAAAACACATAATTTCTCAATAAAATACTTTGACTGATTCAAACGTGAAAGTTTCCAATTGCCACAACACACAGTAATCCTTTTAAATCTCTTTAATAAAAAGATACCCACAGTTGCTGTATGATTCCAAACACTCTGCATCATGTACCCCATATCCATTCGTCATGTAATAGTTAATATTCTATTTTATCAATGCCAAAACAGTTTTCACTAGTTTTTAGACCACTGTAAAGGATGAAATAAAATGTAATGAAAAAAAAAAAAATGTTTTGATAACGTAGTAATATAAATTAGAAAAAGACATTAGTCCACCCTTTCACACATACCTGTTACTGTTGTTGAACCAGACAAAGGCACAGAAATCCCAGCTGAATTGGACTATGTTGGTTTATTAAAAGGGAAAACAAAGTCGTTTTATTTCTGTAGATGACCTCAGTTAAAATTGATACTACAGATTTCAAAACAACTTTAGCTTAATGAAGCAGTTTTGATGTATAGACATACCCCTGCAGTTTCACTGCTCAATTTACTGTCATTCATTAATCACTTTGTTTATGCAGCCCTAGGCACACCTCCCTGCATATGACTTACACAGCCTTCCTAAACACTTCCTGTAAAGAAAGATTTAATGTTTAAATGTCCTTTATTGCACATTCTGTTTAATTTATAATGTTGTATGTGCTGCTCAGTTAATAGCCAATTAGACCTTATAGGAGCCTCCTGTGTGTGATTAAAGTTCAATTTACAGAACAGTAGATAAAAACCTCCAAAGCATGTTAACATCTGATTGAAACTGAAACTTTTTTTTTCAGGAAGGCTGTGTAAGTCACAGTTAGGAGAGCTGTAATTAGGGCTACATAAATAGAAACAAAAGTGATTTAGCCCCTCAATGGCAGAGAATTGAGCATTGAGACATGAATTAATGGCATTAGCTTTACACCAAACTGTTGTATTAAGCTGAAGTTGTTTTGATGCCTATAGTATGCCTTTAAGGCAAGTCTTTTTCGTCTTTGCAGTCTAACTTGTTTATCAGAGATTTATATTGATCCTACATATTTATTTGCTGGTGTAACTGGATCATGTTCATTTCTTTAATTGCTATACAGTATAACTCATTTTAGCTTTTCCAACTTTCATTTTTAACTAAACTGAGCCATTCATATTATCATGTTTAGCTTACCTGTATACTTTTTTCACTTCTGCAACACATCGTTTCCAATGTAGGATTATATTGCTCATTTGCAAGGAGACATACTACATATTCTAATCATGACTCACAATTATAATGACACTTGCAGCCAATAAATGATATTGAACAACTTCGTCTTCAATTGTTTAAAACCCTTCTGTTTTACAGATTTCCTTCAATACCGTTTAGAGTATATCTTGCTTTGTGTTCCCAGAATGTTTAAGTTTGTATTTGTCTATAATGACTCAAACCGGCCAGTTGCCTGCCTAGTCTCATAAATATACAGAAAAACAGAATCCTGTTATCACTTATACCATGCAAACATTTGTGTAATTGGCTTTCATTGCCCCCTGCTAAGTACATTACAAACTTTATAAAATTTAAAAAGTAAGGACAGGACATGAGTACTCTTCATACTCATTTTATCTAATTGCTTACACACACAAATGTCCAAATTCTATTTTTAAACCATTAAGGAACAAATTTTGCATTTTATTTTCCCATTGTCTCATCCTGTTCCCTGAAGGGCTTATGCCGCATAAAATGGCTTGCTTATTAAGCTTGGAAAACTATAAACAACATTGCAGTCATGAAATCAGTTGATGACTTCATTTTGGACAGGGTCTTTAAATGAATATTCCAAGCAGGTCTGGACGCCCCTCCTCATCTCCAATACAGCTCAGTGAGAGCCAGCGCGTGGCTTAGCTTGGCTGAGAGTGATAAGCTGATGCTTTTAGTTAATGTGCTAGCCCTACATTGCAGAGCTTAGCTCCGAAGCACTAACAGAAGTTCCTGAGTAGGAGCTTTCGGCTCTCACTGAGCTGTACAGGAGGCAGGTACTTGGTAAGCCCCAGGTAAGAAGTCAAACCATTCTAAAACAGTTTGCCTCCTTACAATCGGGTTTGGGGTGCTGGGACTCCGCTGGCACCATAACCACTACAACATAGTTTCAAGAAGAGACATTTTATTGTACCTATTATAACTAGTACATTCACTTTTCAATTCACTATTCACTAGTATGACCTAATTGTTAAAGGAACACTATAGGGTTAGGAACACAAACATGTATTCCTGACCCTATAGTGTTAAAACCACCATCTAGCCCCCTGGCCCCCCTTTGCCCCCCTAAATATTGTAAAATCTTACTTTTGCTCAAGTCTGCAGCTGCTGGCTCTGCCCCTGATCTGCCTGCTTGGCTGACATAATCAGAAGTTTTGTTCTTAGCCAATCACAATGCTTTCCCATAGGATTGAGATTATAATGGAGGCAGATCAGGGGCAGAGCCTGGTCAATCAACATCTCCTCATAGAGATGTTTTGAATCAATGCATTTCTTTGAGGGAAGTTCAGTGTCTGCATGCAGAGGGTGGAGACACTGAATGAAAGCAGTGCCCCAGGAAGCATTTCTAGTAGCCATCTGAGGAGTGGCCACTGTAGGTATCCCTAGGCTATAATGTAAACACTGCAAAAAGCCTGAAGGTAATGGTTCTACTCACCAGAACCAATTCAATAAGCTGTAGTTGTTCTGGTGACTATAGTGGCCCTTTATGATTTTAGGCTCATTTAAGATTTACGTTGTCCCTTCTGTTGCTCCCACTCACCTAAATTAACCTCACTCTTAATAAACTACCAACATGTACTGAAGAGCTTGCAAATAAATTAACTTTCTAAAGGAATAAGTGGAATATTTCTTACATAGAAAAAGTTGGTTGCTAGAGTTTACAATAAAATATGTTAAATGTTAGATGACGGACATGGAGAATAGGAAGTGAAGCGGGTTAGTGAGGTGTGGGGGAGATGAAGGGAGGAAGGATATTTACAGTTTAATTGATATATCTTCTAATAGAAGTGAGACCATCTAATGGAACAGAGAAGGGAATTTCATTGAAACATTGCACCCCAAGAGAACTCCTAAAGGTGAGAGTCAGAGGTGTGAGTATGAGCGGAAAACAGGTGCAGATCTTTTGCACATTTGTAAGATAAGCTGTTTTAGAAAATGAGATATTTGAAAGGAGATTGGCCCTCAAAGGTCTCTATAAAAATGGCTAAATATGGTCTACCTATGATTACATATCATTGAAAGTCAATCTTTTAGCTTGATCTTGCTCCCTTGATCAAGAACATAAGTTCACGTCAATGCTTTTGCTGCAAGCCTTCTATATGTAGCTTGTACTACTATTAATAAATAATAATTTAGTTATTTTCAAGAGAAAGAGAAAAAAGCAGAACAATTGTAGATTTATGTTATTACGTTTTCTATAAAAAAAAAATTGAAAATCTTATAAAACAGAGCAAACTCAGGTTCACTTTAAATTCATATGACTACCCATTGTGGAACTATGAGCAAATTCTAGCATCTCTCATAAGTTCTCATTTTCTTCTGTTTTGTTTTATGTTGAGTTTTTATTTCTTTTCTTATTTCAGTTCCTATTATTGTGTACTTACGTTCATAGGATTTTTTTTATGAGAATGAATATGACTCACAAAATAACTAAATACTCATATTGATCTATTTAAAGCTAAGTGAAAATGTTTTAGTTAAAAAAAATGATTTTTTTCAAATCTGCAATTACTTTTCAGTACATTATGCTCAGTGATTTAAAAGCTTATTTATTTTATGTGTTTTTTGTTTTTTTTTACAAAATCCATAAGTTAAAAACTAATTTAACCCCTTAAGGACACATGACATGTGTGACATGTCATGATTCCATTTTATTCCAGAAGTTTGGTCCTTAAGGGGTTAAGGCATTTGTGGCACAATGGGAGTGCAGTGTTCATGCCTTAGACGCACCTCATACCCACTGTCCAAGGCAATAGAGGTATACCCCCCTCTTCCCTATCAAATCTACCAGCTTGGGATAATACTCTTGGGAGATGTGACCCAATCGTTCCGTCTTAACATTGTATTTATTTATTTATTTGTATTTTATTTTATTTTTATTTTTTTAAATGTATTTGTTTTATTTATTTTCACTTATTCCTATTTTTGACCTGGCCATCACATACTTCCTTTAACATGAAAAGTGGTTGGATGCAGATATTGCTTTTGCTATAGATGGTGACATGTTTCGCTGGGATCCTGTCGACCTCCGTCACAACTTTACTGCCTGAAAATAAATTCTTAGCTGTGTTAGAAGTAACAAAATTGATGCTTTACTTTGTTTTACTTGTGTTGCACTGTTCAATTGAAGGGGAAAAAAGTGAGTGTGAGTGCTTAGGGTACAAACATTGGATCTATTCTATGACAAACCTGCTGTTGCTGATACTGTACGTGACGTGTATACCGTATCTTACATTCACAATATAAAATGTTTTTTTAAAAAAAAAAAAAAACTATTTAATGCAAAATAAATATTTACAAGCAATATAAGAATACTTGAAAATGAGAGAAATCTCAATGTATCCTTCCTGGTAAAATATTTTATAGATCAATTAATTAATAAAAACATTTTTTAAATGCATATTGCTTAGGATATTACGTTAGTCTCTATCTTATATTGCATCTTCAGAAAGCACAGACACTTTAATTATATTGTGAAGAAACTAAAGAGTGCTGTGTGATTAAATAACATGAGATGATTTAAATGGTTGTCAAATTGATTTGGTAACAAGCTTGGAGTCAAGGCTAGGATCCTCAGCCCATACCCCAACTGTCATAAACGACAATTCCCACTATAATAGTAGATAGGCATGATGGGAGTTGTATTACGCAATACCCATGTGTTACCAGTCCCTGTCTAGTCTCATGGGACAAAAGCAAAGAAAAACAGAATCTCGGTAGTGGGTATTCCCTCCCCCCTCCCATTCATGCATAGCTGGCTTGTCAGCCCCGTATAAGTGAAACATAATCTATATTTCTATATGCATTCAGTGATATTAAAGAAATCTCTCTGGGATTTAAACTGATGACACCCACGCAATAATTCAGCCTAATTGTGCAGTCAGGTTGTAAGACAGCAGAATCACTGATGGTTTGCTCTGCTCAAACAGAATGTTGTTAAACCTCCCTCACTGACATCTAATGTTTCAGATTTAAAAAAAAATATATTGTATAAAGACTGAGATTTATTTCCTGCGATGTTTCATTAATGGTTATGGCAGGCAGCTGGCCTGAGGTTTGACACCCAATAAAATCCATGTCAGGAATATTAAAGATAGTGCAAAAGATAACTATGAATTTACATTCAAACGGAGGTTTGACAAAGCCATTGCAACAGGCACCTAATCAGGTCTCGGGACCTAGACTGCCCTCTCTTTAAACCTGTGATCTTGAAAAGAAGCTTTAAATTGGAAATTATTACACATTAAAACCTCAACATGGCTCCGATCGAAGTGGATCGATATCTTGCCGGGTACAATAAATCAGCCTTCTGCTCTGTGGTTACTGTTTGCTGAACATATTTAAATTTTCTTGTAACAAATTAATTCTAACATTTTCTCTTGATTGAATTAGGGCAAGTGTTGGAACTGTCACAAGTATTCCGCTGCTTCAGGGAGACAAATTGCTCGTCTGGACGCGGGTAACAAGCCAAAGTGTTGAGTCTCTGATAATCTTTCCACTAATTCTCCATTACAGCAAAATGAAGCCATAAATCACCGTGACAGGTGATCGATGTAAACATTGTTTCCGTCATGATTGCCAGAGCTCCCTGTGGAGATACTGTCCGCTTACAATTCGCTGAAATTACTCCCTGTACAGCCTCCCAGGAAACTAACTGAGCATTGCAACCAAAGTCACTCTGGTCTAAAAAGTAACCATATCATTTCAGCACTCAGCCTAGTTATAACACAGCAAATATTAATCAAAATACCCTATTTTGCTACAGGCTGGGTAATCATTTACAGCTGAGAATCATTCCCCACGTAATCATTCTTCGGCGAAAAAAATAAAATAAAAATAAATTACATTCTCAACCCGAGCCGTATAAAAAGATATTTGTGTAAAATGTAAGCTTGTCACTCTCAAGTACTGTCATTTGCTTTTAACTAACTAGTGGCAACTTGGATGAAATTACTTGACCCTTTATCGAGTTCTACTAATGTGCTCTAAAAAAGAAATTAAACCGCCTTATGGCATGCCCCGTGGCAGGGTTCTGTGTGCATTTAATTTTCGAATAGATGCATTAAATAGTTCTGCAGAGAACTAATTCACATACAGATCTTGTATTGGAGGTAATCTGTCTGCATAATGCTGTTCAAGATGCATATAGAACATTTTAGTTTGCTAAGTGAAAGAATTTGACATTTTCAGGTGGTGCTAAATACAAGAATTTAGGAACCATAGAGATGACAGGACCTAGACAGGACTGAAAAATGGAAATTAATATCGTTAGAGTCACGTTTCCGCAAATGAATGAATTATAACATTTTTAGAAAATGTCAGAATTTTTTTTATATCTGTAAACAACTAAAATGGATAGCACTAGTTGGGTTAATAAGAAGATTAAACAAGAATGATATCTTAGTAATAAAAATGAGAGTGATGTAGAATTGAATGTACATCTCTGAACTGGCAAGTAAATACATTTCTATAAACTAATATTAGATGCTAAGTTATCATTAAAAAAAAATCTGACATCACAATCATAACATTTCATCATTAAGCGACCCCCTTTCATATAACATCATATCAAATGCCAGTTAAAATACGTCATAATGCTTATTACACCTTAGGCCATCTGTTCGCCATAGGTCTTTGAAAAAATGCCATATGCTTTAAAGGTTGGTAAAAAAAAAAAATGCAGGCACTGTTTTTTTTGAATTTATTTATATATGGTCTTTTGGGAAATGATTCAGTCCTATCTACAAAATCATAAACTGCCCTTGGTGCTTCTTCATCCTGAATTTGTTCTCATTTTTGGCATACTATAAATGCCATTGCCTCTCAATACAAGAAATCTTAACACTGCTGACTGCAGTAACTCAAACAACCATAATCCAAGTCTGGAACCAACAGTCATTTCCCAAAATGGCCTTATTTAAAACCTAACTAGCCAAAAAGTTTCACATTGAGTTGTTACACATTCTAACCAACAACAAACCTATGTCAAAATGTTTTCCAAATTTGGTGCCAATATATTATTATCTAAGATCTGGCCTCTTTAAAAAAAAAAAAATGTAAATAAAAAAATCGGTCCTACCAATCATATACTTCTTGGTAGGTAAGATATAGGTCAATCTTCACTTACTTTACCAACATACATTCCTGACAGCTGGGACTCGATTTCATGTTCTTTTCCATAAAACCCAAATTGCACTAATGAAAAGGCCTTTCAATCTGTCCAATCTACATTGCCAATGTAGAAATAAGGGAACATACTAATGTGCAGTATGCTACTTATTTAGCAACTAGTCAGGGTTAATTAGTATTTTGTTGCTGTAATAAATTTGTTCATGTCCATTCTGATTACAATAAAAATGTTATTTGAAGAAAAAGAAAGTCTGACAGGAAAGGTTTATAAAATGTTTGTACAGTATAGTAAGAGCCAGAAAAGACCTTTCTAATTGTACAGTGGCATATTCTAGGAGTATTTTGAGACCCCATAAGAAGACTATTGAAGTTTGATGGCTTTTGTAGTGTAAGGGTAAGAGTACACACAATGATATTATATGGCCTACTGAAGGCTGAGAGGGTCATAAGGGATGAGCCTTGCAAGATGAAGTCAAGACCAAAAGACATTCCTGTGGTCACTTGAGGCTCACATTGTTTTGTATATGTTCTCATTCTGTACATTTATACTATTCTACAATCACGAACAGTAAATTTTGATTGAAAAAAAAATGCTGTATGTTCAATTCTTCAGATGTTATATGTCATTATTAAGACATGCGATATCAGGGTTATTCATTAAACTCTGAATTTTCGCAAACTAAATTTTGATTAAAAGACTAGGCAAAAAAAGCTGATCTAAAACTGCAACTCATCCATAGTCAAAACTTAGAAAATGTTTCTAAGGAGTCTCTTTCTACCCACCAACTTTTTAATAGATAAGAATTCGATGTACCTAACCTTGATAACAAATCACAAAAAGCTGAAGCTGAACCTGGTCTGGGATTTTTGGATTTCTTATGCAGAGGAGACCTGCCTAGCATTTTTATACAGGACTACTTTTTTTGGGTCGTGTTGTTTTGATATTCAAAAAATATAGGTGCAAATCTGTATGGTGCAAATTAGCTACAACTTGATTAAGACCTGAATACAAATAAGCCAGAACAGAAGAACTACTTTGCACCGCCGTGCTCAGTCATTATGTATATTGTCTTCTCTCTTCCCCTGCCATGATCCCTACATGACCGCAACACATATTTTTCACGGTATATCCCTTCATTTTTGTCCATGAAATAGTCCTTTCTTCCCCTCTGTCTTAGTCATGTTCCATTTTCAACTTACCGTCTTTTACTTCATTCCTCCTTTTGCTCTTTAATTTATTCTTCTTTTAATTTCCTCCCCAAGTATCTGACAATCACACGTTTAATAAGAGCTAAAAGCTCCTCAAACACTCTGGCCTTCCATGCATTGTAGGTGGCAATCATCACTGATCAGAGATGAAGCATCTATGTGGAGTACAAACCACACTTTCACCGTTTCTTCTGGTCCTATGAACATGTTTGGGTCATAGTACAAACTAGGTCATGATGTTAGATTACAGCAACCATACTCATAAGAAGACACGTGGAAGGTGTCCATTTGTACACTAGACACACTTTATCATAGTCCTTAAAATAGAAGTTCACAGAAGGACAATTTACTTAATCAGCTCAAAGTCCACAGCAGAACACCATCCATATGGCAGTTTTGCAGTATACCATCAACGCAGCCACCTTTAAAATTTAAATACTCTAACAGGCAGCCTTGAAGACCAACTTGGGGTGCAGATGGCTCTATGCGTTCCACACTCCAGTCATGTATAACAATCCTGAAATACCTCACGTTGTTAAAGGAACACTCCAAGCACAATAACCACTAAAGCATGCTGTAATGGTTGTGATTCCAGGAGTTCTCTATCGTCCCTCCAGTGAAAGTAGTCAAACCATTTTAAAATGGTTTGACATCTCACACAAAGTCCGCCAGGCACTGCTCCACTCCTCGACTACTGACTTCAGAAAGCCAGAAGCTCTCTGTGTGACATAAGCCCTATAGTGCACAACTTAGCTCATTGCCTACGAGAGATCAGCTGATGCTCTGAGCCAATGGGCTAGCCCTGCATTGCAGAGCACATCTCACAAATGCTAATGGAATCGTCTAAGCAGAGGTGAGAAATTAAACCATTCTGGGGGGCGTGGCCTAGCGGCGGAACGAAATGGCCGCATAGAGACTGAGCTCCTCCGGCCCCACTCAGCCACGCACAAAATACCGGCCACAGACAGGAGGATGGGGAAACACACCAAGGCGGGGAACACCCCCAGACCACCGGGGACCCGCCAGGTGAGCCAAAACCCCTCCACGCGGCAGTTCTTGTCCGCGACACCGGACCCGTTTTCCCAGGCGTCATCTGAGGCCTAGCCACCATCAGAGGCCTCCACGCCACACTCCCTCTCCCCAGGCCGGGAGGACACAGGGGAAACCCCCCCTGCAGACTGGATGGCCCTGCTAAGGGCACTACCCAGGCGGGCTGACCTCACCCAAGCCACCTCAGCCCTCCAGACCTCCATCAAGACAGACCTGCAGCTGATGAGGGCAGACATCCAGGGGATGGCAGACCGCATGGCCCAAATAGAGGCAGATCACGACGCCCTCACTGCGACACAAACGGCACAAGCCACAAACTACTCTAAACGAACTGCCCAAATGCAAGCCATGGCCAGACATATAGAGGACCTGGACAATAGGGGCCGCAGACAGAACCTACGAGTAAGAGGCCTACAAGAAGGTGAAGACTCACCCGCCCAGCTTAAAGTCACACTCACCGCCATCTTCAACGAGCTCCTGAGCCGCCCCAGAGAGACCCCCATAGAGTTCATCAGAGCCCATAGAGCACTGAGACCCAGGGGCCCACCAGAGGCTCCACCTAGAGACGTGATCTGCTGTCTTGCACTTTACGCCTTGAAGGAGGAAATTCTGTATGCAGCACGCAACAAGGGAGAAATCACCCATGAAGGCTCACATCTCCAACTGTACCCGGACCTATGCCCAGCTACCTTGGGATATCGCAGGGCACTAAAACCGCTCACCAGAATGCTAGTGGCCCAGAAAATAAGATACCGCTGGACATTCCCCACAGGCCTGATCGCCACCACCCAAAACGGCCCCAGACCGATCCGCACCCCACAGGACCTACAAGAATTGTCAGAAGATCTCCACTTGCCACCCCTTAATCTGACCTGGCCAGATCCACTGGATTTCTACAACAGCCCACCTACACCCCAGGGGGAACCTACACCGACACAGCGCAGACACCGAACAAGACTGGAGACCGTGAGGCCAGCAGGGGCAACACGTTAACGGACATACAAGACAGGAGCCACGCATGGAACTCGTAACTATGCACTGGGACACTCCACACGGAGGCCTACACCACACATGGGCCACACACTTAGCCGTTAAAACACTCAGACACCCACGTGCCATGGGAGGGAGGGAGGGGGGACCATCAGAAGTGGGCATACGAGACATTTCGCAAGCACAATCGAGGAACCCACGAAAGAAACACTGGGGACTCTGGGTATATTGGGGGGGGGAAGATGTTCTGCCCTTCCTCTCTGCTTTCCCCTTCCTCCAGGGTTTTTTCTTCCCCGTTTGGGTGGGGGGATTTGGGAAAGGGGAGGCTGAGGCTGAATAAAGGCTCGCTCCAGACCTACAGAGAGAGAGACCAACAGAGAGAGAGACCAACAGAGAGAAGGAGCGGAGGTTACCAGGGAGGGCGAGTACTATAAGAAGGGACAGGCCCCCAATACCATCCGGACCCCCAGAACATCACAGCAAGGGGAGGGACACGAAAGGGGAGGTGTAAGACCAGCTAGTTATATACCTTAAAGCCACACACCTACAAGCCACAACACGGCGACATAACTCACCACCTGGCAAAAGAGATCTAGGGGCACAGGGGAGAGACTAGCAGGGTAAAGCCATTCAAGCGAGCACGCACTTGAACACACACCTGGGAGATAGGGAAAGGGCCGGGACGGGCTGGGCCCAGAGGCTGCCACCACCACCTGTACTGATTATATAGCTTCCGAGCAGAGGGGGCCGGGGGACACTGGAGACCTAGAAAGGAGAAGGATCCACCACTATTGGCCCTACGAGGTGAGGGAGTTAGAGGGCCACGTTCCCGGTAGACAGGGGAACCAAGATACCGGCGGGAGGACTCAGCTGTGCCGACAGGTGCTGCACAGCTGACTCCTACCTAGCCCACACCCTAGTCTTTTTTTTGGAAAACACACACAGTTTATTATTGTTGTTTATTACTGTTACATTTGTTAAGAATTGTTGAAAGTCGCGCCCGCCCGCGGGACCCAGGGGGACCCATCCCCGACTTCAGACCCGCACTTGAGGAGTAAACCAAACCCTCTAGCACCCACCCATACTCCCCAACCCTCCCCACCTTACCCTGATTCTCCTGAAACATAGCAAACATGCCACGCCACAACACGCACAAACAAGCGGAGATTAAATTCCTCTCCATCAACGCTAAAGGCATGAACATACCCGAAAAACGCTCGCATGCCCTACGTCACTTCCACAGTCAAAAGTCACAGGTAGTCTTCATTCAGGAGACACACTTTAAAGAGGGCCACGTGCCCAGACTGACGGACAAACATTACGCACAATGTTTCCTGAGTAATAACCCGGAGGGAAAGTCCAAAGGCACAGCAATCCTGATCCATAGATCGCTACACTTTGCCCCCACTGACACACTGCGAGACAGCCACGGACGGTATATATGTGTCAAAGGCACAATTGCAGGCCGCACATACACGTTCGCAAACCTATATACCCCCAATAAACGCCAACACCAATTTTTACGCACAACACTTAGAGCAATAGAGGGCTTCGCGGAGGGCTGCCTGGTCGTTGGAGGGGACCTCAATGTGGCCCTGACGCCGACCATAGACACATCCATAGGCCTCTCTACGACCCCCCAGCATATCTTAACAAATATATCAAAAACGCTGCGAGAGAAGCGTCTGGTTGACTGCTGGAGAGCTATACACCCTGAAGACCGAGACTACACTTTTTACTCTATCCCCCACAAAACGTACTCTAGAATAGACTATTTCCTCATTCCACATTACTACCTGACTGAGGTTCGACGAACGGACATTGGAACAGCGACATGGTCAGACCATGCTCCAATTACGATGACACTAACCTCCCCACTCTATAGGCCCACCTGCAGTAACTGGAGACTGAACGAATCAATCTTAAACGACATTACAGCGACGACAGAAGCCAGGGAAAGACTTACGCAATACTTTACAGAAAACGACACGTCTGAGGTCACGCCCCTATGCCTATGGGAGGCTCATAAAAGCGTAATGAGAGGCCACTTCATAGCGAAAAGCGCCGCGCTTAAAAAAGCCAAATCTGCCAGACTTAAAACACTAATTCAGGACATACAGACTTTGGAATGTAGACACAAACAAACCCACCTGATAGCGGACTGGACACAGCTAACGGTACTCAGGAGGGAACTCTCCTCTATCCTGAATGCCAATCACCATAGAGCATACTTACACTCCAAAGCGTTCTTTTACACCAATGCCAACAAATGTGGTGCCCTCCTTGCCCGCATGATCGCCAAAAAAAGAGCAGCGGCCTACATCCCGGGGATCAGAGACAGAGATGGGAAGCTGCACAGTATGCCGACCGAGATGGCCAACACCATTAGGGCGTACTATGCGGACCTCTATTCCCTCGACCCGCCCAGGGGACAGGGAGCGGACACAGAAAGGAAGACGCGGATAACAGACTATCTAGAACCGCGCATCGGCAACTGCCTCTCACAGGAGGCATGTACAGAGCTAGACGAACCGATCGAGACGCACGAGGTAGCATGGGCTCTCAAAACGGCCAAGACGGGCAAGAGCCCCGGACCGGACGGCCTACCAGCACGCTACTACAAAACCTTTGCGGAACTGCTCGTCCCACGCCTCACGACGGCACTCAATGCGATCCGAGACGGGCAGATATTCCCGACACAGACCCTGGCGGCCAATATCATCCTAATTCCTAAAGACGGGAAAGATCCTGAACACTGTGCGAACTATCGCCCCATCTCACTGTTAAATAACGACTTGAAGCTTTTTACGAAGATACTCGCACAGAGACTGCAGGCCCACCTCCCGAACTTGATTCATAAGGACCAGGTGGGATTTACCCCGCACCGAGAAGCGTGCGATAACACGATCAGAGCACTTTCCCTGATCCACCTAGCAAAAACTAGACAGGAGGGCCTTCTCCTGCTCTCCACGGACGCGGAGAAGGCCTTCGACAGGATTGCATGGGACTTCATGTTCCAGGTCCTCGACAAACTGGGGATGGGGCCCCACATGACGTCCTGGATCAGAGCCTTGTACTCACAACCAACAGCACGGATCTGCATAAATGGAGCCTTCACGGACCCCTTCGTGATCAGGAATGGAACCAGACAGGGCTGCCCCCTCTCCCCCCTGCTCTTTGTGCTTGCCCTGGAACCATTCCTGAACTCGATCCGGAACAACCCGGATATCCCGGGATTGAAGACAGGAGCGGGGAAACACGCAGTGGCAGCATATGCGGACGACCTACTGTTCTTCGTAACTAAACCGGAAACATCCATGCCCACGATAATGAAAGAATTCGAACAATACGGGGAACTCTCAAACTTTAAAATCAATTTTTCCAAATCCACGATCCTCAATGTCTCCGTTTCGAAGTCCAGAGCGACGGCCCTCAAACAAGCGCTGCCATTCCAATGGTCTGCCACCTCCCTAAAATACCTCGGCGCGGTGCTAACAAACGACCTCGCCCAACTGTATGCAGCGAACTTCCAACCACTCCTGACCACTATACAGAAGGACTTGCAGGAATGGGACCAGGTGCGCCTCTCATGGTTTGGAAGAGTGGGAGTGCTCAAGATGAACATCCTACCGAGGATCCTCTACCTGTTTCAAGCTATCCCCGCGACCATACCGGAGGCATTTTTTACCTCCCTTAGATCGATGGCCCTCCGATTCACATGGCAGAGACAGAAGGCCAGGATTCAACACGACGTGCTCACACTACCGAAAGTCAAGGGAGGCCTAGCTCTGCCAGATTTTAAGAGATACCATAGAGCCACTCACATCCAAAGGATAGTGGAGTGGTCTAAACAAGGAGTGGAGAAACTCTGGAAAGATGTGTAGTCTTCCCTGGTGGAGAGTCCGATGGCAGTCCTCCCTTGGCTGGACCCCCAACAAAGTAGGCAGCTAGCTGCTCCACACCCCCTAATCAAAGCGACCGTACGGGTATGGCAAGCTCTGGCGGTACCACTCTCGCTCACCTCCACGCCATCCCCAATGATGCCTCTTATACATAATGAGGTCTTCCCGCCAGGAAGGGAACCAAGAACGTTGGTCCAACTGCTGGGACAAGACATACCGAGGCTTTTCCACGCAATAGACAACGGCCGCATCAAATCACTAGAGACCATGACGGGGAACTCCAACCACCCGTTCATGCTCCAATTCAGATACCGACAACTGAAAGGGCTCATACAAGAAACCACCCGAAACAATCACACTCTCAGACCCTTAACAACGTTTGAAGAGATATGCATGGACCCGGACCCGTTGCCGAGGGGCCTGTCAACGCTCTATGGAATGATCATGCGGTTGAGGAGGCTGCCACCCCCAAGCTTCATGGGGAAATGGGAAACAGTGTTAGGCACTACATTCACACCCAACCAATGGGACAAAATTTGCACCCTCTCACTACACTGCGCACCATCTAGTGGAACGCAAGAAACAGCATATAAAATACTGGCCCTTTGGTACCGCACCCCACTCCACACACACCTATACGACCCCACGAAGGACGACGTATGCTGGAGGTGCAACACGCACAAGGGAACACACCTCCACATATGGTGGGAATGCCCAATCATCCAACCATACTGGTCAACCATCCACACGATCATCAAAAGATTCACAGACTCCCCACCACCCATGAACCCCGCAACATTCCTCATCCATCACACCAAGGCGAAAGCATCAACATATAAAAAATCCTTAACGATACGGATACTTAATGTAGCCAAAAGCCTAATCCCCCTTTACTGGAAAAAACAATGTGCGCCCCCGCTGGGGACGTGGTACCAAAAAATGGAGGAGCTGAGAGCTCTAGAAGAGCTCTCCCTGCTGGCAGAAGGGAGGACCCAGACGTACATGACGATCTGGACACACTGGATACTGACCTCGACTAACGCTGACTTCCAGGACCTGCTGACGTGACTGCAGACACCTGAAGGGACAAACGACCACCTTGACTGAGGGAGTGACTACACAAACAAACAGGAAAAATCAACATCACAATAAATAAAACACCCCCTCCCCCTCTCCCCCCCCCACCCCTCCCCCCCCCTCACCGGTCCCCCCTGGGGGAACCCGCGGACGGGAAGGCGACAAAGTAGAGAAGTTCATAAGACGTAGAGGCTCCAGACGGAGGGGCACCAGCTAAGCAAAGAAGGGAAGAGAGGGAAAGATAAGGGCAGCAAAGGGAGAAGGAAAAAAAAAAACAAGAAGGGGATAGCCAAGAGTAAAAAGAGAGAATAAGAAAGGAGGGAAAGGAAT